>OZ024905.1:23917583-24423090 GCA_964017125.1 Flabesymbios commensalis | reverse complement strand
TGCAAATTGGTGCAATATGGTGGATTCTGGAGGATGTTGCTGGGGTAAACTTTCAGCTTTGTGGTCACAAGGGGGGGGGGGGGTCGTGACCCTCTCGACCGTCCTCCCCTCAAATGACGGGCTTGCGCATACCCAGACCACGTAAGAAAATCCGCCCGAAAATCCGAACATCACGTGAGATCCCAGCGAGGACGTTTTTACTATGTTGTTTTAATATTGGGATATCGTTGGGGATGTTAGATCTGCAATGTAGCCAGCAAATAAATACGTCAACGTCTTGTGGTTGCTGGGCTGTTACAAGCGTGCCTATCAAGGTTTTCTTGGAATTCACCTTATCTAAATTCCAATACCTCAGCCTCATTCCAGGACATATTCACATCTCCCGGCATGCTTCCCACGCGCATGCGCCATCACACAGGGTAGAGAAGTAAGCGATAATAAGGATTATGACAAACATAATTTCCATTAAAACTCATCTCACTGTGTTAATGTCTTTCTTACGTTTTTTCCTAAAAAGACGAGTTGTAATAGATTGCGGCGAACGCGATAAAAAGCAGCAAATGAAAACAGGAGAATATTTAATGAAGGCCGGAAAGAAACAATTATCTCTAGTGAATTTCAGACACATTTAATGAGTGTTACAATAAATTCATTTGACATTTATTCACAGCACGCTCTAATTAGTATCTCCAAACACAAACTATTGTTTTCCTACCGGATACTTTTTTCTTTTTATTATTATTATCTATTTTTAACTGAGTATGAACCGATCGACTTGACATCTGACCGCACTGGTCTTTGGGTAGTGATGGTGTGTTCTATATCTTTCCTCAGCCATCGGACCAATAGCGAACAAGTACTGCGTGGTCAAAGGTGAAAACAATCCCGCTAACAATACATTAGATAACTTCACCCTGCCATATCTCGTAAACGGTGCGTCTGAGGCTAAAAAGGAGTGTTATTTCTGTCCTCCCAACAACTATACAGCCCAGCTATCGGACCCTTTGCATGATGATACCGTCAACTATACAGATTGCACCTTAAAATCACCTATTATCGCTCACTTGATACATTAGCAAACTTCAAACGACCATATCGCGAAAACGGTGTATATTAGGTTGAAAAGTAGTTATTGTCGTACCAAGGGTAATGCGGAAAAGTCATTATTTTGTTCTCCCACCACACATATTCACAGCAAAGACAAAAGTCTTATTATTTCGAGCCACCTGCTATGGCTGAACTTCATTTCAATGCTATGCAGCGATAACTGTGCTTGTAATCACATCAATGATGGGGAGGTTGGGATCATGGCTGGCATATTTTTCTCTGGGGCTCTGGCAATCAGCACAGCGGATGGGAAATGTTTGCCCGTCACTGCTTCAATAACAGCTCGATACCGCAGACGTTGAGCCATCATTGAGCCTGTATTGGATGACGTGTCGTATTCTGTGAGAGGCTATAAAAGACTCAGTAAACACAAAACATATGCATAACATTTATACAACGTCGACCCAACGTCTTCGACGTTGGCCCAAGATTGTAGAAATGTTATACAAATGTTTTGTGTCTACTAGGCGAGCGAGGCGTGATTACGTGGATCTGGCGGGTAAGGTTTATCACTGACCAGGGTCAAGGGGCGAGTGGGGGCAGGAGTGACCAGGGCAAATAGCCAGGTCAAAACCAGGCCGACGGGGGCAGCGGGAGGTGGAATAGAGCCATCAAGATCCGTGGATCGGTCAGGCAGTGTAGAAGACATGGGACCGGCTGCAAGCCATCGACCGGGCTGCGCAGACTTGATGAATCGACCACACGCATGGCGCAGCACAGGAAGTCAGACCCTTTAGCGGTTATAATAGGTATGGATGTGTAGCGTCTGTCTTCTAGACATCCTCCAAAAGTGGTCTGTAACTTATATTTTCAGCACAAGAAAATACACTTAACGTTAGCGTGCAGGCCACTCCCTAATGGCATTACGTTACACACACGAAATGAAGGGATATCTGAAACAGAATGCCGCTTATTTAAAAGTCTGCCAGCACGCGACAAGATTTAATCTCAACATAAACTCAATCAACTTCTGACTTGGGCGATATATCATAATGCAGAAATGTTTATTTGTTCTGTTTCATTGAAACAATGACCTAAGCTACTGCCTGTGTTTCGAAAACAATCTATATCGGGGAATATATCCGCCTCTTAATTCATCCAAAGATATCAGCGTTGCGCCAATTGATCGGAGGAATATAAGCATTCAACCCGATGCGATGGCAACAAAATATTACATAGTCATCCCACCAACTATGTTGCTATATTTGTCCGCTACACTTCTTACGTGGATGTACTTCATTTGAGAAGTTAGGAAGAATTTGTGAAATTGAATTGCGCTAACTCTAAGTACAAATATCAAAGAGTATCTTAATGCGCGGAGGAGGTGAATGCTATGCAAAAATCCCCCAAAAATGCACGATAAAAGAGTGCTATCTGAACATCGAGACCAATAAATGTAGAATAATGACAATACTGACAAGTCGTGTCAGCACCCGGTGTCATTGTTGGAACATCTCCGGTCGCTCGCCAATAAACAAGGCCTACTTGTCTGTTAAGTCAATCCCTCGCATGCTCCGCGAGAAGCATGTGATGTATTTACCTGTTTACCATGTTTACGGGCTGGAGCTACCAGTCAGTACAAAACGTTGGCTAACTAGATCGCCCTTCTGTTCATGTAGCAAATTTTTCCAGGTCTATCAAACAGTGTTTACATGTATATAATGTGGCGAATTAAGGAATAATACTTCTTATATCTATCTTAATACTTTAAATATAATCATTCACTTCAGTCAGAATTAAATAAAATACGCCAAGAAAGGTACAGCATGCTCACAATGTGTTTTCTAATATCTAATTAATTAATATCAATTCAAGATCATCAAAATGTCAATTCCAAGGTCAAATATGTGTAAATATGATTTTGAACAAACATAAATAGCAAAAGAAATGTAGGACGTGTTTTTGATGTAATTTTGACTGAATAATTAATTTATGCCACTATTATGATGATTAAATGTTATTTTCAAATTCAGTGTGTCAATTTCAAGGTCAGGTACCCGGTAAGCGAAAATATGACTTTTACCAAATAAAGCTAGGAACAAGTGTAATACCTCTTTTTCGTGTGATTGTGTCTGGAAAATCTATTTCTGGTATTATTTTGGTGATTTGAGGTGATCCTCTAGGTTAAAAAGTCAATTTTCAAGGTCAAATCGTCGCCTCGGAGCTAAAGGATCCTATCTGACACTCGTCAGAGTGGCAGATAGGATCCTTTAGCTCCGAGGCGACGAAATATGATTTTAGTATGACTGTATGCTACAAATTGGAGCACGTATACTACATTGTTTTGGTTTGATGTTGACTGGATAATCTAATTCTGGTAGGTTTTATTAACAAACGTCATCAAAGTGAAATGACCGAACGACGAGAAAGCATTATTAGGGACATCACTAAAAATACTGGACGTCACCGCGACAGCTCCTGGCTAACATCTAGCTTGTCTACTAGGCCCCATTATCCAGCAATAGAGACGTTGAACCAGTGTTGTTTTAATGTTGATCCACCGTCTTCGACGCTGATTCAACATTAAAACAACACTGATTCGTGGTTACTAGGACGGTGACTCGTTCTTTAGGATGAATCTGGCCGTCTAGCTGTGGCACAAAACTCAGAGGTAGGCTACTTGGCTCGAATCCCGGTCGGGTCGGATGTTTGTCATCGAGGTTTTGCATATACAATGCTCCAAACTCTTCAAAGGCCTGGTGTGTGCAGTGATGTCTATGGTAGTGTGCACTATGAAGAACCCTTGAAGTCATTCGATAAGAATAGAGTATAGTCACGACTTCTTGCTTCCTTCTGTCGCGATATTGCCATGATTGCGCAGAAAGCGACGTAATGCAATATTCACTCACTCAGGAGGCATCTAAGCTAGCTTGTGCACCATCCCGGCAAATCAGAAGCGTCAATATGGGCGCTATATTTCTGCAAGAAGTCATGTTAGGTGTAATCCGCCCCGGCCAGGGAATGTGTACATTTTCAATTGTATTTTTTCGATACTAAATGATAATATTAAGCAGACCTAAACTTATCATGCTAATGCTATTTAACTGTAGGTTATTTTAAATAGTTCTCATGCATATTTTATTTAACCTGTGCTTGTTTTAGTATATAATGTCGTTTGATTCTAACATGTTTAAGTTAACTTAGCATGCATATTTTACCGAACTAATCCTGTTGTATATAGTCTTGTACATATGTTCATTTTAATGACGCATAAGTCTGCATAGACTTACCGTCGTCAATAAATATCTATCTATCTACATATAAAGTATTGTCGAAGCTACTTTACTAAACTGAAGTCACTTCACTTGACCTTTAACCCTCAAAGTGCTAATCACGTCTGTATCTGTTTTGAAACCTTAAAGCGCTGATTATTTTTATATCAACTATGGAGACCAAAGGGTTGTTTTCAATTTGAAATCATCATTAATGTCTTAGTTAGCTCTTTCTGATTCATTTGAATACCTATGTTATGGGTCTACGGCCATTATGAATATGTGTACTCTTACAGTGCGGTGATCGACTTTAGACGTCAGAATCTGACGTCTACAGACGTCAGATTCTGACGTCTAAAGTCGATCCCCGCACTGTAAGAATAAAAATATTTGAAATGCCAATACACCCATAACATAGGTATTCATGAAGCGTAAAGAGCTAACTAAGACATTTATGATGATTTCAAATTGAAAACAACCCTTTGGTCTCCATGGCTTATACAAAAATGTGTCACCGCTTTAACCCTTTAACCGCCGGTGCCGCATATTTTCGGGTTTTCATTTTTTTCTTAGCACATTAAGTATCACAGTTTAAACATGTTAAAGATGAAATGTGACATCAATATCAGCAATATTTGAAAACAGTTGACCTCCATTTTGTCAAATCTGAATAATTTTCACTCACTTGAAGTTTTGGATCGCGTCAGCGAGACACAACTTCAAGTGGGTGAAAATTCAAATTGAAAAATTTGGCGGTTAAAGGGTTAAAGAGTAAAATCAGCCGATCGTGCTCATTTCTCTCAAATTGAGCTTCCCAGTCATATCGAACCAATAATAAATATGTGTACTCTTACAGTGCGGTGATCGACTTCAGACGGACATCAGATTCTGACGACTAAAGTCGATCACCGCGCTGTAAGGGTAAACTTTTTATTTGATCAAGACAATTAGAAGGAAAAATGATCATTAAAATGATCAGATTGGCAGATGTTTCTATTCAAATTGTACAAATGTGAGTAATTTTCACCCACTTGAAATTGTGGGTGGGTTAATAGACCGATATTTAAATTCAAAATTTAGCGCTTCAAGGATTTAATTATATGTGACGTACCATATCAAAACCAGTTCTATGTCGTAAAATATAGAAAATGAGTTAGTAAGTGGCGTTTGAAGAGCGAGCGCTCAGTTTTCAAATGCACCAAAAATTATAAATATATCTCAATTATTTAGGAAATCATCGATAAAACAAGATTTGGAAACTTAAGCCTAAAATATCGCAAAATGTTGAGTAAATGACCTACAAAGTTTACATTTGATTGACAAATAGTTTAAATAGTTCAAATTGAATCATTTTTTTTATATAAGAAATAAAACTAGGGTATCTTCAATTTTTTGTACTTATATTGCTTTGAAGTTGTATTTTCGATCAGCGTTAAAAAATAAAATTAGCCAAAAAATATTATTTTAACAAAATATGGCAATAACTCAAAATCTAAAGCTCCGACATAGGTCGGGTGCCGGTGTGGCACGTCACATATTTCAATTTGTATAGCTTATCACGTCAGTTGTTTACAATTCAATATCCAAAATATTTCATTTATTTTATATTTTATGTCTTTAAAATCAATAAGATCTGCTGTATTTTATGAAGTGGTGGTTTAAAGAATGAGGCCAAATGTATATCATTTTATTCTTTGAATCATATTAAAAGACCAGAATGTAGATTATGCGGGAAAACATTCCCACTCCGCTCCTATTTCTATGAACGCACGTAATTGAGCTGCTTGTCTGATATCGTGGAGTGAGAGAAATCTTACCTAAAGGAACCCTGGGCTTGCTGGACCCAGGGGGCACGTGGAGGAAATTTAACCCTCGAAGCGCTGAAATATTTTTTATATAAACCTAGAAATCAGTTATTTTTTTCAATATGAAGTCATCATAAAAGTCTCAGTTAGTTCTTGTCGCTTCATTTGAATACTTATGTTATAGCCATTATAACTGTTTTACTCTTTCAGTGCGGGGATCGACTTGAGACGCTCTGACGTGTAAAGTCGATCCCCGCGCTAAAAGGGTTAAGAAAAAGGGAACGAGTGCAGAAGCGTGGAGCTCAGATATCACTTTGCGATACGGGTGTCGTTCACTCTGCAAATATTGTTGCAATTATCCATCAAAATCAAAGCTAAGATAAATAGTTGTTCGAAAAGTACTACTTACAAAAAACACCTTTGCTCAATTGAGCAGGGCCTATTGATTTTGTAAAAAGCCTGTCAGGTATAGAGGAACATATATTTTCGGCTATCATTTTTCGGCAATCATGCTCATCTGTACGAATTTGCATTATTAAAAAAATGTAATGAATGCAATGCGCTTTGATAATTGATAATCATCATTGCAACTAAAACCTAATTAGGGAGACTGAGCTGCATGATTGTATATACTATCTTTTAATGTGTATAAATAGAATAATATAGATTAGTCATATCTATATGCACAACAAGTGATCTGTAAGATATTATTATGATACAATTATTAAATGGTTAGTTAAATTGCAGCACATTCAATAATATTTAAATATCAGATGGCTATCTGCTAGTAAAATTATAATCTTTTGCAACTGATATATTAGGCAAATTAATCTTAATAGATCTTTAAAAAATAGCGAAGTCGTTTTTAATAATGTAATTTCTTAATATAAATTCATACTTGTCAGGTATGTCTATGTTTCGAGAACGTCACTTGATCAACTGTTGATGTTCATTTCTTAATCGAGCAGAAAACAACAACAGATCAAACAAATCAGACAACAAAATGTGGTCAACCATTCAATGACCAGAAACCAATGTCTTTTGTTATTCTGTAAACTAGTTTTTACTCTGTTATATAGGGGATCACGAAATTTAGAGAAGGCCTACCGAAGGCGTTAAAACAAGGGATAGCCTACTTGTATAACTCCATTCACATATTCCATAATGTGGCTCCTTTCATTATCAAATATTTGAATTTTTGTAAGGCTTTATAACAAGTAGTAAAGGGTTTCTGATAGCACGGCCGGGTAAATATACCCTGTTATTGACACCGGCTGTTAGTAGGGCTGTCACTCACCAGGGCTGATAAACCCGCCAATCACCGACCTTAGTTATTCCAGACGAACCCGAGCCACACAAATAACACAACTATACCAGAATAACCTGAACTAGCTCTCAAATGATTGTGCAATCAGTACATTGTGCGATATCAAGCCAAATAACCAAGTCTCTTATATCCCAGATTGTGAATTTTCTTATATACCAGCAGGTTAGGCCTCGATATCACTTAACATACATTTTTGCGCATGTAAAACAATTTTTTTTAATTAATTCTGTCGATATATTGATGTAGGTGGAATTTTGTCTGATCAGGGCTGTTCCTTGTGGGGTACCACAGGGATCAATCCTGGGGCCACTTATTTTTTTACATGGGTCAATGATATGTAACCATCTACCTCCTGCAAACTAATACTCTATGCTGACGACTCTGCTCTGTTAGTGTCAGGTAAACACATATAATCACTCGAAAAAAAGTTTTAAGGACAATTTGTTGTCCTCAGCAAATGGCTGATTGACAACAAATTGTCTGTTCATATAGGTAAAACAGAAGATATTATATTTTGAACCAAACATATGCTGTCAAACATTCCAAATTAACTATTTTTGATGTAATTACATCAAAGAATGTAATAAGGTATATCGGGGTAGATCTAGAGCAAACATTTAGCGAATCAGCTATTGTTGAAAACAATTCTCAACTAAAAATTTTGTACAGACAGGCACAATTTTTAAATACCAGTTCTAGAAAATGACTAATTTGAGTCTTAATTCTTTCTCGTTTCGACTATGCATGCTCAGCTTGATACAATGGCCTCCAAAAAAACCTGAAAATTAAACTCTAAATTTCGCAAAACAAAACAAAACAATGCGTTTTGCTCTTGATTTATGCCCCGGACACATTTAGACATCACACATTTTATTAAAATGCACTGGCTCTCAGTGGATGTCAGTGTAGAACATTTAAATCTCAATATCATGCATAGGATTTTCCATGGAGGAGCTCTATGTTATCTTACCGAGAGTTTTGGAACGGTTAATCAAGTGCATGCTCTTGAAACGAGACCTAGAATGTTGTCCGTCTCCCTGCCATCCAATGGTGGAAGCTTATCGGATTGAACATAATTATTATCCGCTTTTAAACAACCTGTAAGACGTCATCTTATAGACAAACTAGTAAACAGATACAACTCAACTCAACTTCCTATACTACTGGTTTTCCTGAGTTGTATCAAACTATTACAAGAATATACATATTAAATCCAGTCTAGTCATTGTAGGATAATGTTATGACTAGAAAGGTATGTTGTGATCATTAAAAATATGATTATTTATAAAAAAAATTGTATACTTTTTTTACAAGTACCTACAACCTGTCGCAATCTGGTCTACATGTTAAAGGTCCACTATGGAAATAAGAGTCACCAGTCCCTTATTTACAGTGTTTTGATCCCTGGTGACCAGTATGGTGCATGGCCCTGATTAGTACGATCATGTATTTTTACTGTACTGTTTTACTGAAATAAATCAAATCTAATTAATAAAAACTAGTAAACATATCAATTAGATATAACTATTATTGTTAACCTCTACCAGGAGAGTTGTGTTTTTGATCGTGCTTGTTTGTTTGTCTGTTCGTTTGTCTGGATTACTTGAAAAGTAATGAACGGATTTGCATAAAACTTTTACTACAGGTGTATCTGGGCCAAAGACCAATCAATGATTTTTTTGATTTTTTTTGGTGGGGGGGGGGGAATGTCCGGATTACGATCTAGATCGCACAGATTTTCATGAAACTTTTACCAAAGGTGTCTCTGACTGACTGTCCAGTTATTATAGCATACTTTTATTTTTTTATGTCGCTGTTAATTATAGCTAATTGGTAGCTAATGTTAAACTTTGAAGTCCTCACGATGCATTAAAGCATCATTTTACATCCCTGAAAACAGACTTAATTTTCCTACAACAAAGGGTTTTAGAACGAAAAAAAGTCGAGAATTGCGACAGCAATTCGCGGCTTGTAGTGGATAAATTTAGGCTTGAAAAGGTTATTACGACTTTAAATACATACTATGTATGTCGTGAATTGTTATAAATATAGTGACCCAGATATATCTTTTAAGACAATTTTGTGCACAGAAGCCTGCAAGCTAAACTGGACAAGGAGAATCTCCTGAGGGTGGTGAGATAAATAGAACGACACTGACACAGGATTAGAAATTTGAGCCCTGGTGATCTGAGGTCGAGCACACTCTTATCGGTCACGATAAATCTACAAGATTGAATTTTCGCGAGTGAGTGGAGAAGAGACATTTCGTTCATTTGAAATCTGTATACATACGAGAAAAGGGGACGAACCCACGAGCTCTGACTTTACAGGCAGGCAGCTTTAATCACTACACCTGGCTCCTCATCCATCTTGGACCAAGTCTAGTATTTTACACCTGAACAATCGAAGAGTAGCTCGATCAGTCAATAGCGAGATCGGCCAATCACTGCTGTCATGACTGTCATTCTGTTGTTATTTGTAAAAAATTGTGAAGATTACCTAAATGTACATGCAGTGATAAATTATATTCATTGCTTGCCCATCATACAAGGACGCACAGAGACGTCCATCCAACATACATTTATTGCTGGGCCACTGTATGCGACGCTGGCCCAGCATTAAATCTAGTGGTGTGTGATTGCCTCGTGTTCACTTGGATTCTACACTGCATTAGTTCTGTGATTTTACGGGACCAGTTCTTCTGGCACTAATGGGCTGTCACGACATGTCAGGAAAGGTCAACTGTGTAAGGTTACACTTCACACGTGACCCCTGACCACGACCTTGAACTGACCAGAGCAGATGATGGCTTTGTCATGCCTCCATTACCACCGATGAATTATTGTCCTTGATGTATTTGGACTATTGCCGTGCTTCTTATACATGTCTCACATGTTGTAAACGTTGTTTTCATGAATAGATCTGAATGGAATATTGATTGTACAGGGCCTTTTGGCAGGATATAAACCTAACGTTTGATTATCTCATTTGATATGCTGATTGTTTTTCAATGTTATATTGGATAGTGATTGTGGTGATCTCGGTCCTTTGCCTACCTATTTGACATTTTTAAATCAACAGTAAAATGCTCCATTTTTTCACGTAATTTAGTCAATTTCTAACGGTTATATACATTTTTAAATATTTAAGCATGGATACATACGTAAGAGCTGTGGCAGTGTGAAAATCACATTAATATTTACGCCTAATGTTAAATTGCTTAATTGCTTTGTTATATATTTCAGTCCGTGTCTGGTACGTAAAGGGTTAATATCATAGACCTATGTCTGTGTTGTGACCATGAAAACACACGCTATGCATTCACCAGATTCTGCATGTCACAAAACCTGCCCCTGGGGCCAAGAGGTGACTGCCGTACTGGTACCCTAGACACGGGAAGAGCTAGACACCAGTGAGGTATTACAGGCCGCGATAGCGCCACAAGTACCCAAGTACGGCTCGCAAAGACAAACAGCAGTAACTGCTTACTTGTAAAGTAAGCAGTTACTGTTGTTTGCCTTTGCTTACTTTACAATGCCAACAACAGTAGCTGCTTACTCGTAAAGTAAGCAGTTACTGCTGTTTGCCTTTGCACTACACCACTATACTTCCTACCATAAGAATCTCCACACAACTCTTCACTCATGCTATCATACTATTTGTCAGGGCTTGTTTTGATACTTAGAACTCTCCCATTTCTGGCAGTGATGAATCTGAGCGGGATGACCTTGACTTTGTGGTGTGTTTACTGAGGTCACTGAAGTTAAAACACAATGGATGGCGCATACTGAGGGAAGGATACATTTGAAGAGCAAACCACACAAACAAAATCAGACAGTATTAGACTGGGTGAGGTGACCATTTTCCAGTGAACCTGGATGAAAATACATTGCTTGCTCTTTTTTTCTGCTACTTATATTTGGTGTTGATAAAATGTATACATTACGAGCATTTTATTATTATTTGC
Source organism: Flabesymbios commensalis (assembly GCA_964017125.1). Classification (NCBI taxonomy): domain Eukaryota; kingdom Metazoa; phylum Annelida; class Polychaeta; order Terebellida; family Flabelligeridae; genus Flabesymbios; species Flabesymbios commensalis. The sequence goes on along the minus strand of OZ024905.1, from coordinate 24,411,672 downwards.
AGACTTCCATAATTGGCTTTGAAATCACCAAATACATGTTTTAGTAAAAAATTTGTATTTTCATATACAAGGCCTATTATTCTTAATAATATTTTGATAGAAGATTATTCTCTTTATAATTAATTACACAGGTTTTTTTCATAAAATATTAAACATGATAAACTGCCATTCTGTTTTGTTAAATCCCGAACTGATAAAATAAACGACAGTAGTGATAAATTGGGATAAGCGGGCCGACTAGCTAGTCCACGTATTATTTTATTCTCTCTGATTTCATGAGAAAGGGGTGACGTGTTGTAGGATTTGGGCATCTATCTGTTTGGTGGATGTCGAGAGACCCACCAATTATGTGCATGTTATTTAGCTCAATCTGTTTGTATGATGCTATTCATTGTTTTGCCTGCTCTTCCTTCTCCTCCTTTACAAGAGTGGCTGATTGGAGATTCGCGTGTCTGGAATGCTCTTATGTTCAGGCTATCTCCAGTTTTCTCGTCTATATTTAACATTAGCACCACTTTTCTCCTTCATCGTAAGACGTAGCCTATTACACACGAATGACAATATTAATATTATAGTACAGATCATCACATGCAATACAATGCATCTATCTACCTATCTATAGAGCAGATCATCACATGCAATACAATACAAAAACATTCTGTAAACAGAACACCGAATAACCCTTTGGGAGCTAATGACAACTATAATCGTTTTATGGACGATTTAAGTGATGCTTTATTCATTTGAAACATGTCTTCCATCACGAGATTCAAACATCATTGGTCTCTTTTTCTAAATCTGAATAATTTTCACCTACTAGAAATTATGGATCGCTTTAGCGAGAAAAAATTATAGTGGGTTAAAATGCCGATAAAATAACTTGGAGACTTAAGATTTAAAAGTGTAAAATGTTATCTTATTAATCTATCATAATATAATTCTACATCTTATCAGGTTACCATAAACTTATTACTGTAGGCCTATTATTAAATTATAATTCTACATCTTAGAAGGTTAACATAAACGAAGCATCAAAATAAGTCAGAAACTATTTCACTATCACCTTTAATCAGCGCACGACCTTCAGCCAGAAACCTGGAGCGTGGTCTGTGCTGTATACATTATCTCCATCTACCTCCTTAGTAACCATGGCGATTCCGAGCAACCATTTCTAGGCCGCCCAGTATCAGGACCATGGGAGGTGATATCACCAGGAGCGAGACAAACAGCAGTAACTGGATACTGTTTAAATTATTAGTTACTGCTGCTTATATCGGCACGGTAATTTGGGAGGTGTAAATTCATGGCAGTACATGGATGTGACGAGCATTAAGGACTTACTCTGTTGTTAATCAAGAAGTCTGAACTCTTTAAAGGCTAGGATACAAATAATTGGGGCATTGCAATTTAGTGAGCATGGGGTATTGCTCAAGGAGGGCATCTCCGACTCGTTCGTACTCTTGACTGATACCACGGTGACTTGATACAACTGCCACACTTGCGAGGCAGGTGTTTTCCATGAGAGAATAATAATAGGTGTGGACACTACTTTACCTCAAAATCAAACATTTATATCACAAATACCAGTATGATTATCGGATGATCACTACTCAAAAAACAATATTTAAATCACATGGGCTATCGACTGAAAATGTTCAGGTATCACATCTTACATTTAATGGCCCTAGGGTAGTGGTTAGCACCGCTGCCTTTCACGCCAGAGTACGGGGTTCGGTTCCCGGTCTCGGCGGTTTGAGAGAAACAAAATTGTTTCTTCCCCATCCACGTGTGAAAGTTAGTATTGTGGGGAGCCTCCGTGACCGAGAGGTAGCGTGCTCGGCCTCAGACCTCCAGGGCTCGAATTTCGAATCCTGTGTCTGGAGGACAGTGTCATCTCAATCATCTCACCATCCTCAGGAGGTTCTCCTGGCCCAGTTTAGCCTATATGTGCACAAAGGTGGCCTAAAACCCGATTCATTTCATTTTTTCTCACTGGAAAACAACTGCCTCATCAGAGAAATAGGCTTTGTCTTTGGGGCTATACAATACCCTGTTGTTTTCATATGACTTATTAAACAGATTACAGTTTACCATGGGAAGTAGCCATCGTAACGCACACCCAACACCTTATGAACATTTTTTAAAACATACAAGTATTAATTCGAAAAATCCTTACGTCACATCAATGTGGATGCTAGGCGAGCTCAATAACGGACAATGTTGTTCATTGATATAGCGGTAATCATTTGCTCTGATTTTTATCGCTCAAAAAATATGCCATGCTGCAACTTTAGCAACTACTGTTCTACTTCATGTAGCTCTATTTACAATAATTTGTAATCATCAATGGACATGGGTAATGATATAGCCCAGATACTAGAGTGCGTATCAGTAACCTGTACAGCGTATGGAATATAATAGTAACTAAATGTTTTATCAGATGTAAGGCATAATGTGTCTTCACAGACCTACATGTAGCTACATTCATCTTTCCAATGAGCCATGAAGTTAGGTTGATTGTTATCGGTCAAACTCTTGGATGATGACCAGTCATTCAACCAATAGCATCGTGAATATCCACCTGCAAGCTGATGACAAAGACACCAAGCTGTCTGGGTTCACTATAATAGTATACAGCCGAGACGCACTATCCTATTAAATGTAAACAATAACCTACCTTTACTATCCTATTATTATATATGGTGTGCTTCTGAAAGATGACACAATATAAAATAAGAATGGTGAGAAATTACTTTGCAGCACTACAAGACACAACTACGAGTGGATGAGATTTTAAATTATCTAATTTAGCGCTTTAAGGGTTAAATAGTCAAATATAAGATAATTGAGCTGAAGACATCGTTATTTTTTGTAACCTAAAAGTGGGATTTTCAGTGCAGTTATCAGATGATAATGGATGAAAAATGCAACTAGGCCAGGAACCGACTTCAGCACTTAAATGGTGGCACTAGAATGACTAACGATACATAATATTATATCCACATGACGATAAACGTCTATCCATTTACGTAAATATAGAATCAAGAAGCGTAATATCCCGTATAATTACCTGATTAGTCAGACTATTCTACATTATGATTCTTTAACCCTTTAACCGCCAAATTATTCAATCTAAATTTTCACCCACTTGAAGTTGTGGATCGCGTCAGCGATACACAACTTCAAGTGAGTAAAAATTGTTAAGATTTGACAAAATTTAGGTCAACTGTTTTCAAATATTGCTTATTGATGTCACATTTTATGTTTATAAGGACTGGTACTTGATGTGCTAATAAAAAATGAAAACCCAAATATATGCGGCACCGGCGGTTAAAGAGTTAAACACTGACAGAGGCGGCTCATTTTTTGTTGTGATTGCTGGCTTAAAGCGACGTTTCCTTTTTTCTATAACGCCTACACGAAGAATTGTATTATTGATTGGTTTGCAGGGGCTGATCCAGGGGGAGGGGCAACTTATAAGTGCCCATTTTGAAATCTAGAAAAAAAACAGATTTAATTGAATTTAGATTGTAATTGTCCAGTTGTTATTTCCCTCAAGTGTATCCGGTATTTTATTAGATTAAATCCCTCGCGATCCCAGTGTTCGCCTCTGAGTTTATATGTACTGTATGTGCCCTTGGTATATTCCACAACCCTGGGCCCGTATTCTAGTACAAGTTACGATATATCGTAGGCTTCGGATTGGTCGAGATGGCCATCTCAACCTATCCGGAGCCTACGATATATCCTAACTTGTATGAGTGAGAATACGAGCCCTGCTGTTTTTCTACCCTGGATCCCCCTTGGTTTGACTTAGATGTGATTGGTCGTATTGATATGATCGATCACTCGCACACTTTCACTAATGATCTGGGTCGTCGTATTGGGGAAATGAGGTGAAGGTTGTCTATATGACCATTTTTGTAGAATATATAGAGCCTATAATTTTAGGTGATTCTCACGCATTATACTAGTAGTTAGAACGACATATAATCGTGAAAAACGTTTTAAAGTATCTGCTCGTCTTATAATGGTCCCCATGTTGTATGCAAGCATTTAGATCGGCCGTTTGCAAAATTAATTTTCACAACATTATATTTGCTTTATTTTTTTATTTAAAAATAATATGTTGTCCTATGTCAGAATCATTTTCATGTGAGTACATGGCGTTGTGGATTCTAGGCTCTACCATCCTGTAGAATCGAGTAGCATTTCAACAGCAGCTCTCTTGTTTCATCACTTCACATATTACTTTCATTTAGTATTAAGGCTGTTATGAGATTAAATCATATTTTCACAGACCAGACTGCAAGTGAGTGCGTTATTGTAATTTGTTCCGTAAAATTATACGACCATTTGCTGTTCTATTTTATATTCTAACCCTTTAACCGCCGGTGCCGCATATATTCGGGTTTTCATTTTTTATTAGCACATTAAGTACCACATTTTAAATATGTTAAAGATAAAATGTGACATTAACCAGCAAGATTTGAAAAGAGTTGACCTCCATTTTGTCAAATCTGAATAATTTTCACTCACTTGAAGTTGTGGATCGCGTCAGCGAGACACAACTTCAAGTGAGTGAAAATTCAGATTGAATAATTTGGCGGTTAAAGGGTTAATGTTTTTCAGAATCAGACGGAATGAAATTGGCGTATATTAGAATTCGTTCGGTTGTTGTATTCGATGTAGCTATATATCATGGATGTATTTTTTTTTCTAAGTCTCCAGGGGGCCCGCGCCTCCACCTGCACCGCGGAGCTGGAGGGTGGAGCTGGCGGGCAGGAGCATGAGGTTGACCCCGCGTGGCGTCCAGCCCTCCGGATCCAATTCCATATATCACAGCAAACATCATGAATGTTTTCCCTGGATCTGTGCTGCTTTTTTGCTGACCTGTGACAGTATCATCGTAGATATGTGGGGATATATTTTGAGATGAGAGTTGGCGCGTGGTCTGACAGTGACAGACTGATCACATGAAAGGGCAGGGCGCAGGGCATGCTGGGAGCACAGCGTGTATCAAGGGTTATTCAACGTCCACAACGTTGAATGAACGTTGATAGAGCTTCATGTAGACGCTGATTTACCCATGATGGGCGCCGGGGAAATCTCAATCCGTGATATGGCGGGAGGGGATGGGGGCAGTTCACGTAACACCATATTGCCATGAACCGCCGGTGCCGCATATATTCGGGTTTTTATTTTGTATTAGCACATTAAGTACCATCTTTTAAACATGTTAATAGTGGGCTGCATATATCATTGTATATGGTTTGACCCTGAAAAAATTGCCACAAAAGGTTTCCCAACGGTTTATTGTAACATCAGGTATGCTTAATAACATATCAAAAATTTACCAAAATCGGACCATGCAAAAAGTATAATTTTCAAGATGGCGTCCAAGATGACCGCCAAATCCTTAAAATTCCAATTATTTGCCCATTAATCATCCGAAATGACTCATTTTGATGCATTGTCACTTGTTTTGGGTCTAATATGGTACATAGGGTACTTCACACACACCACAGTCAAAATATAAGTTATAAAATCCAAGATGGCGGACTAAAATAGCCTCCAAACTGAAATTATTGAAGGAAATAATAAGAATAATTCCTCACATCATTTCTTATCTACTATATTACTGCAGGAGCTAGCTCAGGTTGAGTAGGACTGATATAAACAAAATATAATGCAAATTTATGGGGTCAAAGGTCACAAAAAAATAGAAATTTAGTACTGATTACTAGTATATAACCTATTTGGTCGAAAAATGATATAAACAAAATATAACGCAAATATATTGGGTCAAAGGTGAAAAAAAGTGAAAGTGCAGATTTATAATCTGATATCAAGTATTTCATTACATTTTTACCCCCTGGTCACTGGACCTGTTCATTCGTGTGCCATCTCAACCCCACGGAGAGCATACAGTCCTGCAGCCATTTCGGCACATTGAACACAACATCGGAGCAATGTCAATATTGAGAGGGGAGAAACATGATATTTCTCTGAAAATCCTGCGCCAAGCGGGATTCGAAACCGCACGGCAGGCAGCTGTACAGTGAAACCTGTACATACCGAACCCTGTACAAACCGGAATCCTGTCTATACCGTAGTTATTATTTGGTCTCGAATTAATTACACTCAAAACAATACTAGTTAACCCTCTCCATACCGGAACCTGTCCACTCCGAATACCGGACTCATTCTTTCCTCCAAATGCATAAATTGTATTGTTGGGTTTTGTTTTTAAATCGCATGTGGTGGACTAAGGATTAAACAGGGGCGGTAAGGTGACGTAACATCATGCTTGTTATGCAATGAGAAGTTAGCCGTTTGAGCGTTAGAGAAACATTTACGTTGAGATTGGTATGGTATTTTAACAACATAATGGATTTGTAAAATAATTGGTAATACATAACTCCTTGTATTGCAATTAAAATAGTGTTATTGTTTGCATATTTGTGATGTTAAAGGGCGATGAATATACTTTAAAGGCGACGATGAGGCTGTAAATGGCGATGGGGAGGTTCAAAAAGCGATACAGGGCGGTAAATAGGAGGTCAAAAGGTGGTAAAAGGCGACAGATGGCAGTCAAAGGGTGACAGAAATATAAGCTTTAAAAAATGACGGGGAGACGGTAAAGAGCGACGAGAGGCGACGAAAAACACGTTAAAAGGCCACAGAGAGGCGACAAAACATGACTGAACGACGTTAAACGGCGATTGGGAAGTGCTAAAGGGCAACATAGAGTCATTAAAGGGCGAAAAGAGGCTTTAAACTGCGATGTAGATGCGTTTAAAATCGAAAATATACACTAGAGGGCGATGGGAAAACTTAAAAGGGCGACAGGGAGTACTATTATTTTTAAATATATCTAAATAAATTTCAAAATTTATATTTTCTTATAATATATCCTATATAGATATTATGTGGTATTACTTGATAAATACATAGTGGTATTACTTAATAAATACAATTGCCGGTGGACATGAGTATAGTCATTACCACAAATCTCAGAAGCTGTTTTGGAGTCCGTCTTTGGTCTTTAGAAATACTCAGGAGATTTTTGTCTTGATATCAGCCTAAAGGGTATCACAGAGTCCTACATGTAGGTGTAATAGGGACAAAAACCGTCGAGGAATAATATTAAAGTTCAGGGCAGGGCATAAGGTCAATTATCAACTTCGGCAATTTTTAGACTGCCTGGGCAATGATTTTTACACTGTGTAGTTTGGAATAAAGTTAACAAGTATGTGTTGCAAACAATTGTTCTTTTAAAATTTACCATAGCCTTTGGCTCCGATACATGAGGTCATGGATATATATCAAGCTGGTCGGACATATCAACATACATAGGACAGAACAATATTCTCGAAATCGGTTTTAGAGATGTTACAATTTGAGTTTCCCCTGCAAAATAGGGGTAAATTACAAAGAGACGTGCTGAGAGAATACCAATTTCTGAAGTTACCAGACCAGGAAAAGAATACTTAATGCTTACAGTCGGTGGTTAAAAGTATAACAAAATTGATCATTTCTTAGTTTTGCTGTTTTTGTGCATAATTTGACGATAAATATGACCGCGGCCTTTGATCTTTACCCCAAATCGTGTTGTATGCCTGGTATCTCCAAACATACATAAAAAGAGACACCAATATTATTAAATATGCCAAGGGGTTCCAGAGATATTTTAATTTTTAGTTACCACCGCTCAATTTGGGTTAAATTAGGATGAACTGAACAGTTAGAGGTAACATTTCAAAAATGGGCCTATAGTGACTAATCGCCTCAGACTTACTCGTGTATTATTATGTCCATTGAACCTATAATTTTAAATGAATAATCCTGAGGTTAACCAATTTTGGTTGAGTTCCCAGTTGACCTTTCTATAAATTCAATTATGTTTTTCGATCCATATTTTTTCTTGTGTAAACAATGTACCCAACATTTTGTATCATTCTGAAATCTCTACCATATCGGTATTTCGCTGATAGCGTTTCCATATGGATAAACATCAGTTGAGTTGTGTCATATCAGTTATTTTTTAAGTGAAAAAACGTGAATTTTACGTATATGCTCATATTCAAGTGTAAACCGATATGCGTCAAGATTTCGATTTTCACAACGAAAAAATAGCATGTCTGATATTTTTGGCTATTATAATGTATTATTTTTGTAATCAGCCTTAAATTTCAGACAATTTGAGTATACATAAATGTATGACAATTATATACAGCAAAGCTCTTAATTTTTTATTGATTTATTTTTGTGACCTTTGACCCCATATATTTGTAGTATATTTTGTTTATATCATTTTTTTGCAATATAATGTATATATTAGCAATCGGTATTTAATTTCCAACGATTTGAGTATAAATATGACTATATAACAACGATTTAATGCGTATTGATTTTTATGACCTTTGACCACATCTTGAGGTCAACTGACCATTTGCTGTTATATATGTCCAGACAGTATATAATCAAATTTTACAGTCAAGCCTAATGGACCTCGTCAGTCCTATTCAACCTTAGCTAGCTCCTGTAGTAATATTGTAGATAAGAAATGATGTACGGAATGATTCGGCGGCCATTTTGGTCCGCCATCTTTTCAAAAAACTTAGATTTAGACTGTGTAGTGTGTGAAGTACATTATGTACCATATTAGACCCAAAACAAGTGACAATGCATCTAAATGAGTCATTTCGGATGATTGATGAGCAAATAATTGGAATTGTTAGAATCTGGCTTCCATCTTGGACGCCATCTTGAAAATAATACTTTTTGCATGGTCAGATTTTGGTAAACTTTTGATATGTTATTAGCACACCTAATACTACAAAAAAAAACCGTTGAGAAACCTTTTGTGGCAATGTTTCCGGGGTAAGGATGTTTTTTTCATATATGCAGCCCACTATAAAGATAAAATGTGACATCAATCAGCAATATTTGAAAACAGTTGACCACCATTTTGACAAATCTGATTAATTTTCAATCACTTGAAGTTGTGGATCGCGTCAGCGAGACACAACTTCAATTCAGATTGAATAAGTTGGCGGTTAAAGAGTTAAATGTTTTTCTCGTCTGAAATTGGGTTTGAAAGCCTAACCGTTAATGTGCGGATTAGACGTTCTAAAACAGATCTATAGGCTTAGGCCTACATAATCATGATAATGTCATGATTATATAGGGATAATTCATACGTGAAACAATAGAGTGAACATTTATATGGCGTGTAGGCCTATTGGTCTACCATTGTTTTCACACACTCACACAAAAGATCATTTTATTATTGTCACTGAAATGCAAAAAAGTAATGAGTTTCTTTTAATTCACATGCAGGGATAATTATGACTATCAGGACAAAGCCATAATTATTTTTTAATGGTTTAATAGCGTGATAATAAATAAAAAAAAACAAGAGCATGCTGCGAAAAACGGGTCGGCCAACGTCTGTAGAATTGTACGATTTAGAATTCTTGAGCCAACTCATTAAATCGAAATTGATTTTTTAAGAATGGCACATTCTATATTTAGCTATTTAATACTGTGGCTGAAGACGTGTAACCCTATCCGTGCGAGCTGTCGGGGAAGAGTTTTGGACGGTGAATATAATTATTATAGGCAACAAAAGAAAAATGTTGACTGAAATGTATCTACTGTAGGGTATGTGAAAGAGGGGTATCAAATAAGGCACTAATATTCAGGGCCGTAGCCACGGGATACTGATTACTCCGGTGTGTTGGGGTGGGGTTGTCTAGGGTGGTGTGGGGGCATGCCCCCCCCACGAATTTTTTTTAATTTGACATTTCAAATAGTGCATTCGGAATATTGGTCCGGTGAATACCGGACTAGCCGGACCGGTGGCTACGGCCCTGATAATTTATTAATTATGAATAGCAACAGCGTTTGCAATTCTCAGACAAAAATAGCAAAAACAGAAATGCCAAAATATACATGCATTCATGCTGCTATGCGTTATTATTTCACGTAAACGATTATGTATCTACGTTTACTCTGGGGTTAAATGTCCCTAGCATCTAATACGTAAAACAAATCAGCGCATCAGAATGCAACCCACCTAGCAGACGTGCAACCAATGTCGGCGTAATGTTGCGTCAGGGTAGTAGACAGTGGACGCCATTAAGCCGGCATTGCTGGGCAGATGCACTACCTCCTCACAACAAACCTGACACTAATGTGAGTGCCACTTCAAGTTAAGAATCGTGTCTTTCACGCTGGGCAATGCACATACGAATCGTTATTCAATAAGTGACTAACGCTTTACACAGCATACACATATACACACATCTCTAGTGCTATGGCAGTGAGTGGTTTGTCTGCCACAGTGAACAGGTTAGCCCTCGACGCGCTAGATTGAAACAAATAATTTTCACCCACTTGAAGTTGTTGTCTCGCTACCGCGATCCAAAACCTCAAGTGGGTGAAAATTACTGATGTTCGTTTAATTTGATTCCAAACATTTGCAAATCTTGATGTTTGAACACTTGTTTCTTCACCGGCTAATAAAATGGATTTAAAAAGATAATGGTGAATAGCGGTGTAATGGTTAACCCTTTAACCGCCGGTGTCGCATATATTTGGGTTTTCATTTTTTTTAGCACATTAAGTACCACGTTTTAAATATGTTAAAGATACAATGTGACATCAACCAGCAAGATTTGAAAAGAGTTGACCTCCATTTTGTCAAATCTGAATAATTTTCAGTCACTTGAAGTTGTGGATCGCGTCAGCGAGACACAACTTCAAGTGGGTGAAAATTCAAATTGAATAATTTGGCGGTTAAAGGGTTAAGGAGCTCCTATTGGGGTGCTCTTGTATATAATTCATATACATGGCTAAGTGTCTCTTAATTGATAATCCTAACATTTATTTAAAAACTATAAAATGTGTATAATATAGGCCTACAATGTTGAAATGTCATTACAGCCGCCTCTCGTACTCCAAGTCATTCTATTATCGGTGAAACGTCCGACATTGAAAAAAACGTCTGACGGCAGACGCGCCTCCAATCAGCTACCGCAATGGGAAATTGTGGTGGGCGATGATTGCAGCATTTGGGGAAATGGCTTACGTCCATCCGGTTACACGGATAATGTTGCTAAGGAGATAGGAAACTGCCGGGGAATCAGGTATGGGCGATTTTCATTCAATACTATGCTCTTTCATGTATTTTATTTTTAACATGTCTTGCAAAGAAAAAACAAACTGGCAAATTGATGGTTGGATATTTGTCTAGTAATGTAAAAGGACACATGATTTCATAGAACAACTATCGTTTCTTTTAATGCATCGCTGAAAACTGTTTGTGAAGCTTAAATGTTATAACATGTAGCAGGTGCAGTTATAATAAATATTCACGAGGATATTTTTAACATACACAAACCTATAGAGAGGATGAATTAGCACAAAGAACGCTGATATTGTAAATCCTCAACTGACACCAATAAATGTAATATACTGATTCGGAATATAATTCAGATATAACAATACTGCAGGATTAAGTTAAAAATAAACGGGATGTGTAAAATGAATGTATAGTAGAAAGGTTGTCTTGCTGAAAAGCAGTAAGGCTCAGAATATTCCGACCGCGCTATGAATTTGTGTACCATCCAAATGCGGAGCTATGGATTATTGAATCCATACGGGATGATTTTGAAGGTTTCGGTAAGGTAATGTCCAAAATCAAAAAAGGAAGTTATTTAGTACCATGGTAACAAGAATAGCTATTACTTCTCAAACAATTATAATAATAACTTTGGCAACCTTTAGAGAAACACGGGCGGTTCAATTAACTCACCAAGCGAACAATCACTCAAATCTACATTATAATTTTTTTTTAATAATAATCGTCGCGTTCACAAGGTAGGCTACAGCCATTTTCCTACGAATATAAATAAATCTACATGTGCTTTTGCAGTGACTGGGAGGACAGACGCAGACATAGAACAACGTTAATGAGAATGTAGAAGTAACGTTAGTTGTTCTAAAATACTAAATTGTAGGCCTACTCATATTTTTTATTCTGAATGCGCCCGAAAACGAATTGAAATGTTTTGTATAAGAGACTTCAAATGTGCCGATTGAACAATATATCGTCCCCTTGGAGATCAAAATAACAATGTTTCTCCAACTTTTTTGAATTGCAGATAAACCCTTTTATCTTCAAGGTAAGGATACGATGTACCACGTCAATTCATACAATATTACATGCATCACCTAGACATAATACAAACGATGTCGGCAGGAGTGTGGTTAGTTAGTTTCCTAAGGAGAATCAAATAGGTCATAATAATTATGTGACATTACGGTTTGTTTGAAAAGTGAGCGGGACAAGAGAAGAGTGTTGGTGCAGGGCAAGTCATATCCTGTGGGCAGGTGCCCGTGATGAATGGCATTCTGGAATGCAGTTATAAGAGGGAATCCCACTCAGTCTGTCTGTGTGTATAATAGGGATTGTGAAATAGCCCCCCCCCCTCAATCTATAACACGACTTACTGAGCGCTCCTTGACCAAACGTCTATCCCAACATGATTCCAAGCATGACGGCGAGATATCGGGGAGATATCGGTGAGGTCTCGCCCAGCCACGTGATCTATTGAGCTCCCATGTTCTGTGCACCCATTGAGTCCCACACCGTACGACTGTCGTTCCCTGATGTGTACGTCCCTATATCATGTTCATATTAATATGAATTATTTATTTGACTTAAAAAGAATCAAATGTTCAACTAATACAAATGTCACGCGCAGCACGTAATTAAAACTCGCGTGATATATATTCATATTCTAAGGGGATTTGAAGGCTCTCTAAGCACTAAGCCTCCGGCTGGTTTTCCATTTTTAGAGCTGTGATTGACTCGGTGCATATTTATCAAGGTGGGGCTAGCCTCGACTGGCCACGGGCAATAACATTTCTGCTTATGATGCAATTGATCGCATCTAATAACAGCCCGGGCCAGTGAAAGCCCAGTCAACGAGAAATACAGCGCCAATGATCCAAGAGAACGCATTTTCCGCTTCTATTAGCTTCCAAAACACCAGGGGGACTTGAGTTACGGCTGCAGTGTTCAACTGTAACACTTTTGTTGCATTGTCAAGGGCTGCTGGTGTTTGGCTAAGCGCTCCGATATTTGGCTGAGTGTTCAGGTTTTGCAGGAAGGATGGTTTGGTTTTTAGGTTGAGGGAATGATAATGTAGAGCATGTTTCCTCTTACATGAGAAGAGAGGACCCGATAATACGTGGTGGTGTGTCTTAAAAAAGTTTGTTTGCCGCTTAATGCTCAAACAGCGTTTGCTAAGATCTCAATCATAGACATAGAAAGAAAGAAAAATGTTTATTCGACAAATGACACTGAAAAAATACAAATTAAATAACATTAAGACCCGAAGAGTCGCTGGCATGGGAGCCACCTAAGTATAAATAATATAAAATATAAAATACTATATAATATAGTAAATCACGATACAAAATTATCATACAAAATATTATGCAGCTTGTCAGATCAAATTTAAAAGGGACTGTGCAAATGAAAAGTTTGGATAAATATGGGATAGGATTTTAACTCAAAACATAAATTTATCAAATCTCAATAATCTCCACCCAGCTGAAACTGTCAGTCGCGTCAGCGAGACACAGCCACAAAATAGGCAAAAATTACAAAATAAATAACATTGTGGCCAAAATTAAATGTATATATAAATATATATACATACACACATACATATTCAGTGCATTAGGTAGGTGTTGTCAAATTACAAACATAACAATTATGAATTAGACAAATGTCAGAATATTTCTCTATTAGATAGTGTTTAGTATATTGTCCAAAACCTTTTAAACTATGAGTGAGTACCTTTTTTAAAATTGATAAATGTGTGGTATTTAATAAATGTGGCATTTGGTTTCTGATACAATTACGAGCAAACTCATGTTTAAAATGGGCATTCCTCAGTTTGTTTTCCCCCTTGTGTTATAATCATGAATGTCAGAGTTTAGAGCAAGATTAAAGTCATAAAAATGATCAGGAAGAATGTTGTTTATTAATTTAAAATAAAATTTTAGTTGTTGATGAAGATGTATATCATTTACTTTCAAAATATTGAATTTTTTAAAGATAGGATCGGAGTGTGTATAAAAACTACCTTTAACAATAATTCGATTCGAATTTTTTTGAAGTTTTAAAATCCGATTTGAATCATGACCCCATTCTAATATGCAATAATTAATATGTGGAAGAATGAGAGAATTGTAAATGGTCAATAGTGTTTTTTGTGGTATTGAGTGTTTAAGTTTATTAATCACACCTATTGTCTGCGATATTTTATTTCCTATTTTATTAACATGTGAATTCCATTTAAGGTGTTTATTTATAATTAGTCCCAGATAATTAAATTCATCCACACATTCGATTAATGTATTGTTTATTTTTAATTTTGGAATTGTTACACGTTTCTGTGGTTGATGAAAGAGCATAAACTTTGATTTTAGTTTATTTAGGGACAGCTTGTTAACTAATAAACAGTAACTTATTTTTTCTAATTCATTATTTAATATATTAATATTTAGCCCAGAATCATGTTTAGCATAAAAATCATTTAAATTTGCGATAAGGGTTGTGTCATCATCATAGATTATGCATTTGAATAAACGACTTGCGTTGGGGAGATCATTCATATAGATGATAAACAGCAAGGGCCCTAATATTGACTCTTGTGGAACCCCTGTGGATATATTTATATAAGAAGATCTGAGACGGTCAATTTCCACACACTGTTTTCTGTTTGATAAATAATGTTTTATCAGGTTAATAGACGTTCCTCTAAAACCGTAAAATTTAAGTATGTCCAATAAAATAGAGTGATTTAGTGTATCAAACGCTTTTGACAAATCCAGGTAGACAGCAAAAGGTGTATTTCCATTATCCATATGATTTACAATAGTATCAACAACATTTAGAGCAGTTAATTCAGTCGAGTGATATTCACGAAATCCATATTGTTTATCATAAAAAAGGTTATTTAGAGTAAAGTAAGCATTCATTTGATTAAAAATGACACGTTCAAATATTTTAGAAATTGCTGGTAAGAGAGATATAGGCCTATATTTCTCGATAAGAGTAGGGTCTCCCTTTTTAAAAAGAGGAATGACTTTGTCTATTTTCAATTTGTCAGGGAAAATACCAGTGTGAAGTGATTGATTTATTATTGTTGTTAATGGTTTTAATAAATCAGATTTAACCAATTTAATCAGAATTGTTAATAGCTCATCAACACCTGAACTATTTTTAAGAATTAATGTTATCAATTAGTTTTGACACAGTATCTTCGTCTACATTTTGAAATAAAAAAAAGTAGAAACTGGTCTTTAAACAATACGAGTAAAAATAATTTTCCAAATAAATTGTAATGCAAATCCATAAAAGAGTAATAAACACTCATTAAATGTTATTGAAAATTGTTTCATTAATAGAAAAGAAGGGGATGAAAAAGTTTGTATTCCAAGAATTTCGACCATCAAAATAGGCAAGTTCTTTTAGCAATCAAATAATTTTCCCAATAAATATGAATTTAGATACATAAAGCCTTACACTGTCCAAGTTCTTTTAGCAATCAAATAATTTTCCCAATAAATATGAATTTAGATACATAAAGCCTTACACTGTCACTATCTACCAGATATATCGCCACAAGATCCAAAGTATTGGTAAAGCATGTATCTCGTATTAGGGACGTAAGGGGAACGTTGTAGATACACGGGAAGCTAATGATAGAACGCCTACCCAAGTCTGTTGTTTTGAACTTTTTCAAAACAAATGGCATGTATTATTACATTATGGTTGGAAAGCATGACTTAATATAAATTACCAGTTGCGCAACCTGTGGTTAGTATCTATGATCCATATCCAGGTATATAAGAAAGGTAGCGTACATTTCAACTGATCCTGGCAGGGAGAAATCAAGTTATTCTTGTATTTCATTTAAAAATGCGTTAAAATTCATCATAATAATTATCATGGTGAATACTAGATATGAAACCAATTTTCGTGTAATGTTTCACCACCGTCCACGACGCTGGCCCAGCATTAGACTAGCCTTGTGTGAACATTTGATGTTTGTTGGGATGTGCTCTCCACTCTATTATATTAGTTTGTCTACACACAAACCAAACATAGAATAATATACTTGATAGTCATATAGGCTTACAGGTTATTGTGTCTCATATAAACAGTTGTTGGAGTACGGTGTGAGAAAGAAATGATTATGAGTGAAACAATTGAATGATATTCAAAAATCAACAAAACATTATTAAATGATACTTTTTATAAAAAATATCCTGCTAAAATTGATTTGAGAGAAATGAATTAAAATGTTGATTCTGGATGCTATTAGTAAGCATTTCATGTCCACCCTTATAAATTGTGTCTCACTGACGCGATCCACAACATCGGATTGTTCCCAGGAGCTTTTACAAAAGAGCGAGGGAAATCTCCCTACGGTACCATAACGTCCCTGAACCCTCGCCGGGGCAAAAAGATTAATTAAACAACAATAAAGTTAAAATGCTATGTATTGACAAATACATCATTAAAACTATATTTATTTGCCAAAATGAAATGCCTGTTGTAGAAATACTAGATATAAGAAAAGGGAACAGTTACTTTACGCATGAACTATATATGCTTTCATCCAATGTGGCTTCTTACATGTTATCTATTATCAGAAATGCGTAATACAACCATTTCAGCTATTATCTGATTATGTACATTGCCTATTATGCTGAGATCGATGGCTGTATATAATTACAATCCACTATTTGTTATCACCGACTTAATTCAAGTGGAACAGAAAGTACAAGAAAAGTGAGATTATTGAACAAAATGTCAGGAATCATTAATCAGACGTCCTCAATAGACAAGATCTAGACGAGGAAAGTAATTGATCACAAGCGTGAGGAAGTGGTCATGTGAGATTTGAGATGTCATAAAAAAAAAGAAATATTTCATGACAGGTTGGCCCACAGAAAGGCAGACAATAAGTGAATATTGAAGGTTGTGTTATTGTCCGCTTGACAAATTGTTCCACAGAGTCTGGCCAATAGAAGAGTTACAAGTAATTTATGGAGGAATGGGAGAGCTGGTCATCTACAGTATTATTCTAACCGCATGACACAATACGTTGAATCAATGTTGTTTTTAACACTGGACCACCGTCTACGACGTTGGACCAACGTTAAGCCAACATTGATTCAATGTCTTGTGTCCGATGGGATGTCAAGACTTTTAAATTCTTGTAACATTGTGTAAAATTAATCGACCTCAATCATAATACTAAATGCGAACATGATACTAGTTTTCTGTGGTTTACATAAAATACCTATCTAGAATAAGCTAAAACTGAAACATCACGATAACATCACGATAACGTATGTCGTGACATTGCACATCACATCATATCGCAATGATACACATGGTACAGCAGTAACATAATTTGAAAAATCATCCTATTTTACATAACTATATCCCAGTTTTTCGTCACCATGCATGTAGCGTATTGTACCAGTGTGTACTGTGTTGTGCTCTACGATCTTATTCTGTTCCTTTAATATGTGGGCGGGGGCCCTAGGGTAGTGGTTAGCACCGCTGCCTTTCACGCCAGAGTTCGGGGTTCGGTTCCCGGTCTCGGCGGTTTGAAAGAAACAAAAAATGTTTCTCCCCCATCCACGTGTGAAAGTCAGTATTATGGGGAGCCTCCGTGACCGAGAGCTAGCGTGCTCGGCCTCAGACCGCCAGGGCTCGAATTTCGAATCTTGTGTCTGGAGGACAGTGTCATCTCAATCATCTCACCATCCTCAGGAGGTTCTCCTGGCCCAGTTTAGCCTATATGTGCACAAAGGTGGCTTAAAGCCCGATTCATTTCATTTCATTTCCCTTAATATGTTTTGTGGTGTGCTGAGCTGTTGTTTCGTGCCGTGTCGTACCGTGTAGTGCCGTGCCGTGCCGTGCCGTGCCGTATACTGTACTGTACTGTACTGTACTGTACTGTACTGTACTGTACTGTACTGTGCTGTGCTGTGCTGTGCTGTGCTGTGCTGTGCTGTGCTGTGCTGTGCTGTGCTGTGCTGTGCTGTGCTGTGCTGTGCTGTGCTGTGCTGTGCTGTGCTGTGCTGTGCTATGCTATGCTATGCTATGCTGTGCTGTGCTGTGCTGTGCTGTGCTGTGCCGTGCCGTGCCGTGCCATGCCATGCCATGCCATGCCATGCCATGCCATGCCATGCCATGCCATGCCATGCCATGCCATGCCATGCCATGCCATGCCATGCCATGCCATGCCATGCTATGCTATGCTATGCTATGCTATGCTATGCTATGCTATGCTATGCTATGCTATGCTATGCTATGCTATGCTATGCTATGCTATGCTATGCTATGCTATGCTATGCTATGCTATGCTATGATGTTCCAATAGATTATGTTCTGGGGTACAGGGATGGTTTCCGTTGGTGGTAATTTTTTTCCCACTCGTGGGCGGATTGCCAGGGCGTACTCGGGTTCCTCCGTTCAACAGCAGATCTAATACAGCTTTCGCATCAGTGCTCACTGATGTGTTCGCGATAGGGCTTTATAATCTACCGATAATAGAGTGTTTGACATTAGGTCTATTTTTGCACTTGGGATGAATAAAGTTAACGCCTGAACTACTTGGGGACTACCTGACCCGATGATAGGCGATAGCATTTCAACATTAAATTGCACAGCAAAACCCGTCTGGGCATGTCTGGGGGTAAATCCCCTAGGCATGGCCAGAAACAAATTATTGGGTGTTCTGTTCTGTTCTGTTCTGTTCTGTTCTGTTCTGTTCTGTTCTGTTCTGTTCTGTTCTGTTCTGTTCTGTTCTGTTCTGTTCTGTTCTGTTCTGTTCTGTTCTGTTCTGTTCTGTTCTGTTCTGTTCTGTTCTGCTCTGTTCTGCTCTGTTCTGTTCTGTTCTGTTCTGTTCTGTTGTTCTATTCTGTTCTGTTCTGTTCTGTTCTGTTCTGTTCTGTTCTGTTCTGTTCTGTTCTGTTCTGTTCTGTTCTGTTCTGTTCTGTTCTGTTCTGTTCTGTTCTGTTCTGTTCTGTTCTGTTCTGTTCTGTTCTGTTCTGTTCTGTTCTGTTCTGTTCTGTTCTGCCCTGTTCTGGTCTGATCTGTTTGGCTCTGCTTTGCTTTGCTCTGCTTAATTATGTTATAGATGATCTCAGTGGGCGATACGTGGAATCATAACACATACAAGCTGGTAAGATATAATAGATATACACCAGACCAGAGACTGTAATGCTCTGTTTTGGTTTTCTTGTTTAGTTCTGTTCTGTCCCTCTGTGGTCTGAGTTCAATTAGAAAAATAACGCAACAAAAAATTAATGGGCATCTGATTTGAGCATATTACAGTCTCTGGTCTGGTATATATCTATTATATCTTACCAGCTTGTATGTGTTATGATTCCACGTATCGCCTACTGAGATCAAAGGCAAATACATGCCACTATGAAAGTTACAGACAGATCTCTTTAATCTTAAGGGGATAATATATCTTGCATAAATTAGCACCACGTATTTGTGTATGCTATTAATGCACGATAGACCTGTGGGAGACGGAAGAGTTCTTTCTAGTTTATTGAATCATTGACATATTCAGGTCAATGGGAGAGGAAAGTGTTAAAACACTGACAGACCATGGGAGCAATCAGAGAACTCAAATCTATGACAAGACACGTGTAATGAGGTGGTACAAATACTCACATCATGTTACTATTAGGAGTAGAAGTCAAGCCAACATGATATGTTAGCACCGTGGTGGTTTAATAAAGGGTCAGCGCCGTAGACGGTGGCCCAACACTAAGCCAGTACAAAATTGATATATTGTGCTTGGTTGGAATACCCGTACCAGCGCCCTGTGTCTAGTTCGGCCTCACATTGATTACCAGACATTTCCATTGGTAATCACTAGACAAAGTAACAAATCACCAGACTGCACCAGTCTCTTAAAATCATGTGTGGGTGAGAACGGGAAGGTGGTTTTACGTCGCTCTCTGTATATGGTGACAATATCTCAATATCACACCCCATATAATTCTTGTTTGTCTGATATCACTGGTTGAAGTCGTTAAGTATATAGTACATGCATGTATTCGTGTTTGGCTGATATCACTGGTTGAAGTCGCTAAGTATATAGTACATGCATGTATTCGTGTTTGGCTGATATCACTGGTTGAAGTCGCTAAGTATATAGTACTTGCATTTATTCGTGTTTGGCTGATATCACTGGTTGAAGTCGCTACGTATATAGTACATGCATGTATGACATGTATTCGTGTTTGTCTGATATCACTGGTTGAAGTCGCTAAGTATATAGTACATGCATGTATGACATGTATTCGTGTTTGTCTGATATCACTGGTTGAAGTCGCTAAGTATATAGTACATGCATGTATGACATGTATTCGTGTTTGTCTGATATCACTGGTTAAAGTCGTTAAGTATATTGTACATGCATGTATGACATGTATTCGTGTTTGTTTGATATCACTGGTTAAAGTCGTCAAGTATATTGTACATGCATGTATGACATGTATTCGTGTTTGTCTGATATCACTGGTTGAAGTCGCTAAGTATATAGTACATGCATGTATGACATGTATTCGTGTTTGTCTGATATCACTGGTTGAACTCGTCAAGTATATTGTACATGCATGTATGACATGTATTCGTGTTTGTCTGATATCACTGGTTGAAGTCGTCAAGTATATTGTACATGCATGTATAACATGTATTCGTGTTTGTCTGATATCACTGGTTGAAGTCGTCAAGTATATTGTACATGCATGTATAACATGTATTCGTGTTTGTCTGATATCACTGGTTGAAGTCGTCAAGTATATTGTACATACATGTATGACATGTATTCGTGTGTGTCTGATATCACTGGTTGAAGTCGCTAAGTATATAGTACATGCATGTATTCGTGCTTGTCTGAGATCATTGGTTGAAGTCGCTAAGTATATAGTACATGCATGTATTCGTGTTTGTCTGATATCACTGGTTGAAGTCGTCAAGTATATTGTACATGCATGTATGACATGTATTCGTGTTTGTCTGAGATCATTGGTTGAAGTCGCTAAGTATATAGTACATGCATGTATTCGTGTTTGTCTGAGGTCACTGATTGTAGTGTTATGTATACTGATTATCCCCTCTATTGTCGCACTGTGGAGCAAAAACAAATACTGGCTCACGCCACGATGAAATCAAAATATAAATCGATTTTAAAACTGTAAAATAAAGTAGTCCGAAAAAGGCTCAGCTCTAACTACGCAGAGGAAGTTAGATCATGTGTGGAAAAAATGTATTGTCAATTATCTTCTTCCAGTCCATCGGTTCATGTTGTATAGTAGTCTGGGGGCCAGCATAGCCCCCCATGCACCCCCCTCAGGATTCACCGAGACCTATTTTTTCTCATTTGTGGGACCCAGAAGGAAGATTTTGACATGTCCCCAAGAAAAAAAGTGGCACTGAGTATGTTTTAAACATATTTAAAAGAACCGCGTCTGATTATTTAAAAATACCGCTTTTGCGACCAGATAATAGCAGTACGTTGTGACACAACTGTTCATTTCTACTCCAAAATTAATTAAAACTGCCAAATTATGTTAAATTTCTATCAAAAAAGGCAAGGCTTCACAGCCATCAACTATTTATTTATTTCTATTAATAATACACCCTTTAGGTACCAGATGATTATTGATGAAATAATTGTAAAATGTTTTCCTGTCATAAACGTTTTTTTTATTCATTTAAAACTTTGTGTAATAGGTTATAACTATTTAGGGCTGTTGCGTTTGCATTTACGTTTCAAATTAATAATCATCTGCACCATTTATATACCAGGGTATTTTATGTGGATTGATTTAAATAAGGTGCGTTACTGGCTGTTCTCTTGCAAACATGTATTAAATACATTTTTATTACTTACGTAACATTATTAAACAACATAAAAGCGGGTGTTTGTTTTTATTGCTAACATAAAACTAAAGCTATAATGGCACCCTTTAATTGCTGGGATACCAATAAAACATTAATTTGAATAAAGCTCATTCCTGGTCGACATCAAGTAAAGTCTTCCTAATAAAGAATAATACAATACTGTTTTTGAAGATTTGTCAAGTAAACGTAAACTGCATTTAAAGGTAAATGTAATTTAATTATCACAAGTTTGTCAGTATTCATAAATGACCATTAATGAAGCAGTGACAACAGGAAATGATATAAATTCATCTGAAAAAACTTTCACCACTGTCACAATCCTCATCATCACCGTCATCTCCATCACTACACATGCTACTATCCCTATCTAATAATCCTAAAAGACTCTTATGGAGAATCTTTTCAGTTTTTCACCAGATTGGTACACCATTTTCCAGCCACTAGTCTGGGGGCCAGCATAGCCCCCCTCCCCCATGCACACCCTCGGGATTTACCGAGACCTATTTTGTCTGATCTGTGGGGTACAAAGAGAAGATTTGGACATGTTCCAAAAAAAGGGGTCTACCTAAAACGCGGCACATTTCTGACGGCACATCCTAAAAGAAGGCCCATAATCAAGGCCCCCACCACACAGCCCAACCCCACCCCTAACAGGCAGGCTGGCAGAGTGCCCCCCCCCCCCCCACAGGTGTGAACAACAACACCCACCCACACATGTATACTGTTGTTGAATGCTATCTAGTAAACTTATAATCAATAATTTAATAAAACATAGCAAAACATTGCTTTTAATTTCATCCAATTATCATATTAAATATCATTGTTTTATGTCAGGTGTACAAGGGGCACCATATCAAATAAGCTACGACCTGCTCAAGTTCATCCCGGTTAAATACATCAAATTAATGTTTGTAACCAAGTAACTTCAAATACAAATACTCTAATAAATATTTAGTTTAGCCCCTATACATGTGTGTGTGTTCCATTGCCGTTAGTTTTGATATATTTAATTTTTTTGCCATTGTTTATATTGTGATATCTATATTGTAACATATTACCGTAAATAAAACATCCTAATGTTTCATTGCTTTAATTGTTTTTTTTATTTGTTTATCTATATATTGTAACATATTACCGTAAATAAAAAAATAGTAATGTTTTATTACATTACTTTTTTATTTGGGCCGCAATGACCACAATGGGCCGCGAGTTTCCCTGTGCCAATGACCGGGCGTTTAGGGTGGGGAGTGACTGGTAGCTGACTGGTAGGGTAGGGTGCGGTGGTGGGGTGTCCGCTGATGTGCCGTCCGTTCCGCGAATGTGCCGTCAGAAATTTGCCGCGTTTTAGGTAGTCCCCAAAAAAAGTGACATGCAGTATGTTTTAAACACATTTAAACTAGCCGCGACTTATCATAAAAAATGCTACTTTTATGACCAGATATTAACAATACGATGAGACACTACTGTTCACTTGCACTTCACAAATAACTGCTAAACTTCAAGTAAACTAAAGCTGGATTGTAATGACGGTAATGATTGTAATGTTTTCAATTTTCTTATCATTAATAAACCGTTTGCTTTTGCTTACAAAACTATCATTATGTGCACCATTTAAATGTTGTGACAGGTTATATGGTCTATTATCATGATTATTGGCCTTTCCTTATAAATACGTGTTTAGATAGGTGTATTACACACGTGCAATGTCATTAATACACAACAAATAGGTTTATGTTTCTTTCTGATTTTTAATAGAAAGCCACATGTATAATGCCACCATTTAAAAGGTAAGATATTAATAAAATTTGTATTTAAATAAAACTCATTCCTAAATAACACAGGTGTTGTTTGTTTCAGAAATATTTTTAGGATAAACTGCACTGCATGGAACAGTAATTTGCATTTCAAAATATCACTGAAAAAGATCAAAGAATGCCTAAATCAACAGCGTTGGCTTTCAATCTTGACTTTTTTCAATCGCAGAGACATATTGTTCCAAATGCACAGTCATAACACAGTATAATATATATAATTAATATATAATATAAGAAACACACTCCAATCAATTCTCGAATACTAATATAACATCCCTACAATAAAAATATATCCTAACATTAAAGTATCCTCGATCAGCATTAAAATCTCATCATAATATGGTGTAAATATTATGACATGTTCTCATACTCTAACGCCATCTTAATATTATAATTTGCCATAATACGTCATTAAACTATTATTTATAATTATGTCTACCATTATATTGTCATATGTTTGATATCTTTGTAATATCAAATCATGCGACAGCTATGTCATACCAATATCATTCATATCCAGACATATATTACCAATATAATGGCTAATCATTACATTACCACGTGATAATTCCTCACTATAATATATAACATATAGCTCCACAATATGCCATACATCTCTTCATATGTAACTATTATAAAGGAAAGCCATGCCATTCTAATGCCATCTCATCCAGACATCAAAGTGGAACGTATATGCTGATATTAATATAATATCATATATTGACAGATTCATTATATTGTTATATCCAGACATTTAGGGCCATGATTATTCTGCAAATATTTTATTATAGCATGACATTGAATACCATATTTCGTCATTGTCACATAATTAAATAGCATCTGGTCAATCAGGGCATCTTGCCATCGTATCAACAAAGCTAATTGGACATCTCAGAACATTTATATGCTTACACAAATGAAGGTGTGGGCATATAAATGTTCTGAGATGTGCAATGTATCTTGCCTTTGAAATAATGCATGAATAAACCTCACAGATATATAGACTGTATCACGATATGACATGACTATTATAATGTTACTATGTCGGGATGATACCTTATGCCATTATAAAATACTCTGGTATCAAGATGATTTTGAGACACAATTTTATAGGTCCATAATATTACAATAGATTGCTAGGCATGATATCATCAAAATTTAAGTATGTTACAGCGCTATAATGCCACTATACATGATGTCATTATATGGTACTGTACTTTTGACATACGAGTTTGTAGAATAAATCATTGTAATGGTTCATTGCAACAATGGCCTACAATGGTGGAATGGGACACTTTAGTGTCAGGTCTTTAATATCTGACTAGAGTATGTGACAGAGTAATTCAACATATAGCTCTATAATTTCAGGATATGGAAAAAAATAAAGGATCAATTCTAACCAATGAAACATTTTATAGCAAATCAGTATATTACAAATTAGTGACTACAGGGTTTCCGGGGCGCATATTACAAATAATCCTAACTTTGATCTTATCTCAACTTTCTCTGATATCCATATAAAAAGTTAGGATTGATCCTAACTTTTTATATGGAGATGAAAGAAAGTTGAGATAGGATCAAAGTTGGGATTCTTTGTAATATTCCCCCCCCCCCCCCTGGTATGTTAAATTTTGCGTCCACCATTTTGGAATCCGTCGTAAAATGACTTGAAATATTTCCAATGAATTTCATTAAACATTAAATTGTAAGATCAGACAATGAAATGAAATGAATCGGGCTTTGTGCACATATAGGCTAAACTGGGCCAGGAGAACCTCCTGAGGGTGGTGAGATGATTGAGATGACACTGTCCTCCAGACACAGGATTCGAAATTCGATCCCTGGCGGTCTGAGGCCGAGCACGCTACCTCTCGGTCACGGAGGCTCCCCACAATACTGACTTTCACACGTGGATGGGGAAGAAACATTTTTGTTTCTTTCAAACCGCCGGGACCAGGAACCGAACCCCGAACTCTGGCGTGAAAGGCAGCGGTGCTAACCACTACCCTAGGGCCCCCGCCCTGTAAGATCAGACACCTAAACTGCATTTTTTCGAGATGACTATCATGCAAACCATATTCAATTATGCATTTGAGGATAATTAATTGATTTCACGGCGGCCATTTAAGAAAAAATCAAGCATTAGTATTATAACCTGATTTTGATGGATGTGGGATGTCTTCGAACCAAATAATACCGCTCATAAAGGTACAAAACTGTACGTGTTGTCATAAGCTATTTACACAAGTTCAATTTTTCAGTGGCCATCTTGGATTTCTTTTAAAATATTATTTTTTAGCTTTTATTGGTTTCACTGGACATTATAATGTGAGATTAGACAACAATGACTATAAGGCAGCTCGTAAAAACGTATACATGTCAATAGGCGTAATGCATTTTTAGGAAAAAATACGATTAAGATTACACTGCGACCATATTGAAATCGGACATAGTGATTAATTACTCAACAAATCAAGCATTACTCCATTGATTTTGACCCAATGTTGGTCCCTGAACCAAATGATACTGCTAATGAAGGTTTTTTGTACAGAATAGACCTGAGCTCATAAAATATTTGCAAAAAATTGCGAAATTTTGATTTTTTCTTGTCAACTTTGTGGCGGCCATCTTGGATTCCATCGTAAATATTGTATTATATTACTTGAAAATACTTGGAAGAACAATAAAATGTAAGATTAAACGCTAAAACCGTGTTTGTGAGATAATTACAATGCAAACCATATTGAATGATGTATTTCAGGACAATTTATTGTTTTTATGGTGGCCATTTTGAAATTGACCATATCATAATTATTACCCGAAAAATCAAGCATTAATAACCTAAATTGGACTAAATTGGGATATCTCTGAACCGAATGATACCGCTCATAAAGACTTTAGTACATAAAATAATATCTTGTCACAAACTATTTGCAAAAAATGTAAAATTAAAAAAAAAAATTAAAAATGCATTTTTTGACATATTAACACAATCCAAAATAGCTCCCCAAGGTAGGATAATATAGTAAAATTACATTAACTTTTACTATTTTATCTCCATGGATATATGGCCTAATGCACAAAATAGTCTAAATCCATCAGTATTTCATTTAGGTGTCCCAACATTGTGATATTGAAAAATTGGTGTTATTTTATATGTGCTTAGAAAACTGTGTTGGTGCCACTATTTTTTCTGGGAACATCCCTAAATCCTTTGACTATATGCCTAAGATGCCAAATAAAATAGTTTCGGTGGATCCTGAGGGGGGGGGGGGGTGCATGGTAGGCCTATCTGGCCCCCCGCCTATAGGATAAAGCCCGAGGAGCTCTACATTCTTAGCTTTGAAAAGGGCCGAGGCCGAGGCCCTTTTCAAAGCTAAGAATGTAGAGCTGCGAGGGTTTTAACTGACTTAAAACACATCCAACCATAATGAAAATCCATCGTTATCAACAGTTCGGTCGCGCCTGACTGATTATAGTACCATAGGCCATTAAAATACCATTGTAATTGTTCTGTACTTGATGAACAATAACTCTCCATTCCCGGCTTAGAATGTCGAGGTCGGACATAGAAAATAATGTAGTGGTGTGTTTTAAAATAAGATAATAATTTTCCGTGCAAGATGATATTTTCACTCTGATTAATAGAAGCCTTATTTATTCCCTTCTGGTGCATGCTCGAAAATAGTGGTAATGACGCAGTTCAAAATGGCGACATTTGGAAATCCCTTTCATACAGCACCAGACCAAATGAGCCGGTACATTAAACCCGCCGCGTCGTGATACAAGGAACAAAACGAACATTTTTGGACCAGTCGATCTGAAAGGTCCACAAAGACAAACTCTGTAGCTAATAATGGTCGCCAATGATATCCATCACGAGGTGTCGCCTAATCACCAGTAAATGAATTTCACATTGGATTGATGGCCTCATCAAAGCTGATTTGTCACAATTATCAGTCTGTACATCATCATGATCATTAAAAACAGTCCATTGTGGCAGCCATGCAGTAATAATTATGGTAAATGCATTTTCGGATAAAGTTATTGAAATTTAAAAATAAGGTAGGATTCCCGACAGTGTCGACATAATGTTAAGCCGGTGCTTTACCTTGTAGTGCTCTATGGTGGATTTATTCCGTAATAGTGAAACTGAGCAACATTGTTATCAACATTGTGTGTCGAAAGGCTTAACCCTTATCCTGCTGATCACGACCATTGTCTTTTTTAATCTGTTTTATTAGTCGACCAAATCACTGTTATTGTAAATGAATTGTGTGTCTAAACATCAAGACTTGCAAATATGTGTGCTAAAATTGAACAAATATGAGTTTTTTTCAGCCACTTGAAGTTGTGGGTCGCGGTAGCGAAACGCAACTTCAAGTGGGTGTAAATTTAAATAAATTAACTTTGCAGGATGAGGCTTAACTGTTATTAAAAAAATTGTGTTATTAATTATATATTTGTGATTTGTCAATCAGAACTCTGTATCAAACATAGTACGATCCCGCATTGCCAGTCTGGAAGCGACACCCCAACGGTCATCTATCATTACTTTTAACTGATTATTGCCAAGACATTTGAGATTTAAATTGACATATTTTTATTGTGATTTGATCTTTTGAACATGAACAGACCAGTGCATATTGCCCCCCACATTGCCCACGACATTGCAACGTAGATTTTGCGTATTTTAATTGCAACAAAACTTGTTTTTTATCCAGTTTTTGTTTGTTTTGTTTTAGTATGTGCATTTCGAAGCTGGAATGTGTCTTCTATCAGCAAGATTAAAACAAACTTGGTTTCTGATTTGAGAAATCTGAATACTTGTACTCACTTGAAGCTTTGGATCAAAACTATACAAGTGTATTGGCAATTCACGTGCGGCTTAAAATCTAAATAGAGAATGAAAATACAACACTTCTTCGCTGCGTAAAATTGAATCCCCAAATTGTTGGTGAGCTCGCCCCCGTGTTTATCCAGGCACACGAACGTGATGTCTTCTGCGCATGACAGCCCCAAAAATGAGATTGTCCAGGAGGCGGCTTCTCCTAACAGCCCTCATTGTCCGCTGATCGACCCGACCCCAACCACGCCATGCGCAGAAAATAGCCACAAATCAGCCGTCAATAGCAGTTAGTGTGGCCGCCACAAATTGAGGTGAGGAGAGCTGTTCCGTGTTCCACGCCACCGTAGTGTTCGAATTTTTTCATCTTCTGCAATACACTCGTGATGGCACTCCATTCTTATCAAACAGCAGAGGTATTGCATCATCCTCAGGCGGCCTGACGATGATGCAATGATAAAACGATGGCAGCCTTTGTGTTTTGAATGGATTCCTCACAAACTTTTCTCATCATCAAAAGAAGTTTAACCAAACTTTTTAAATTTTGAGAGACAAAATGACCCCCATATCGCTTTTTTTCAAACAAAAAAAGAGCCCTACTTACACTATAATAAGCACCCCGACAGTATCAGGGATGCTTAATTATTACTGTTAACCCAGTAATTAGAAAACATTTGTATAACATTTGTACAGTGTTGAACCAACGTCAAAGTCGCTGGGCCGACGTTGTACAAATGTTATACAAATGTTTTGTGTTTGCTGGGAAATGCGTAATCAGTAGGACTACTACTTTACAATATCCGGCTACTGTCGCGCTAAAAATCTACAAGGCTTTAAATCAGTCAGAAGATATTGTACCGGCAGTGGGTATTGTAATAGTAAACTCAACTACTGCACAGCGTTGTCCACTTAGTCTCTGAAATTAAAGAAGCATTCATTTGTACTCATTGATGGGCATATAAAATAACTGGCTGCTGGGGAACGATATAATTCAATTTAAATACAGGTTAGTGATTGTTTTTTTATTTAATAGGCTTAATTCAGTAAATTATTGCAACGTTCTGAACAAATATATATTTTCTGAGGTAACATCTTGGTAATTATTATACGATACAAATATTATCTGTAACCTTTGCTGTCTACAATCATGAGTAGAGGGTGTTTTTTCAAATACCAATATATACAATATATTTGGTAATATGCTACGATATATATTCAAATTGAGGCTGATAATTTATTAAATATTATCCGTCACTGCTGTGAGGAATAAGAAGGTGTTTTGTTATGATTGAGGAGTTTCAACTCGTAAACATTTGAGTGACTAAGATTTATAATGATATGCTGGAGCTGTCACAGATATAGACTACTTCACGTGATAATTCTTTTCATCATTTTATTCCAGCGATATGATTATCAAGCGAGAAGATTGCACAGATTTGCTCTAGCTTTGTGGGGAAGTCTTCTAAGTCAGAAAATTGAATACTCATTGATACACTGTGATATCAATCAATCAATCAATCAATCAATCAATCAATCAATCAATCAATCAATCAATCAATCAATCAATCAATCAATCAATTAATCAATCAATCAATCAATCAATCAATCAATCAATCAATCAATCAATCAATCAATCAATCAATCAATCAATCAATCAATCAATCAATCAATCAATCAATCAATCAATCAATCAATCAATCAATCAATCAATCAATCAATCAATCAATCAATCAATCAATCAATCAATCAATCAATCAATTAATCAATCAATCAATCAATCAATCAATCAATCAATCAATCAATCAATCAATCAATCAATCAATCAATCAATCAATCAATCAATCAATCAATCAATCAATCAATCAATCAATCAATCAATCAATCAATCAATCAATCAATCAATCAATCAATCAATCAATCAATCAATCAATCAATCAATCTATCAATCAATCAATCAATCAATCAATCAATCAATCAATCAATCAATCAATCAATCAATCAATCAATCAATCAATCAATAAATCAATTAATCAATCAATCAATTGATCAATCAATCAATCAATCAATTAATCGATCGATCGATCGATCAATCGATCGCTCGATCGATCAATCAATCAATCAGCCAGCCAGCCAGCCAGCCAACCAACCAACCAACCAACCAACCAACCAACCAACCAACCAACCATCAATCAATCAATCAATCAGTCAATCAGTCAATCAGTCAAACAATCAAACAATCAATCAATCAATCAATCAATCAATCAATCAATCAATCAATCAATCAATCGATCAATCAATCGATCAATCGATCAATCGATCAATCAATCATTGATTGAAAATACAAAGAAATAACTTTATATTGTGATGTTATGTACTTTTTCGTTCATTGTGAAGACATAATTCAGTTATTTTGGGGTAATTGATATTTACACAGTAATAAGAGATAATAAAAACATTGTAATTTTTGGCATATTTTATTGCATCAGCAAACAATAATTTATAATGCACAGGAAAACAACAATAAATGACACAATAACGTAGTGCTTATATATAATACCTATACACACATTCTATTATTCTTCGTATATTTTCTTATTAGAATGAACTAGATACTCACAGTCTGGCTAAGTTAGAAAGATAAAATCAAGCCAAGTCAGCAAATTCTGAATATACTATGCACATGATACACTAACAGGCAGCTTACATTCATCATGTATCTATAAGCGCGGGTTCAGTGATTCTCTGTCTATATTATATTGTTGCTGTCCAGAGTCACTGCATAAAATACACTGTCACCCCAATCTTCAAAGCGAATTAAAATTTAAATTTATGCGGTATGCAACTTGCTATTCACATCCTATCAAATTAATATGAAACTATTAAAACTGTTTTTATGTCAGTGGAAGACTAGAATACGGAATTGTGGTATTAATATATCATTCAACGCAAATGTTTGTAATAAAAATGTTTATTATAATACATACAGATTGATAATGCAGTCTATGCATAACAACTTAATGATATTTGTTTTTAAATTTATGTAAGATGTGATGGGTTTTTTGCCTCATAATTATTCCCAATGAACACAATATGCGGGCCAGCATGACAATTTTACTGATATCAATATTATAATTATCACACAAAAATCGACTTTTCATTTTATTTCAGCAAAAATAATCAAATCGTGTGAGCAGGCATGTCTAAAAAATGTTAATAATATGCAGGCAAACAGCAGCAACTGGTTACTTGAAAAGTATAAGCAGTTACTTTAGTTTCCTTCGTACGGCAGTGCTATTATACTGCGGTGCAGAGCCAAGAGGCAGTATCTGCTTACTTTACAAGTGAGCAGATACTGCCTGTTGGCTTTGCAGAGAAGAATTATACAGGTAATTAAACAATTTTACGAGCGTCTCATTATCAGGTTTTACGCATCACATTCGGTACATTAGATTAATTTTTACAAAGTCATTTTTCTCCTCCTTTTTATCACAGGCAGTACATTTTGACAATTGATTTAGAGCTAGCAGGTGGCAGTTTCGACTCACACACATTCTGATGTCTCTCGTTTCAGACGCAGATATAACTCATCTTGATGCTATAAAAACATTAAAAAGTGCGACATAAAAAACCTGCCATGTTTACTACATTATTTGGTACAGTACAACAAAGAGTAAAAGTAGGGAAAATGTGTTTCGTTGTTTTACTTCATCACGTAATTTTACACATTCAAACAAGTTAAGATTAATAAAATAATAATTATTATAATTGCAATGATTAAATTAATTTTAAAAGTAGAAATCCTATAAATATGTTTCACCTCTGTGGTAGTTTTGGTGTGGATTATATTGACGTCACCTAACCCGTAAAGCGTTAAAATAAATAATTTTAATTCTCACCCACTTGAAGTTGTGTCTCGTTATCGCGTTTATTACCGCATATTTGTTTAATTTGAGACCAAACATTTGCAAATCTTGATGTTTAGTTACCCATTTCATTTCGAATAACAGTGATTTAGCCTGACAATAAAAACAGATTAAAAACGAATATAGTCTGTGCTCAGCGGGTTAAGGGTTAACCCTTACAGTGCGGGAATCGACTTTAGACGTCAGATTCTGACGTCTAAAGTCGATTCCCGCACTGTATAAGAGTAAAAATATTTATAATGACAATACACCCATAACATAGGTATTCAAATGAAGCGGAAATAGCTAACTAAGATATTTATGACGATTTTGAATTGAAAACAACCCTATTTATTTGGTCTCCATAGTTTATACAAATTATATATCTCAGCGCTTTAAGAGTTAAAATCAGCCGCTCGTGCACGTTTCTCCCAAATTGAGAAACCCAGTCATATCAAACCATGCACTAAACTTACCGACTGCTTCATCAATAGATAACCTCATATTTTGCGACATATAGAGTAGATTACCTAGAAAATAATCCTTATAGTCCAGCTCCAGTGAAAACTCGGGGGTTACGGGTGGCACCCTCAGGACGCACCCGAGATAAGTCGGGTTAAGTTTTTCGAAACTCTGATTCAAAATCTGCAGAAAGGGAGTCGCGGGAGATAAGGGAAGTCTGGGGGAGGGGGGGGGTGGTATGACATTATATATAATGCTTTGTAAGGTCGATTGTGCATTAAAAATATCAATCAATACAACAAGTGATTTATTACGGTTGTCTTTTAAAGACATGCAGTGCCAGGCAAAGCTGTGATATACATGATTAATACCATATAATAAACATATATAATCCTTCTGGAACTTAACCTGGTCGTGTACCAGGGGATCCCATCGTGGGTGTGTCCTTCACGCTCTACCAGGACCTCCGGACTAGAAATGAATTTATCTGTCAGGAACTCCGTACTGAAAGGGTTAACGGGACGTACCTACCACTTTACATATACGACCCTTGAAGCCCAAGGGGACGATCTGCTGAGCGTAGGTCAGTAGGGTTTTATGCATGCTGATGCACGTATTTTCTGCGTTTTGGAAGAAAACTGACAGAAGTTGTTTAACTGTATTTACGTTCCTTGCTGGTAACACTATATTGCATTAGAGATGTCGCACCTCCGAGCTCGGTCATCTGAGGAGAAGTTAGGCGCTATGGAAGTCCTTTAAATTGAAATTGAATTAACATTTACTTTGCCTAGTCATATTAGCATTATTTGGTCAGCAGTGCTGTTACAGTAGGTGTTAAACATAATATATTATAGAGATCCAGACACGTGCGTGTATAGCCAGCAAACACGAGACGTTGAATCAATGCTGGGTTGATGTTGGGCCAGCGTCGTAGACGCTGAGCCAACATTGATTCAACCAGCCAGCATTGATTCAACGTCCCGTGTTTGCTGGGATAGCTAACTATTCACCCAGTAAGCATCGATTCAATGTTGAAGCAATGCTGGTCCACTGTCTGCAACAGTGCCCAAGCATTGGTCCAACATTGGATTTATATTTCGTGTCCGCTGGGTATCAGACTAAATGACTGTGAAGACAATGACTTCAAGCATGCAAACCACATAGACGTTAACTCAAAGTAGGACAGGGATATTATTATTGACGACAAAAGCTCACTTCTAACTGCTGGTGTGCATTGAGATGACGTAGATACATACTATACATCATTAGGCTGTCGCTGCTACTAAATATATGACGGCATTGGGCAACGTATTTAAGGTCAAACAACTGTTACTTTAGATCACATCCGCTGATTTATCACCAGAAAAAGAATGTCACTGGTAGGATGGGTAGCGGCCGGCATCCCCAGTGAAAACAAAACATTTGTATAGTGATTGTACAATGTTGGAACAACATCGAAGACGTTGGGCCGACGTTGTACAAATGTTATACAATATTTTTTGTTTGCTGGGATGTAACTGTTTTAGCGGATAACGCACAGTACTCATCAACCAGCGGGGCATCTGTCCAATTCTGTCTTAATTTTGGGCCAGCGTCTATATGTACTGGCCCGGAATTGAGACAACATTGATATCCAGGCTGCACAGTGGTTATTTCTGTAAGCAATAATGCGCGCTTAACCTTTTCAACAATAACTACACACCCACTAACTTCTGTTTTGTGATGAACAAAGAATTAATTTGTAGGCCTACAACTGTAGAAATCAAAATATTTACATACATTTCATCTTAATAACAACATGTTTCCTTATCTTGCATGTTTGTATACTGGAACGGTTGAATTAGACATCTAGTCCTATATACTGTGTCATATATATTGGGTCTTCGTACGTATAGATGATTAACACTTGTGGGGCGGTGATGTATTTAAATTGGAATAAGTAAATAAATTTCGAGCTTTAAATGATAATCAGCCATTAAAACGCTGCAATATTTTTATATAAACCAAGAGACCAAAGTGTTTTTAAATTTGAAATCATCACAAAATGGCCTAGTCAGCTCTTTGCGCTTCTTTTGAATACCTATATTTTATGGGTCTACGGCAACTATAAATATGTTGCTCTTTCAGTGCGAGGATAGACTTGAGACGTCAAAATCTGACGCCTAAAGTCGATCCCCGCACTGAAAGGGTTAAAGATTACTTACAATCTAGGCCTATATACTGTGTCATATATATTGGGTCTTCGTACGTATTTAAAAAAATAATAATAATCACTGCATATTTTTTTCATTTTCAAGCCATTGTTATATAATGCAATAATAAATAGCAGAGCTATATCATAACCTCAAGGAATACATGTAAAATATTTATTTTTTCTCAGTATGAATGTTATTTGGTGCATGAAAATTGTAATTTTGAATGTTTTTGTATGAATAAATGATATGTTAAGAAAGAAAAAAAAAGATATATATGCATTCTTGCAACACAAAATAACACATCGGAGCTATATCAGAAACGTCAAGGTGTAATTTCAAAAGGTGGTATTCAAAAGCTTATAATATTTTTTTAAATCATTTTGTTATAGTCGCCATTGA
The DNA here is from genome assembly GCA_964017125.1 of Flabesymbios commensalis. Lineage (NCBI taxonomy): Eukaryota > Metazoa > Annelida > Polychaeta > Terebellida > Flabelligeridae > Flabesymbios > Flabesymbios commensalis. The sequence goes on along the minus strand of OZ024905.1, from coordinate 24,376,015 downwards.
CTCTTAGGGGGTCAAGGTATTTCATATCTGTAAGCCTGAGACTGTCAGTCAGCTAAGATTTATCGTGCCTCAGGACAAACCATCATTATTGTTATAAATAGGCCGTTAAGTTTGATCAGGTCACAATCAGTGAGATTCAGACGGATTGGCGTTGGTCTTGTATTTAACATGTTTAATCCGTCTTCACCATTCATGTTCACGTATCTAACTCCCCCCTACCCCCCCCCCCCCCCCTGTGGCCTGACATCCCAGCAAACACAAAACATTTGTATAAAATTTGTACAATGTTGAACCACGACGTTGTACAAATGTTATACAACTGTTTTGTGTTTGCTGGGATACCACTAGACCTGGTAGACATAAATGGGGTGAAGCCGGACTCTGCTCCAACTGGGCCTTTGGACGCACAGTGTAAGAGCGAATATCACAGAATTGTACGAAGTTACATTGCAAACATGTCTGTCGTTTTTAGGAGTGCCGAAAACAAACCATTAGGATCTGTCTGACACAGTCCGGAGTGCCGTCATGTGGTGCCGCCTATTGACACAGATTGTCACTGACGTATGGATCAGCTTTTCTGTTGCCACATCCATGGATCAGCAGAAGTGACCTGCCAGCAACCACAACAGCCACCCCGTGTTCCACGTGGAATCCAGCCAGCCAACACGTAACGCTACAGGTGTACAGCGCCGGTAACACTGGGGTATCGCACTGGTAACTCTGGGGTGCCGTGCAGGTATCGCTACCCAGGGTAGTACGTATTTCTGGGATACTGTGCCGGTATAGCTGGGCTAGCGTGCCGATATCGCCGTGTCGATATCGCTCGGGATAGCGTGCCGGTATAGCTGGGGACTGGGGTACCGTGCCGGTATAGCTGGGGGTACCGGCAGGTATATGTAGTTATTGATGTCGCAAAACCCATTTCTGAGAATTTTTATTCCATTTTATTTTATAAAAAAACTTTTGAAATGTAAAAATATAACGTTCTTTACAAAAGTCGCAACTGTCTAGTGTTTCATAATTTTGCTTCAGTAAAAAATTGGCGATAATTGGCATATCATAGACTGTTCGATATAAGGGGTGTTTTATAATATTTCAGCTGCCGTATATCTCAGAGGTAAAGTGATCCAAGCAAAATGTCCATATATAAACTGATGGACTTGGATCACTTTACCATTGACGAGAATTAGCAATTTTGAAAGTGAAAAATTGTATGTTGATTAATAATTTTTGAATTTTTGCACGAATGTCTTCGACATTTTTAGTATATTATTTCCTATAATTATATTTAACATTTCCAAAATGACATAAACAGAAAAAAATGAATTTTAAACTTGGATCACTTTACCTCTGAGCCATTCAGTGGTTATTCGTGTATTTATGGGGAGGTCATATTTATGTTTTAAGTCAGTTATTGAAATAAGATATTTCAAGTTTGTGAAAAGCTGGTATTGTTTTTCTACATCTTCCGCTCCGAATTGAAGATTATTAACTTCTACTCATTTGAGCTCCGATGAGATGATAATTATATGTAATGAGTAGTAGGCCTTTATATACTCACAATTGGGATGATAACCACCTTCCGAACCATACTTTTACACACTGACTATTGTGTGGTTCATATGAGCTGAACGGCAATATTCTGTATACACAAATTCAAAAACATTTATAAGTTGCGATACGTGTTTCCTGCAGTTTTATGTTCGTTTTGGCAGTAGCTACTCCCAAGGAGGTTATAACCTCCTGGCTCCTCCGGACTCTCGGCTGCGGTTTCTTTCTGGGTGACACCTGTTTGTCCTTTTCTCGGTGGCGTTGTTTTTGACGTAGTATTGTCACTTCAACACACAGGGCACCGCGCACCACGTCTATTCCATGTCCTCCGAGGCATCTCACATGTTCAGAATTCGTCATTTCACGCAGAGATGCACAGCAAACGTGTCATATCCAATGCTATTCCAGTCAGATCCACATGCGGCGCTGCCCATCCATTGTAATTGTCCTCAGCTCGACATGACGCCGAATTATGTAACTATAAATAATTGTCTTTCCACAACGAAACGGCACAATCCTGCAAAACTCTCCTCACATGCGCACGGCGCTGTTTTCACATGCACACGGCGATGTTTCATCAGTTTATGCACGTCATACCGGTATCACACATATCATAGATTACAGTTTCAGGAGTTCCATATAGCGTACGTAGCTAACTATGCAGGCTTCATGTGCCGACGAGCATGCATCATGTACTTCCCTACTTTTTGACTCCTTGAATGCTGCCGTGTTGTCTTCCCATCTATATTTCTCTCTTTGTGAATCAGTAGGCATGTCGTCTCCATCGTGTAGCAGTTGGCAGATTGGAGTCTTCACTAGCACACACTCCTTGCATCTTGTAGTGTTTCTTCTCCATTCACATCCTTCTGCAACGTTCAAACATAGCGAGTGTTATATTAAATACAATCTGACCCAATATAGTCTAGGTGTAATTGATGTGATTTGAACTGTCAGATATGATAGACATAATTGTTTCATTCATGTCAGAGTTGTCATCCTCAAGTTTATCGTCAGAACACTTACATCCTAGAGTGAAGCACACCTGATGAAAGGCCCGTCTGTAGTCTGTGGATGCACACTTATAGATGAGTGGATTGACACAGGAACCAGCCAGGGCAAAGCACACCCCCAGCATCTCAGCCTTCCTGTAAGTCTCTGTGTACTGTGACATCCCGAACACATCTATCATGACAAACACCTGTATGGGGATCCAGCAGAGGGCGCGCACCACCAGGGTGGCCATGATCACCAGGGTGAGCTCCCTCTTACTCCTCAGTTCATGTGCTGGTGTGGGGTAGGCCGGGTCAGGGTGTCGGGTGGCTACCCCTCGCCTCCTGCGACTCTGTTGATGTAGCACTATACCCGATAGTGTACACACACTCAGCAGTGGTAACAAGAAGGCACAAGTCATAAAGGTAACCCACAGTGTCTTCAGCTTAGCTTGGTCCACAAGGAACTCTGTGTGTACACATATAAAAGGCTCCTGAAAAATGGCGCCATCTGCAGCTATCAGTAAGTTCAGGTGTGAGATGAGAAAAGCTAGCCATACCACCAAACAGGAGACCAGGGCGTTACCACGGGATAATAGGGAGTTACTCTTGGCGACCATGAACTCACTACAGAACCGGAACACACACATCACCACCAATGTGTACACAGAAACGTACGCTGTCACAAAGATGGAGTAGTGCACAAACTTACAAACGTTGATACCTGGTGCATCGCTCAGTCCCCATGGTGTGGCATGGTTAACAATAGCAGTGGGAACACAAAACAATATAAAACATAAGTCTGACACTGCTATGTTTACAAGCATCAAGTTAGATCCCGTGCGCATGCGCCGAATCGCCAGGGTACCAAATATCACCAATCCGTTTCCGGCGAGACAAATGAGGGCCAATAAGGACAAGAGGATTGGTAAAATCACCCTGTCCTCAGCCTCACCGAAAATCCATGGGCTGCTTGAGTTGACAATCATACGTATATCCAGCACTGATTCATTGCCTAGCCCTGTCTCTATAGTGGGAGCCTCTTCTCTAGGTATGTCAGGATTCGGCTCTACCACGGCCACCGTGGGGAACATCACGTCAAACATGTCGTACATGTAAGGGTCAAAAGTGGCCATTATCTGTAGAAAACAACACTATATACTCACACGTTATGTGTGTGCAAACATCCACGATAGTACACAATCAACACATAGTGGATGGCATTAGAATACAGCAGGTGATAAATCCAGCTTAGCATTTATTCACAGCAACGTTATCCAACTATTCCACGCGCTGATAATCTTAGTGTAAAGAGGACTGACAACACTAAGTTGGATTTTTTGTCTGAATTCTGCTCGTCAAGTAAATGTGTTTTGAATAAAGCTCACTTTCCGCATTAATGTTTAAAGTCTGGTGGTGTTCAATTGAGCATGTCGTATTCAGACGTCTAGTACACTGCATCTGGTGTTGATGTTTTTACAGAATGTAGTATTTCTCTGTCATAGTTAGCAGATGGTGGTGTGTGTGTCAGACAACACGAGGCTTTCAGCAGACTTGGGGTGATCACCTGCACATAGAGGTTCTAATGGCAATCAGACGCCGCCTGTGATGGGCATTCCAGACAGACAGACACACGGCATTAATCCTGGCTCAGGGGGACATTCTCGGCGTATGTCATCAGGACCAGTGATTCCGCAGCCCCCCTAGGGCTGCCCTGTGTCAGATGTGAAGTGCTGAGTGTGAGCCTTGCATCAACAACTGCAGCCACATTCACGCTGCCGGACAATCAGCAGAAGTGATGAAGAGGTAATGAAAAGCCGGCGATGGTCTGCAGGAGAATCATCAAAGATCAGCCACCAAGGCGCGTATCTCAGCGACTCTCACTCCAGATCGCCATCTGAATTAAGGAAAGGTAGCAGCAGCAGCGGCGGCAGCAGCGATAAAACAACTGCGGTATCAGCATCAGGGACAATGCCAGCAGCAGTAACGACAGAAGCAGCAGCAGCAAAAATGAAGAAACAGCAGCAGCAGCAGCTACGACAACAGCAGCGGCAGCAGCAGCATCACTACGGTAATAAAAGTATCAGCAGCAGCATAAGGAGTAATGTAGAAGGTGAGCATGCTCATATCAGTGGGGTATCGGGCTAACCAGACCACTTATCCCGGCACGACTCTTCTACCCACCACTAACCACCACACCTTAGCCCAGTGCGGGGTCTATGCTGTGCCAACATAACAGACAGTGGCCCCACAATAACCCAACTGTGGATCTAATCTCAGGTTGGCTGGATCATGGAGACCAATGCCAGGTTTCTCTTCTCTACAAAATAGCTGATCCCTATCCACCTGTTGCGATGAAAAACAGGTTAGGACTAAATCCCAAGTAACTTAGTATCTGGTCTGGACGGCTGTTGTTCTGTTATCTCAAACTGACCGCCCGTCTGAGCACCTAAGTCCCTGTAGTGCCGCTGAAATAATACCTGAACACATTATCCGTGGTCTGATCAGGCCAGCTGGTACCAGCCCCATCTCCCTCACTCATCTCTATGACCTGTACCCTAGTAATCTAACCATGGAGTTACACTGACCCACCACCCCATCACATTATCACACCAGGTATCCTCATTGTCTCAATGTAAAACACAATACGAAATAGTGACATGACATCCCGAAAAAAAAGTTAAAAAACGAAATACTGTTGTAAAACTTTAAAACATTTTAGACTTGCTTCAACATAATTTGTGTTGTATTATTTAAATCACAACGTCAGTAAATGTAATGTCGTGATATCAGGATATTAGGTTATCGTGGTTATATTACAATATTAATAAAGGTAAATTATTGATTACCAGTAAAGTTAAATGACGATATCGTAAATGTGAAATGTCATAGCCGGTAAAGGTGGTTATATGGCAATACCAATGGATATGATATGATTGCATACTCTCAGTGATCGTGGTCAAATGGATATATCGGTGAATTTGAAATGAAAATACTAATACACGTGTTCAACGACAATATCAACGAATGTTAAATGAAACTACTATTGCATAATGGTGGAATGATAAGACACGAAGTTAATGTGCTTAAATTATTGAGTGTGAAATGATGATATCAGTAGGCCTAAATGTAGTTTTAAAATGACAATGCCAGCAAAGGTAGTTCAATGACTATATCAATGAATAAAAGGATAAATGACACTGCCTTTGACGAAAAAATGTTTTCGTCATTAAGGGCTGCACGAAACTGTCAGTGAAAGTGAAACCACTTTGCTAGTAAGGTTGGCGTAACATTGTCCTTGAATATTAAATAAAGGTGACATGGCTTTGTCAGCAAACGTTGCATGGCACTGTCATTGAAGATTGTGTGTATTCAACAGTATGGGTTGCATGACACTGTCATTGAAGACAAAATGACTTTGCCAATAAGGATTGCATGGCACTGTCAGTGAAGACAACAATTAGTGACTTTGCCAATAAGGGTTGCATGACAGTGTCAGTTAAGATCAAATGACTTTGTCATGCGGGTTGCACGACACTGTCAATGTAGACAAATAAATACTGCCAGTACGAGTTGCATGACACTGTCATTAAAGATCAAATGACTTTGCCAGTACGGGTTGAATGTCACTGTCATTGAAGATCAAATGACCTTGCAGGAGGGGTTGCATGACACTGTCAGTGAAGATCAAATGACTTTGCCAGTACGGGTTGAATGTCACTGTCATTGAAGATCAAATGACCTTGCAGGAGGGGTTGCATGACACTGTCAGTGAAGATCAAATGCCTTTGACAGTACGGGTTGCATGACACAGTCAGCAAAGATCAAATAACTTTGCCAGTACGGATTGCATGACACTGTTATCAAAGATGAAATCACTTTGACAGTACGGGTTGCATGGCACTGTCATTGAAGATTAAATGACTTTGCCAGTACGGATTGCATGACACTGTTATCAAAGATCAAATAACTTTGACAGTACGGGTTGCATGGCACTGTCATTGAAGATCAAATAACTTTGACAGTACGGGTTGCATGGCATTGTCAGTGAAGATCAAATAACGTTGCCAGTACGGATTGCATGCCACTGTCATTGAAGATGAAATGACTTTGACAGTACGGGTTGCATGACACTGTTAGCAAAGATCAAATAACTTTGCCAGTACGGATTGCATGCCACTGTCATTGAAGATGAAATGACTTTGACAGTACGGGTTGCATGACACTGTTAGCAAAGATCAAATAACTTTGCCAGTACGGGTTGCATGCCACTGTCATTGAAGATGAAATGACTTTGACAGTACGGGTTTCATGGCACTGTCAGCGAAGATCAAATAACTTTGCCAGTAAGAGTTGCATGACACTTTCAGTGAAGATCAAATGACTTTACCAGTACGCGTTGCATGACACTGTCAATAAAGATGGGATGACAAAATCAGTGAAGGTTAAATGAAGATTGTCGGGTGAGTGTAAGTCTATATGTTAGTGGTGTGTTGGGACATCTGGATTGTGTATTGAGACATGCAGCCCCCCCCCCCCCCGTGTACTCGTCAACAAACCTCATAATGGCTCTTTACTCCACGACCAAGATCAGAAAAGGGAGACCACAGGTTGTAAAATCGGCAGCCATCAAACACTCAATTATTTTACGGGGCACTCCTGTCAGGTGGTAAGACTGCAAAACAAGTTAACATGTGCACTAAAACCCGCTGCAACGCGTCTAAAAATGACGAAAACAAACACAGATAGATGAGAAATCGCCCAATTATTTAATACTGGAGTTTTATCAATATTCTTTAGGGTAAAATATGTTGAGCCTTTATTTTATTCTGGGATGGTTCACATAAGTATCAGCCAAAGGCTGCGACTTGGTTCCTTTAAAATGCATAATTATCTGAAAACCATATACAACCTAAACATACTCTTTGCTGGGATGTTGTTATCGTCAATGTTTTTAGAAGTTTATATACGCTTATAAATAAATAAATAAATAAATAAATAAATAAATAAATAAATAAATAAATAAATAAATAAATAAATAAATAAATAAATAAATAAATAAATAAATAAATAAATAAATAAATAAATAAATAGATTGATTGAATGATTGATTGATTGATTGATTGATTGATTGATTGATTGATTGATTAATTGATTGATTGATTGATTGATTGATTGATTGATTGATTGATTGATTGATTGATTGATTGATTGATTGATTGATTGATTGATTGATTGATTGATTGATTGATTGATTGATTGATTGATTGATTGATTGATTGATTGATTGATTGATTGATTGATTGATTGATTGATTACTTCATTCATTCATGCATTCATGCATTCATTCATTCATTCATTCATTCATTCATTCATTCATTCATTCATTCATTCATTCATTCATTCTTCCATCCATTTATTAATTTATTCATTTATTTATTTATTTGATAATTATTTCATTCATTCATTTGTTCATTCATTCATTCATTCATTCATTCATTCATTCATTCATTCATTCATTCATTCATTCATTCATTCATTTATTCATTCCTTCATTCATTCATTCATTCATTCATTCATTTATTCATTCATCATTCATTCATTCATTCATTTATTCATTCATTCATTCATTCATTCATTCATTCATTCATTCATTCATTCATTCATTCATTCATTCATTCATTCATTCATTCATTCATTCATTCATTCATTCATTCATTCATTCATTACTATGTACATTTCTGATTTTACTGGTGTAATTGCATACTATTGTACGCTGTACCTATGTTAATATTATCCTTCCAATTAATGATCCTTATATTTCAAATCAAAGTCATTTATATCAGCTGCCATGATGCAATGCAGGGAGGTGGACTCTTCCGCAATAAAATGCAGACATCCAGGGGTGCGCTGCTTTCCAATAGCTATCATTGAACCCGGCAAGATTAGGTTGTTAATTTACAGCGCTACCAGGGCTCGTGAAACCAAGTATATGGTTGGTCAGGAGATAGGGTAGGGATGGGGGAGGGAAAGGAAGGTGATATAGGGAAGGAAGAGGGAGGAAGATGTTGTTAGCTGCGTGGAGCCCTAAGCGGCTTACATGTCCATCCCACTTGATCTTGGTGCGTGTTCTCGCACCTTGCAATCAGTGTTGGTTATCTCTTCTGGTCAGTTGTGATCAGTTCATGGCCAGGTTCCAGGCCTGTCCCTTGTCTACCACTCAGTCCACCATGTTAGTTTACCTTCTACAATCGCTTTCACCCGATCTGACCTCTTTGCAGGGATATACTCCACGCTGCGTGCGCATGTAGGATACACGCATGCGCACTCAGTATTTCCGTCCCATATGATACAAAGAGGCTGTTGCAACATGATATTTCCTGTTTTCATTCCTTCTCCTTCCTAACAGTGGCATCAATACATTTTACAGCTTGGTGATGATTGCAATAAATGTACCCATGCAAGTAAAAATACTACGCAAAATATATCCTCCCTGCTAAATTATTATGAATTGTGAAAATGTAAAAAACGCATATCTATCTGTATGATCACTACATGTATGTAGCTTTAGACCTATATTATCCGGTAGGTCAAATCATGTTTCTACAAGAAGTGTATCATCTTAAGTTAGAACATTATATTGCCAAAAATTGCGGAAAAAAAACAACATGTATTCCTCCATATAGGCTAAACACGTTCATATGATTGTGCTTGTTCAACTTAAGGATACTGGATTGTATGTGTCGATCCAGAATAAGGCATCTCTTAAAAAGATAAGACAAAATCTGGTGGAAAGTAAAAATGGTTAAAAAGATTAAATACCTGGAAATTATCAGAGGAATTCTGTCTTCAAACGAAAGTAAAATATTATAGAACATCTGGGTATTCTCATTTTAACGTGATTTGTAGAAATACTGTGTTATGATACGATTTTATTTATAACATAATATGTAATTGTCGTGAGATACCAGTGCAACGTATTTTCCCATAGACAACCGTCCAAAGTCAATGCGACAACCGTGTAACTGTAGTTATACAACATATCCCGCTAGTGTCGTTGTTTTGTTGTAGTTTTGTTGTACCAGATAGGTTCTTTACACCTCCGTGATTTGCTTAGTTAAAATTAAGTTGGATATTTATTGCAATCTGTTATGAATGACGCACTGTGGGCGCACGCTGATCTCTTCATATTGTAGTACACCGGACTGTCATGTGACCGAGATGCAACTCTCGTGCAACCCCCATACATCCAAGGCGTTTCGTGCGACAACCACAAGGAAATGTAACACAATTGATGAGATGAATGAGTACGCAACCTATCCAAAGTAGGCTACACAGGACATTCTTGCAACCTATAGCCGCGCAGGTTGACTCATTAGGCTCGGTCGTGGCTCATATAACTCGTAGCCAGCCACAATGGCTCATTAAAATCTGATCTGTCTCATATGACATTTAGCCGGCCATGGTGGCTCATTAGACTCGGCTGTGGCTCATACAACATCTAGCCGGCCACGGTGGCTCATTAGACTCGGTTGTGGCTCATACAACATGTATCCCGCTACGGTGGCTCATTAGATTCGGCTCTGGCTCATACAACATGTAGCCGGTCACGAAGGCTCATTCGACTCGGCTGTGACTCATATAGCATGTTCAAAAGCCTCAAGTCGAAGTACACAATGTTGTCTATGGTACTGTACACCACGAGAAACATTTGAAGTAATTCGATAAGAGTAGCCTAGGGCGTCCATCGACCTCGGACAATATTTTGTCTCGATATTTCTACAATGTTCAAAATTAATCCCCTGGAGGAGACAATAATGATTACTTTGGATTAAGAATCTGCTGTGGGCACATTAGAATAGCGTCAATATTCCATCTCTACACGTGATTTAGAACGCAATTCACCAGTAAGCCTCACTACTACAGCGGCGATATTTTGCTTTGTTTAACCGTCCATTCTGTAAGCGTATTTTATTTATATATATTTTAGTTTTACCGCAAACTTGGCAAAAAAGGATTCCGGTTAAACGGGTTTTTATATTTCACGCAAATGTCGATTTGTTGAACACCCCTCCTCCCCCTCCCCCCCCCCCCCTATTCCACCAAATGAACCACAAACAATATTCAGCGCATACGCTTTCGTTTCTCACAAAGTTGTTTATTTTTTAATTAAAATCGATATAAGTCTACGCTCCACTGAAGTGGTGGTCATTTTTAGTGTACGACTTGACGCATAGTAGAATTAAGATAAACGTACACTTTAGTCTGTCGTAGGGTGTTCCCTTGTTCCGTTGCTGCGAGTTGGCCAATCATTTGTTCAACAGAAAATATTATCCTAGCTAGTCCATATTATATGTGTCAGACATTACCAGTACCCTAAATTTCTTGATACTATGACCATTTTTCAATCATGTGCAGTTGACTGAGAATGCCAATAGCGGACGCGGGATTTATAATCTCGAGAATATACATGTGTGTCACGTCGCCACACGGACGATTGTTATTGAGTGGCACAGAAACATTTTCAGCTACCAATTTAATAAACCATTTCGTGTTTTTTTTTTAATAAAGGACAAAAACCCAGAAACAATGGCCAGCAATGCAATGAGATGAGAGTTTACCGCAACTAGCGTAATTTGTCAACAACTTGGAGGATTCTAATTTAATTTGACAATGACATGTTTATAAATTCAGGAAGACAGCCTTCTGTCCAATTTAACGTCAATGACCCACCACTACTAATCTCAACCCTACTGCTGCTAAACTCTAACTACTGCAGATTTTCATTCACTGTGAAATGTGAATTGCTACCGCCACTACCACCTCACAGAGAATGCAAAATGGCCATTTTTGTTAGTTAGGCCTACCCATGTGAAATATGTAAAGTGAAAACCCAAATCGTCTTCGACGCTGACCCAACATTGAAACAACATTGGCTGACCCAACATTGAAACAACATTGGCTCAGTGTTCCTTGTTTGCTGGGAACGTATATACGCGTCACTGGAAGGCGAAGGCTTTAATAAAGACGTAGGTGAGGGAGTTGTTCCATGCGGGCATCACACTGTCCTGTGGCAATCTGTATGGAGGTCACCAGAGATCAGACTCGTGTCATAACCTAGCTAGATATCATCAGACAGCCTACATCTACCTACAATCTCATTTCTCCCTGCACCTCCCACTGCCCGCCACGCCCGCAATCATTCGTTTGCTCGCTCCTACCAGGGTATTTCCCTGTCCCGCTGAGCACGGAAATAGTCCTCTCAGAGGCAGGGAAGGTATTAGTAAGATATCCCACTGTGAAGGTTTGCAGGCCAGGAGTAATCTTACAATATATATGATGGAATGACCCCATTACAGTGCCGCCTCACAGGCAGTGTCCTCCGTCTCATCATCTATCATGTAAGAGGCTTATTAAAAAACATCCTGCTTCATATGATACATCTGGCAGAAATAGAAACCCGTCTAAAAACAAGAACTGATAAAAGTAACACATATAGAGGTCATAACAACTGGAGATACGTGAGAATGTATATAGATCATTTACATCCTAAAAATGGGCCGAGAAAAATCTCAGCGCATAACAACATGCAGTGTAGACCTCTCGTAAACATGAAATGAGAAAACATAAAAAAAATATAGCAAAGAATCAGATTACAAATTACCGTAACAAACAAATAATTATGACTGCAAACTTACAAAATATGGTTGTTTATTGAAGCCTCTTAAATGTAGATAAGTCATTACATGGATCATCAATACTCAGTTGATCAAGAAGTGTGTTTCTAGTGATTCCACTATTGAATTTTATTTACACTTGTTCTGTTGTCAGTTAATATTTTTATTCGTTGAACACTGTTTCAAATATTTTTATTTACAAAAACAATGCAACTCCCAAATTGAATTATTAACGTAACTAAGCATCTATTAAAAATTTAAATGTTATTTTTTATGTTTTTTAAATGTGTTGAGAGCGTATACATTAAGACAAATCTAAAATGAAAAGCTTTAAAAGTTTTCCAAATCTTCTTCAGGTGCCAGTGGTGGCCTTCAACATATAGATCAATGGAACGTTATCTTTTCAAGCACTATAATCTCACGGGTTCACTTGAAAAATGTACTATGGATTACTAGTACTGAAATGTAAGCTGTTTCACCCACTTGAAACGGTGTCTCGCTACAGCCAGTTACAAGTTCCTATAGTTGGTGTGTTTGAATTACGCAGAACTAAAGAATTTACAGTTAATTATTTCACACATTTTGCCTTCATATTCCGGCGATTTGATTTCAACCCGATGAACAATCCATAACATCCCAAATGATAATATATAACGTTGGCCCAAATCTGAACCAAAATTGGTTGTTTGCTAGTTATCTCCTGTTTTCTCTCATGCTGACCAAGATAGCACGTTCGATGCAAAAATAATTTGAGTGGAGCACTTGCTTACGAGCAATCAGTGTTTGAAATATAAGACGTTTTACATCGTTATCTCTAACTATGTTGTAAGATAATGCCCCTTCGGAGAAAACATTGAGTCTGGTGTCTCGATCTCCCGTACATCGCATAGCATATTGGGCGCTAATGTATGCTGCAAGTGGTTCAAAGTCATGGATGTGCCACACTGTCTATGTTAACCCAGCACACACGAGACGCTGACCCGCTGTTGGTTTAGAAGGTGATAGCTTTCTCACGGCTCCGGGATTCTTCTGTCTACATGACAGTGATGAACGTTACGTGAAACCCCAGTCACACACTCATCCCCCACGCCCATTAAACTCTTCAAAAGCGGCATCTATACCAGAGAACCAGAGAAAGGGTACTTGTTTCCCAGATCATTTGACCCAATGTAGATTTGATGCTGGTCCACCGTCTACGACGCTGGCCCAACATCAAATCCACATTGTGTTTGTGAGGGTGGGGACGGGGGGGAGGGGGTTGAGACACAGGTGAATTAATGCGGGCCCTGGTTATCTCTCATCCATGTTTCTATATTGACAGACTTGACATAACAGGCAGCCGGGGAGTGTTCCGGGGAGTGTTCCTGGGAGTGTTCCGGGAGGCTGCCAAGTGACTCCCTCCTTTGGCAAACCGACAAAACGACATGCTCTGCCAAAAACCTTCACTTTCCAACCAAAACACTAGATACGCTGGCTCAGCCTCAGCCAGCGAGGTCCAACATTGATCCAACGCTGGGCCACCTCTACTTCACATCTGTGTAACCAAAGTTACCTCGGTAGAGAGCTTGACTGTGTTTAGTCCACTTACGATATCATAGATTTTAAACCTGTTCCAAAATGGCACATTTTGAAAACAGTGGCTTACCCGCTATGCCGCTTTAGTATGCTTGTAACAGCCTCAAATACAGAGAATATTGCGTAATGGTGAGAAACGACAAATTCGATGCAATGTAATAATTATGTTATCGTATGATTAAAAACGGCTGGACCTATTAGAAAAATAATGTTTCGCTTATTTTGTATAGCGGAAACTGCGACTACCCAGCAAATACGAGGCATTCACCCAATGATGTTTCAATAGTGGAGACGCTGGACCAGCATTGAAACAGCATTGGGCGAATGCCTCGTGTTTGCTGGATAGGGCATTATATTTTTCATACGGACTCCGGTCTAGAGATAGATGTAAGCTGGTGGGAATGACACGTGGGGGAGGATGTTAGACAGTTGATGATGGATGTCGGCATAGCTCGTGCCGAGTTCAATCAGGACGACGATAAATGATAACATTGGATATTTCCATGTAAAAACCGTTGGATTGGTTGTGTTTATTTGCTCCATCAGTACGTATTTATACAGGTCTGATCGGCAAAGCTGGAGAAAACTGGACAAACATATTGAAACAATACCTACATGTAATTTAGTGTCATTAAATCAAGCTCTTGGTTAATGTTCTTTATTTGCCGGATATTGACACCGCAGAGTTTGGGGGATTAAAACTTTTTTGAGAGAGATTTTCCTAATACCCAGATGGAGCCAATTTTTTCAAGTCGGAAAAGGGGCCAATTTTTTAAAGTAGATTTGAAGGCAACTTTTTGTAGTGTTTTGTTTTATTTAAGTTTGCTTGATTTTTGTCTTTACTCAGTATTACTCCAGTGTTGTCAAAATTACTGGTACTACCGTCCATGACTTGTTTGAAAGATATAGTTACTTTGACAAGTATATTTATTTCAATTTGTAGTTGAACATTGAGGACCAAAATTTTTTTGCTACATTATTTTCCAGCTATTTTATTTTTTTCTTTCCAAAATCGACAACCTCAGAAACAGAATAATTTTTCATAAAATCTTCCACCCCACACGGTTTTTAATGCGAGCTCCCTAATTTGATTTTTGTGCGTGTGGTGTGTTGAATAATATGTGATCTGAATACAAATTGAACGTTGTTTATAACACGTGTGTATGAATTAATACCTCGTTCACACAAGTTCTTTGAGAAACACGTTTTGGGGAATTACTTTTTATTTCATTGAATTACTTGGTCGTTCCTGGGACAATTTTAGTTGTTTGGTAAGATTTCTAATTTTAAAGAATTACTTAGTAAATAAGTCACGTAATGTAGCATGACATGCTAAGAAACATATAGTCTCCTTTTCAATTGATATATAAAACCATAACGATAAAACCATAGAAAATAAAACGTACGCAACATTTCGTGGATTTAATTGTAAGAACACAATAGTATTTGAGCCGCTCATAAAAAACGTTTTCAATCTCGGGAAACATGCAAATATCAACCAAGGTTGGGTTTTATTTGGCTCAAAATGTCTACAATATTGATCAAAACAAAAAACAACGACACTTATTCTGCTTCTGCAAAGCCAAAAGTCGGTAACTGTTTGGTGAAGGTCATATTTTAGTAGTCTGTATTAAGCCTTTAGACTAAAGCTGATTATTTCAGTTGAATAATCCCAAACTATAGTTACCTCATCTGAATTTCACGTGAATAGCACTAGACATGAACACTTATTTAGGGTGTTACCTTAGCCTCTCTGTTTTGAAATGATAGCTTCAGTAGTTTTTTCACCACAAGAGGTGTGTGATCTGGACGCTGTCAAGACGTCACGACCCATGCTGCATCACCAGCAAGCACGAGACATTCACCCAAAGTTGGTTCGTTGTTGGGCCAGCGTCGTAGACGGTGGACCAACAACGAAACAACATTGGGCCAATATATTGTGTTAGATGGGTTATATCTAAATAGCAACCACTACAAATGGAATAATGCTGACTCAATGCTGAATCAGCAGGGACAACTCTGGGCCAGTAATGGCGCACCGCCTTGTGCCGATGGGACAAGTTGTGCATTTTCACACACAATAATAGACTTACAACAAAAAATATAAATTTAAAACAAGAACCCAAAAAGGGAGTAGAAAAAATAAAGGGAGCTATTGTTTGTGAGAAGTTGTTTTAGGCGGAGTGCACCACTGTGCCCCGCGTGGGTAAAACTGACTGAGAAATACTTTGAAATTCGATCACGGCACTTTACTAATGGTATCAGAGGTCCACCACGATTACACACATGTCAAACACTCGTATTAACACGGGTTTATTCCATTCTATTGTATAATTCGGGGCAAATGTTGTTTTAAACTCACAGTGAGATGACGTACGGGTGTGACGGAGGGTGAGAAAATCTCTAGTATGAATAAATGAATTAGTGATAGAATAACTCTATGCATGAATGAATGAGCAAATGAGCAAATGAACGAATGGATGAATGAATGAATGAATGAATGAATGAACGAATAAATGAATGAATGAATAAATGAATGAATGAATGAATGAATGAATGAATGAATGAATGAATGAATGAATGAATGAATGAATGAATGAATGAATGAATTAATGACTCAATGAATGGATGAATGATTTAATTATTAAATGAATGAATGAATGGATGAATGAATGAATGAACAAATGAATGAATGAATGAATGAATGAATGAATGAATGAATGAATGAATGAATGAATGAATGAATGAATAAATGAATGAATGAATGAATGAATGAATAAATGAATGAATGAATGAATATATGAATGAATGATTGAAAGAATGATTAAATGAATGAATGAATAAATGAATGAATGAATGAATGAATGAATGAATGAATGAATGAATGAATGAATGAATGAATGAATGAATTAATTAATTAATTAATTAATTAATTAATTAAATAATTAATTAATTAACTAATTAATTAGTTAATTAATGGATGAATGAATGAATGAATGAATGGATGAATGATTTAATAAATAAATAAATGAATGAATGAATGAATGAATGAATGAATGAATGAATGAATGAATGAATGAATGAATGAATGAATGAATGAATGAATGAATGAATGAATGAATAAATGAATGAATGAATGAATGAATGAATGGGTGGATGGGTGGATGAATGAATGAATGAATGAATGAATGAATGAATAAATAAATGAATGAATGAATGAATGAATGAATGAATGAATGAATGAATGAATGAATGAATGAATGAATGAATGAATGAATGAATGAATGAATGAATGAATGAATAAATGATTGAATGAATGAATAAATGAATGAATGAATGAATGAATGAATAAATGAATGAATGAATCGAAACAAATTATGAAAAAAGTTTTATTTTGCTATCGCACAAAATGTTATTTAGCTCAATGTTTGTCATTGAATCTGACAGTTTCATCTCCTAGTTCTAAATACAGAATTTTTCAAAATGCGTCCATATGGGGTTTGTTCGAACAAAGAAAAAAAATGAAATGGGGCTAGTTCGACTGTTCAGACTAACCCCACAAAATATTTGGTACATTTAACACTGTTCTTACACACTCCATCCCATGTTTGCACTAACCCCAGGTGTGGGATTTGTTCAAACAATGAAAAATGTAACTTTTACACATTTTTCTGACTCTACTTTGTTTTCAATTTGAGAATAATGTATGCTAAAAATAGCATCAATAGTTGAATACTTCTGGACAAAAATATCAGTTTCCTTACTTCATCATATAAAAACTTAAATCATTTTTTCAAAATTTTGTTCGAAATAGCCTCGCTCTTCCCTACAATAATTCATTCGTTCATGTATTACATGAATGGATGGATGAATGAATGAATGAATGAATGAATGAATGAATGAATGAAATAATGAATGAATGAATGAATGAATAAATGAATGAATGAATGAATGAATGAATAAATGAATGAATGAATGAATGAATAAATGAATGAATGAATGAATGAATGAATGAATGAATGAATGAATGAATGAATGAATGAATGAATGAATGAATGAATAAATGAATGAATGAATGAATGAATGAATGAATGAATGAATGAATGAATGAATGAATGAATGAATGAATGAATGAATGAATGAATGAATAAATGAATGAATGAATGAATGAATGAATGAATGAATGAATGAATGAATGAATGAATGAATGAACAGACGGACGGACTTATGAGCGAAGGAAAGGACGAAAAAAAAAAAAATGAATGAATAACTGTATGCATGTCATGTATACAATTATTCATTCATGTATTACAAGAATGACAGGATATATAAGATATAATTATATAATTTTTTATGTGCCAAAATCCTTGTTATACAAGTTCAGATGCGACTCATAGCTATACCAAGAATTATAGCATATCCATTGCCAGTAAAAAGTAATCAGTATTGAGGCAGCATGATGTCCAATTTCCTAGGTTGAAAAGTACGGGAACATTTGTATGTTCCAGAAATATTGTAAGGGTGTTAGATGTTCTGATTTCCGATGGAAGATTATTCCAGCTATTATATGGAGCTGCCACAAAGAAAGCACGAGATGCTAGTTTGAATTTTGGAGCGCTTGGTCGAACAAGCTTTTTGTTAAGGGCCAGATGCTCGAGTTTTTTGTTTTTCTGACAGTGATAGTAATTCACATAAGTATACAAGTTGATTACTCTCCAATATTTTGTATGTCAATATGTTGATTTTGAAAGCTATTCTGTATGTAATTTTGTGCCATTGCATCGAAGTAAGGAGATGTGTTTCGTGACAGAACCTAAAAGCATGACATACGACCCGGGCTTATGTATTTTGAACACGGTGTAGTTGTTGTAAATGTTTATTATCGATGTTAAAAAGAAGTGAATTACAGTAATCAAGTCTGCTGCTGACATGTGGATTGGCAATTATTTTAAAGATGATCTATCACCCCTTATATAGTATGAACGATTTTGTGACAAATAAATCAAAGTTGTCACAAGATGGGGCACAAGTGTTTCCTTCCATGGGGTGATTGGCTATCATGTGACCCTCTGAGGAAATCACATGATAGCCCATCACCCCATATAAGGACATAATTATTCATGACATATAAGGGGTGATAGATCACCTTCAACAGTGTCCATTGTAAGATGCCTTCGAATTTGACTAATCTCGGATATGATAGTAGCGCGATTTACATAATTGTCGAACAAAGGGAGCAAATTTTAGTTCACTATGAAAGATTATCCCTATGTTTCAAGATCCAGAATAGAAACAGAAGAGAGAGGTGAACACTTGATTTGTTGATTAAGTTTCAGTTTTGAATTTGTCACATCTTTCAGACATAATTTCAGTTGTTTTATTGGAGCAGCTGCATGCTGTATTGATAAGCCTAAATAAATCTGGGTGTCATCGCCGTAAAGTTGGTGGCCACGAATGAGGGTTTCTGAATTATTGATGATAATAGTGTTGTATATAACATGAAAAGATAGGTCTAACATGTTTTCAATTGAAAGTCAAATAAATAAGGTATAGTATTGTTTCGACTAATTAATCACTGATGCATTGATGTGAACATCTATTTTTCAGTAACTATTGGTCTTAATATAAGTGTCTAAAACAAGGTCGAAGAAAAAATTAACTGTGAGCAAATTGATTCAGAGGAAAGTCATAATATTATAAGAGCAGTAGCAGGCTGAACCTGCTGTTAAAGGATGCCTAAAACTAATACCCGGTATTGTATGTTGTATATTAATAATTGTGGTGTGTTGTATACTAAATAGTCATTTGTATTTACATTCAGTAGAGCCATACAAAATTAGTATTTGATGTATTGTTATGCAAACGAAAGATCTATTAAGGTGATTCGCTAAGGGTAGGGATTTTCCATTGCGTCACTTTTTCGTATTTATCAGCATTGCTTCAGACGTATAACACAATGATGTCCCTGAAGACAAGCGGGGAATTAACTATGAGAATATTTGTATCTTTGGATCACGCAGATGTTTGGCTTATGTATGGTTCCCATGGCATATGGGGGCAGTAAATTCTCAGTCGATTCATCGAATACACAGGTCGTCAAAAAAAAAAATACAAACAAATACACTTTTGCAGATAGTAAAAATATACTTTTTATTCATTTTATGAATATTAAATTTATGAATATATGTATTTTGATTTAATTTCAATTTCAATTTATTGAAGAAATTCGGAGCAATTCAGCAGTAAGCAGACCAGAGTCGTAAAACAAATTATATTGTAAATCTCATAATCTAGATTCCAGAGTTTGAGAACCAGTCACTGATATGATCATGGCGGACATCATGGTCCCATTACATCAGTCATTATCTGATGCCAGTGCTTTGTCGCTGACTGTCCGTTTTTTGTTCATCTAGATCCTGAACAACACAGAGATTTAAAACTGACTCCATATCAGAGATACCATTTGAAATATCCATCCAAGATTACCATTATATCTCGTCAGATCTGATTTTATCGAATACATGCGCCTTACTGTTCTGTTTCAGGATAAATCCGTGAGGTAGAAATCACAGATCGTCTTTCTGTTTGATGACCAGAATCGAAAAGTAATTCTTTTCGATGTGACCAGTTCTAATGACTCTGTTCTTCCTTTTACATATCCGATATTAAAAAGTGCATACATACAGCGACTGTAAAATTGAATTTTCATTCGTCGACAACAAATATTATTTTATCCAGTTAATATGTTTAGTGGTGTAATTAGTGTTTATTAATCTATTTATCCAGAATACAGACGTCCAATGCATGCTTATTAGAGCAACACGTAAAATACTAGAGATATTACGAATAGCCTTAAAAATAATTGTGTCAGTGATTATTGATGAACTCTTCGAAAAGATATGTGAACTCCACAATAATTCCCTCAGTGGTATGTCAATTCAAGCCAAATATCTTTACAAAAAAATATATTTATAAACTACACTATGGATAATAGTAAAAACACCACACTATTTGCTCGTAATAACAGTCATACTACCGTAACACAATATATACATACTAATAAAAGTCGGACACGGTGGTTCGTCGACTGCCAACAAAGTATATCACAGCCCTGGGGCATATCATGTTGTCAGTATATATCATTAGTATCACTTTATTCTGTTTTCAACCAAACTGAACGTTTGAAAATTATATTTAATCTTGTTTGCATGGGCGCTTTGTCTGACTGTACCACAAAATCCCCCAAATGACATTTTTCATTGTGTAATAAAATCATCAACGACTCATTTTGTCATGTCGCTGTCATTGTGAATGTCAAATTGCTCCATTTTTCAATCACCTCATCATGTGAAATTGCCTCATTCAATTCCATGTCTGCTTGAAGCTATCATGCTGAAAAGTCTAAAATACTCTAGAATAATAGTGGAATTGTTTCTATTTCCGTGGGAAGACCCTCTTTCTGGAGACATCCGGCAAATCACACCATCGATTTTCGGCCTCGCTCTGACAAATGGGTGTTTCACCATAATTCCCGGCGGCCATCGCGCTGATTGAATTAGCTTCCGCTTTGACGGGTTCTTTTCATCGGCACACCGTGTCGCGACAGTGGTCTTTCACATCAAACTCTTGTAGGCATTGTATGGCAAGGTTTGCTTGACAGCTGGTGCCATTCTCACTGAGGTATGTACAGGTTCACCTCTGCCCGGTGGCTCATTAGGTCAGGTTGTGGCTCGAAACATATACATTGTTTAAATCCCGGCCGGGTCGGATGTTTGTCATCGAGGTTCTGCGTATCCAAGCTATGCAAAGCCATGGAGTGTGCAGTGCTATCTATGGTACTGTACACTATAAAGACCCCTTGAAGTACGCCTAATTCGATAATAATAGGGCATAATCATATAATTGTGTTGCTGTGATCATTCGAATAAGTTTTCAAGGAAGATTCAGATCAAATGAGATGTCACTAAATTGGCGCTAAATTCTTTGTAAATCAAATATTTTAATACATGTATGGGATATGTATATTTTCATGATTATCAATATTTCTCGTCATCTTGAAATATTATTGTGTTAGCAACTCAAGCATTCAATGAGTGGAAATTAAAAGCAAACCATTCAACAGGACGAGGGTTAATCCCCCTTAACCCTTTAACTGCCGGTGTCGCATATATTCGGGTTTTTATTTTTAATAAGCACATTAAGTACCACCTTTTAAACATGTTAAAGATAAAATGTGACATCAATCTGCAAGATTTGAAAACAGCTGTCCTCCATTTTGTCAAATCTGAATAATTTTCACTCACTTGAAGTTGTGGATCGCGTCAGCGAGACACAATTTCAAGTGGGTGAAAATTCAGATTGAATAATTGGGTTGTTAAAGGGTTAACCTGCAGGCGACGACAACCACCCAACAAATACAAAACAACCGTGTATAACATTTGTGCAATGCTGGGCCAACGTCGAAGACGTTGGGCTGTATAGATGTTATACAAATGTTTTATGTTTGCTGGACAAGGGCTTATAGGCTTGAGAGGGAGGTGGCGTTTTGGTAGAGCGCCTGACTGTCACGCCAATCATGCCGGTGCCCCGGGTTCGAGCCTTGCTGATCCTATTGGTTCTTTCAGAGAAATATTCTTCTTTGTCCTCTTTCAATGTGACTAGGCGATCACGTTAATAGCGGCCTTGTCGTGTTAAGGTTGCGACCAGCGAGACGTGTGTTGGATGGAGCTTTATCGAAACTAAAAAGAACAGTAAATATCACAAACATCTTTTAAGGTTTTCGGTTGACATTACTGAGTTTATTTCATTTGACATTGATTATTATCCCATGCGTTTCAGCTGAAAGTTGTAGTATATTTATACGTTGAAATGAAATGAATGGGGTTTTAGCCCACCATTGTGCACATGTAGGCTATACTGGGCCAGGATAACCTCCTAAGGATAGTGAGATGAATTATGATGTGACACTGCCCTCCAGACACATAATTCGAAATTCGATCCCTAGCGGTGTGAGACCGAGCACACTACCTATCGGCCAAGGAGGCTCCCCACGATATTAAATCTTTACGATTGAGCGGAAAAGAAACATTTCGTTTCTTTGAAACTTGACTGCCAGAGCAGGGTTCGAATCCGCGATCTTCGACTTTCCAATCATGCAGATTTAACCACCGCACCTGGGCCACCTTGGTACTCGGTATAATTGACCAATGTAATTTACCCGTGGGGAAAGTGCAAAACATGTATCTGAGACTGACTTCGACTCGTTTTTTCTGTATTAATTCAAATATTACGAACGATAAAGAGCTTGGTGTGTTAATTAAGCCTACTACTTTTGCAGATTTGCCAAATATTGCTTATATGAAGCAATCTATTGATATCTGAATATGGCCAGGTTCGTGGTGTGTGAAACAAAACAACTTGAATACGAAATTTTAAATGGAAATAATCATTTTATATACATAGGCCTATGCCTATTTATATATCTTATCGCTGGACATAAAACCCTCGGTATAATACGATGAGCCGCACGGTATTGAATGGAGAGTTTTTTCGATGTTCTTTGTTTCTTCAGTCTTTTGATCCAGACTGGATGTCTGGGTGATCAGCCCTAAATTACCTTGTGGTAACACACACATCCTTCCTATCTAAACAAACAGTGTCATAACCCTGAGCATGTTATCCTGGTCACGTACATGGTTACAGCTACTGGTGAGATTATCAGATAAACAGATAACATCTCCTTTAACACTCTCATTCCCAAAGTCAGGTAATATTTATTAGTATAGTTGCCAGTGTAATCACGACATGATATCATTCATGGATTGCTTTATTGCTGGATAAAATGATTGATTGATTGATTGATTGATTGATTGATTGATTGATTGATTGATTGATTGATTGATTGATTGATTGATTGATTGATTGATTGATTGATTGATTGATTGATTGATTGATTGATTGATTGATTGATTGATTGATTGATTGATTGATTGATTGATTGATTGATTGATTGATTGATTGATTGATTGATTGATTGATTGATTGATTGATTGATTGATTGATTGATTGATTGATTGATTGATTGATTAATTGATTGATTGATTGATTGATTGATTGATTGATTGATTGATTGATTGATTGAATATTAGGTTTGTTGGTTGGTAAATTTCATTCTGTGACAGTTATTCACTCATTTAAAGTTTTCTGGGAGTACTGTATTTTACGCTGTAGTCATTATAAATTTCACTCATACAGCTGATAATTTTAAGTTAACAACTTTTAAAATGTATTGTGTTATTGCTTTGTCTGTCATTTGCGGGTGATATGGCCTTTAAGTAGGGCCAGGGACGGGGGGGGGGGGTTGTTGACTCTCTTTTTCAGAATTAATTTATTCAAAATCAGCCTAAAATTGTTGCTCAAAGCTCATTATTTGACTTGGTGGGGTGGTGACATGGAAAATAGTATTTCGCCTAAATTTCAACAAGTTCCTGAATGCCAACCAAATTCCCATCCGACAACACCCCCACCCCCTCCCCCCATTTTTGCAGTTCTTTATTCTCCTCGGAGCATCTAGTAAATCATCAAGTCAAGTCACTTCAATAGCGAGAATATAAAACAAAGCTGTGTCTACTAGTGGTGGGTTGTTTGAACTACACAAACCGTTGTGGAATCAAAATTATGGTAATGTTTTGGATCCCTGTGCTGGTGGATGGGATAACCATGGATCCTACATGGATCAGCGACTTGCTGAGCCAACGGTTCACAAAATCCAAGACAGCTTTTGTGTGGTTGTCACCAGCTCTGAGAACGTATGCCTGGCAGTGGGGCGTGCTTTCAGACCCGGGGCGTGTGGAGCTGTTTGAGAGCGGACGACTACGTCTGCGTATTGTGTAGGTATAACGGGATTCTGTTGTCCATGTCATCCTCTCACTTCAGATCCATTCTTTACGATCCGTACATCCCGTCCTGTTAATGGTCAGCTTCCCCCCAGGCTGACTCAGTCTCTTTTCATCGCTAGAAATCATTTCAACCTGGGAATAGTGCCATTTCTGCTGTAACACTGTTATTAATTCCATGCTTGTGTGAAAGGTAATTCCTAGAAACTGTGCATGTATGATAAAAAAATAGTGAAATTTAAAAAATATTATTTGAAACATGTTATGACTCACTTTATTTCCAATGAAGGAGGTGTACTATTCTACCGCATAAAGACAAAAGGCAATAACTACTTGAATTCGAGTAAGCAGCTACTGCCTTTTGGCTTTGAAGGACAATTTTGCTGAGACAACGGTACGTCCCGTGAGAGCTAAATAGCACAGCCACCCGTAGCCATGGAGATAGACATGTCGTAGCACAGCGCAGCGCAGCACAGCGTTTCCCGGCGTGTTGATTTCTCTGGCGCACCAGATTTACATGAACCCACGTGATTTGTGACGTCACGAACACCTGAGCCGAGATGCTCAACCCTTATACAGCAAACACCACACATTGAAACAATGTTGGTTTAATTAAACATTAAACTAACATTGTTTTAATGTATCGTGTTTGCTGATACACCGCTAAGCAGACCCAGCAAACACAAGCCATTGAACTAATGTTGGTTCAATGTTGGGCCGACGTCGTAGACGGCGGCCCAACATTGAACCAACATTAGTTCAATGTCTTGTGTTCGCTGGGAACTATTGACGTTTTAGCCTGTTTTATTGGCGGATCAAATCACTGATATTGGGAACGAGATGTGTGTTTAAACAGCAAAATTTGCAAACGCTTGGTCTCGAATCAAACAAATACGGGTAATTTTCACCCCGGTAGCGAGACACAACTTCAAGTGGGTGAAAGTTAAATTATTTAATTTATCACTTTAAGGTTTAAGACTTTAAATACCCGGAAACGTATCCAAATTTGCATAAATGTGAGAGCGGAACGATGAATACAAATTTAATTTAGAAATATTAAAAAGTCTAGAACATTGTACAGTAAATGTCGCCTCTCTATAAACCCATTGATTAACTTCGTCTAGATAGGATTTCATTACATGTCAAATGACTAACTTCTCATACATATAATAGTCCCCGCATGACCTTATGACTAGAAAAAAGTGTGCTGTGTAACATTTTGTGGTTGAGAAATGCATTCATTCTGGCTAAATGTGAATCCGGGTATATACACTTTTAAAAAAAAGCTATAGTTGGCTGCACCATTAAGTAAGCAGTATTAAGTATTAAAGCTTTCATAACGCGCCCCATATCTCATGTGATTCATGGGCGCCCTTTGCGTAGGTCCTCTACCCTACCGTTCAAAGTCAAAAGGCAGTAACTGCTTGCTTGTCAAGTAAGCAGTTACTTCATTTTAGCTTTGCAGAGAAGGATTGTGCTACAGTCCTCCACTGAAGCGCTCTTCCAATAAGCCTTTCCTCCACGAGTATGAGTACTTGCAGTGTCGCTGCGTGAATTACAGTAGAGCCTCAGGAAACACGAGACGTTCACCCAATGTTATTTCAATGTTGGGCCACCGTCTACGACGGTGACCCAACATTAAAACAACATCGGGTAGATGCCCCGCGTGTGCCGGTGGCCAGGTCTGGGATGTTCTCTCTTAGCTACAGGTATCCATGTGGAGTCAGATGGATCAGTTACGCATGTTTCTTGTCTCGCTTTTTTAGAACAAAAAAAAAACTATGCCGACTCTCATAAGTGTGCCGGAAGTGGTTAGAAAAGAAACTCCGCGCATCCTGCTGGGAACGAAACGTGTTATTTGCCAGTCAAAACATAGGTATCCTTCTCACAGGGGAATATTTTTAAAGTATCTCTTTCCTGTAATAATATTTTACTTTTTAGGTTCATACATTGGAAATCAGGTGTACGTGCACTTTTGAATAACATCACACAACTTTAAAAGTGTAATACGATCCACACCAATCTTTACGATCAGCCATTCATTTTGCGGAATCCCGCTACTAAAAGATTTAATGGATGGATCTACAGAATATCAGATGGGAATTAGGCTTTTTTGTGTATCATTGATAATAATCAATTATACCCCACGGGGTTAAAAAAAGTAAAGAAAATGTTTTGGAAAGGGAAACAACGTCCAAGTCTCGGCACTGCTAGACTGATACTTGTTCAGTTTTGAGTAAGGGATAAGTAAGTAGGTAATTTATTGTGTATTTCAAGACATCAAGCCCAAAGTATAACACATTCAATATTCATATGTTCCATCAAATTTAAACATATTCTGCTCTTCAACCAATGCCGAGCGCAGTTTTAATGCTTGATGTGTGTATGCGGCTATGCTTTGCAAAGCTTACTTTTTCAAACACGAATAAGGAATAAGTAGTTAGTTCTCATTCAATTCTGAATAAGTAACTAGACTTGTTAAGCTATTAGTGCAGGCCAAATTTGCCAGGTTAGTGATTTTATTTTTTTCTCCGCAGATTACAAATATATAAATATCTTTTTAGAGTTTGAGCATAAATTTGTTTCTTGTGTTATATTCAATCTTTCTTTTTGTGTTACATATTCCAATTCCGATAAGAAATAAGTAGCAGTTAATTATTCCTTATTCGTTCCAATAAGGAATAAGTAGCAGTTACTTATTCCTTATTGAATAAGGAAGCGGGAATACAGAATAAGTAACTAACTTTATAGTCATATTGACATCACGTGGTGTTTAAGATGCTATGTTGTGTAGGGGCCCAATGGACCTTGGGCCTCATTTAATTTGTTTGCTTCACGTGGACCAAAGTTTTCTCCTCCAAAAACCTGTTTTTATGATGTTCGAGTAGGGTCCTCACTGGGCCAATGTATGTGTTTTTTTTTATTGTTTTGTAGTGGTGTTTTGAATATTGAACCTACTCTTTAATTTTTTATTATTGAATGTTGAATTTTGAACCAACTGTTAATTGTTCATCAACATCTGTCATTCAGTTTTGGTGATGAGTACAGATTCTTACATGTACACCTAGTAGCACTGCGATTCAAATGAATGAAGTAAAATAACAGCTTGACGTATGTAATTTTCGTGTCAGTCAGTCAGTGAAATTCAAGCTAAGATACAGAATAATGTTTGTATTTGTGTTTTTCGTCATCTAGCTGGATTAGGTCGGGCGTGAAGGTGCTGGAGAGCGGCATCTTCCCCAGGTTTGGATCAATCCATCATTTACGCTGCCAGATCCAGAATAATCTTTTCACGAGCCCTCACACAACATTCCCTGTAAAATTAGAACTCCCTCTCCCTCCCTTCCACCAGACGACCTTGTTTTGGATTTACCATCCTTTTTGTTTCCAGGCAGAAACTCCTGAATCACTGTGGATTGTAGGCGTCAGTAAATCGGGTGAATGTGCCGCCTACATGCGGAGAAATAATTGTGGATTCACCTTGATGATACACCCATAAAATCCCAGTAAACACAAAACATTTGTATAACAATTGTGCAATGTTGGACCAACGTCGAAGACGTTGGGCCGACGCTGTACAAATGTTATACAAATGTTTTGTGTTTGCTGGGATGCGCCCATATAATGCGTCCCCACTGGAGACTAGGTCGGCATAAACCTTGTTTATATATTAAACATTTAAGCACAACTGGCGCATAACAATTTAGGCGTCATACAGAAAATATGGGGATAATAGTAATTTATTTTAACATTTTTAAAAAAAAATCACCGAAAGGGAATTTCTGATCGAGCTTGCATCCACTCGAGTATTTTAAAATTGGAAAAAAAAATTCTATTTCGCCAGTTTTTCGCATTTTAAAATGAATACAATGAGAATAAATACATTGATAGAACTGTTGAAGGTTACGGTTCAATTTAAATTAATTGCATAATATGAGGTCAAATAAAATAATTTATAGCATAATATGAAGTCAAATAGAATGATTTCTTTCAAAGGTTGTTTAATATAATAATAATCATCATTTGCGTATTTCATCAGAGTTAGTAACGCATTATGAATATCAGTCTGTGAAAATCAACCCTCTTTAGTACCATGTGATTGGTAACGATAATTACTAAAATAGACTATGTTTATTTCTTTTGCATATGATTTAAAAGCCCTTTTTAAATCTAAATTTAGGCTTATATTATTATTATATCTGACCTCCATTTGAAGAAGTTAAATTTCAATGATCTATTTTGGCACTTCATCAATATACCGGTACTCGGCTTGCTTATAATAATCTTGGTAACATTTTAATTTGAAAGCCTCACATTTTGACAAACCTGGTACATGTATAAAGGGGCGGGGTGGTCGGGTAGCGTCTGAACCGGTCAATTTTTTCACAGCTAATCACGACTATTTAACCTTTTAACCGCCAAATTATTCAATCTGAATTTTCACCCACCTGAAGTTGTGTTTCGCTGACGCGATTCACAACTTCAAGCGAGTGAAAATTATTCAGATTTGACAAAATGGATGTCAACTGTTTTCAAATATTGCTGATTGATGTCACATTTTATCTTTAACATATTTAAAAGGTGGTACTTAATGTGCTTATAAAAAATGAAAGCCCGAATATATGCGGCACCGGCGGTTAAAGGGTTAAATAACATTTAAATTGGATACTTTTGCGGGTAAACATAGTTAATAAATGTTCTAAGTTGTCTAAAAGTGTGAAGTGTGCAGCATTTTGCCTTTGTTAGTATAATAAATCCAGAAAAATCCATCAAAGTCGCCAGACTTTAGTAAGAAATGACATGACAATTTATTAGTTGTTTGATCTTTCCTGATATTTAGAACAAATGATAGGAGCTTTGACAGATTTTCTAAGCACACACGTCAACTATTTCAGTGTGAACCACATAGTATAAATATGTCAGCAGACGCGATCCTTCATCCATTACGTTTACAGATGAACCGCAAGTACAGTGTCTGTATAGACGTATATGTACATTGTATTAGTGCATTCAGGAACATCAGTTCTTAGCGGATAATCTGTTGAATCGATAACAAACATAGCAGTTATATTTAACCCTTAAAGCGCTGAATTCTTTTTGTAACATCCATGGAGACCAAAGGGTTTTTTCATTTTGAAACCATCATAAACGTCTCAGTTAGCTCTTTCTGATTCATTTGAATACCTATGATATGGGTCTACGGCCATTAGAAATATTTTTACTCTCACAGTGCGGGGATCGACTTTAGTCGTCAGAATCTGACGTCTACAGACGTATAAAATAAAGTATAAAATAGAAGTAGTTCAAAAAAAAATTTTTAATGTGAAATGTGTCGTAGATCTAAATCAGTCAAATTGCAATAGGATTTTGTCCATTTCAACAAAACTAAATAATTTGTAATCACTTGAAATTGTCGAACACGCTAACGAAACGCATTTTATTTCAAGTGGGTGAAGATTCCAATTTAATAGCTAAATGGTTAATGCACGTTAAACGGGTTAAAAACGCCAATTAACTTTTTCACAGAAGTCCATTTGACTTCACAATGCCCCGTCAAGTTTTCTAGGACTTAGAGGGTTGCCATAGGCAGATTGAGGTGTACTATTCCCATGTGCACGCGTTGCCATGATAACGCTATGGTAACGGATCCCGTCCTATCGGGTACTGGGTGAATGAGGTCATTGATTTGCAGGTTTCAATAACCGTGTTAACGTAACCTCCCCATTCACCATAACATTACATGGAAAAAAACGCCAGCGGACCAGCACGCATTATAGACGGTCAGCGAATGTTGGCTCACTGTTGGGCCAACGTCGTAGACGGTGGGCCAACAGTGATCCAGCATTGGGCCCCCGTCTCGTGTCTGCTGCGGTAACTCAGTACATGTTTTGTTTATACATCATACTTATTAACTTACGTCACCATAAATGTTATACACTTCATGTTTACATTGCAAATCTATATTTCCTAAACACTTCCCGATAGTGATAAATCGTCCGCAGCATAAATCAAATCACAAACTAAAATGTTCGCCACAATTACATAAATCGTGTGTTATTATTAGACAGTCTCTCTCTGGTCTATAAACACAAACATTCTCACCGAAGAAACAAATAACTTCACTGAATCGCGGTGTAGGGTCTGGACACAGTTACGTTTTGGTACATTTGAGATCAGCAAAAAATTCTATTTACGTTAAACACAAATTATTAAAATGATGTGAATAATTTATTTTGAAAATCAGACTTTCGTCTCGGTTTGGGCAAGTTGTGGCATATATAGCCCCCTCCCAATATTTAGTGCCCCTGAACTATTCCAATGTTTGAGATATACATCTCAATCCCAGAAAACAGGAGACATTTACCCAATGTTGGGTTGATATTGTGCCACCGTCTACGACGCTGGCACAATATCAACCCAACATTGGGTAAACATAATAAATGTCTCGTGTTTGCTGGGATGAATGGCTGTGGTACCTAAATACTATAATCTGGCGTATTTCGTGAATAAAAGAGAAGCGACGAGACGTCAGTCATCTGCATGTGACAAAATCATCACATTCGTTTCGGTAGCCTGTTTATTTTCTTGACTGTACATGTACAAAAAGGCGAGTGTTCCCTTTCCCTGTGGTAATTACCGATGTTGCCCTGTGTATGTCATGTGGTAGACATATTACATCCCAGTGGAGCTCCCACACACAACCCCCTCCTCTCTGAAGACGTGCTGACAAAAAACAGACAAAGTTGTTAGGTGCACAGCAAAATGCCGGTTGTGACCCCGCGTCGGAGCTATGTTGGACCAACGCTGTGATACGTAATCCCTTCCACTACCCATTGCTGGGCTAACGTTTGTAATACTGACATACTGATGACGACCACCCTCCTCCAGACATACACTCAGGGGTCGCAAATATTTATAAATCTATTTTTGCACCACTCTGCTCCACGTCAATATTGTACTGTGTAATCATGGTAATAGTTATCTTGTAGTTTTTATTAACCTGAAGCTAGAATTAAGAACGCATTATCCCGCTTCAAAATAAAACTGAATAAAAAAAATACCAATAACCATGACTTCCAAATATGCTTCTTGAGAAACATCTCGCTGTTTTTTCTTTATTATTTACTTGGTAACATAAATATGAGGAATCAATAATACTTCCTGATTATCTAGAACATGTCCTGTTTCTTGTGTTGCTCTCCCTACCCCCTCAAATGCTAAACATATTACGCGGAATGTACACAAATGCAAACGCAAGCAGATACGATTTCAATATGTGGATACAATACGGTAGTGCAGGAGTGAAGACCATTAAGAAGTCCGAGAACACGAGTACGAGTACGTTGACCGCATACTTGTCTATACATAATAATCAACAACAATATTGGTAGCCAACATTATTAGCAACCGATTAGACTTAACTCGTTGGACAAATACCCAACTCTTTTTTTAATTGGGAAGATGCTGTTAATAACCCTGGGAGAATGAATTTTTATGTCGAAGAAATCTGTTAACATGTCAATTCTATGTAAGTATTCTTCGTGGTACAGTAGGAACCGCTATGAGCAGACACTCTTATGAGAAGCCAACTTCCTAAGGCCACTTTTCTTGTGTCACAAGGGTGCTTTATCATCGCTTTCTTTGAACAGTTTGGAACACTGTATAAGCACAACCCCAATGACAAACATCCGCCCAGCGAGATTCAAACCCAATACCTCTGAGTTTTGAGCCATGACCGGTCCGAATGAGCCATCGGGGCCGGCCATATCAGGTTTTGCTGTTCACCCAAATGAAATGAAATGAAATGAAATGAATCGGCTTTAGGCCACCTTTGTGCACATATAGGCTAAACTGGGCCAGGAGAACCTCCTGAGGATGGTGAGATGATTGAGATGACACTGTCCTCCAGACACAGGATGCTAAATTCGAGCCTTGGCGGTCTGAGGCCGAGCACGCTACCTCTCGGTCACGGAGGCTCCCCACAATACTGACTTTCACACGTGGTTGGGGAAGAAACATTTTTGTTTCTTTCAAACCGCCGAGACCGGGAACCGAACCCCGTACTCTGGCGTGAAAGGCAGCGGTGCTAACCACTACCCTAGGGCACCCAACTGGCCCAACCTTGGAACCACATTGGTTGAATGCCCCGTTTTTCTTGGTGTTATCCAGCTTTTTAATGTGGTATAATTGAAGATGAGAAGTGCATCAGTAATAATTAGCATAGCTTTGTTTAAACAATAAAGGTGACGTATAACTACAGGACATATCGTACTTTGGAAACTATACAATTTAGCATTAAACCAACTAAGATTTAGTGATCCTTATTTAGTGATGTCTATGGCGTAATTGAGCCCCTGCAAGCTGGTTTTGAAAATTGGCACCCCACTTTAGATAAACAGAAACGTTTATTGTTGCTTTATACACAAATGCCACTTTTGGTCCAATTTAACGGTAAATTTTCAAATGTATTTAAATGAAAGATTGTTGTCAGGCAAGGTAATTTATCGCCATTGTTAAATCTCTATAATTAAATTTATTGAAAATTTAAGATGTAATATTATAATTATGTGCACTGTAAATAATGAATCAACAGCAAAAATATGCAGCATTTTTTTTTAATTAGGCTATTGTATTTAACTACAGGACTATTTAATAGCTTGAAATTGTTCTGTAACTTTGTCTATAATCAGCAATGAACATATTCATCAATAATAATAGAAGCTGGAAATGTATTTAGCAATCCCACCCACCTAAAAATAAATAAAACACGTTTACATATACATTGTATGTCTATGGGAATTTATATAATTTCCAGCAATTACTAAACTATTTTTACATACATCTATAATTATATCGTCGCGTAGAAATAGATGTGTACTCGGTGTAACACATTTTTTGCAACGCATACAACACTTCGGCCGCCGGGGAACGACATTGTTGAAAAGGATTTTTCTTAATATATATATCAACAGTAATTATTTTTCAACCTTTGAAAAAAATGCACTATTGTGTCAGCAAATCCAGTTGTAGATGATTAAAACGACCAAAATAGCGCTCTTAAGACCTAGACAGTATTCGTGTCTGAGAGAGAAGCGTGGCAATGACATAACTCTGATGGTGGAATACTATAGGCGGCGGCAGTTATCTCATTCCAGTACTTGACGCTGGATAGGATGTTTAGCAACCTGTCAAGTTCTGACAAAAGAAATGTTGGTAAGAGTGTGACTAATACAGATGGGGAAGCCTCTCTCCCATATGCTCTCTCTGTTCCTCTCATTCTCTCTCTCACCCTCTTTCTCTCACCATGCTCACAGTCAAATAAACATGTTAAGAGCCGCAGGTTCTCACATAGTCAGGTGTAATTACTATATAGCATATCGTCTAGTCACCCACGCAGCAATACCGCCTACACAAGACTACAAGTGTTTTGCTTGAGTTAGGCCTGTTTAACTCAGTTAACTAGTTTAGCACTGGTGTCTTTATTTCAATGGTAAAACACACAACTACATTATTTGCTTAGTCCGACCACTACATTCTAAGACGGGAATGGGGAGTTATTGTTGATCATGTACATACCAATTATCATGGTAGGTCTATGGTGATATAATCAGTCAGGTGTGACCGAGCTGTTGATTATGGGGCATCCTCATTAAGATCGTATGTGTTTTAAGTCAGTTAAAACCCTCGGAGCTCTACATTCTTAGCTGTGGAAAAGGCCTCGGCCTTCGGCCTCCGACTTTTTACAGCTAAGGCCGCCATTCCATGTGTCCGGTTGCGGCATGCGGTTGCCACACCGCATCCGGCAACCGAATGCAGCTACCTTTCCATGTGTCCGGCAAACGCTTGCGGCAAATGTGTACTGGAACTGAGATTCCTTCCTACGTCATTATATGTTTTAAGGGGTTTCCTAGAACTTTGCTGGAATAATAGGAATAATGACACCACAGGAGAATTTCCTTGCGGCAACCGCATGCGGCCACCGCAGAAATCCAACACTGCTGGATCCTCAAATGCACCTGCGTTTGCCGCACGCGTTTGCCGGACACATGGAAACAACTTACATGTAACAAGAAAACTATGACGGTGTGCTATGAGAGAAACATTATTTAAATTACATCAATTTTTTTTAAACGTGGTTTTGCCCTTTTAACGATCAGTATATTATCCGACCTTGTGTAGGCTAACGATGCGTGGTGGATCTCAGCACTGAACTATATTTTTCTATTACGATGTTAACACGCATGCCTCTCAGCCTATAAGTTAAAGGTGATCTATCACCCCTTATATAGTATGAATAAATTTGTGACAAATATATCAAAGTTGCCACAAGATGGGGCACAACTGTTTCTTTATATGGGGTGACTCGCTACCATGTGACCCTTTGAGAGGGTCACATGATAGCCAATCACCCCCATATATGGGGTGATTGGCTATCATGTGACCCTCTGAGAGCGTCACACGATAGCCAATCACCCCATATAAGGACATACTTATTCATACTATATATAAGGGGTGATAGATCACCTTTAAGTATTCGATTTCAGGACAGAGACAACTCTCTTCTGCTTAGGGACAGAAATAACGCCATATTATTTGATTCCGATCATATAAACAAAACAATAGTTGGATGTTTGCCGCCACGTGAACAGTTTTGCAATTCATCGCTTTGCAGGTGTTACAATACGTCACTGTACGGTAGTAAACTATAAAGAAGACTGATAATAATAAATCTTATCTATAGTAAATTAGTCAGCGGCTTGCCATATCGGGATCATCCGTCAACGGCTTGCCATAACTCGGGCACCATCGAGTAAACACGCTAAACAGGTAGACACCCCGGAGGCACCGAACCCACGATCCCCTGGCACCGCACCAGAGGCGACCGCTCTTTACACAAGGGCCGCCATCAAAAGCAACAGTTTGTTGATGTAAAACTCTCTTGTCTGTTGCCTCTGTTGGCCGCTGTGGGGCTATCACTGTCAGTGCTTGCGTGCGAATACAAACAGAAGTGACCGCTTTCTTTTCAAGTAAGCAGTTACTGCTGTTTGTCTTCGCACGGTGGAGTGGCGATGGGACCTGGGTTGTGTTTTTCCAGATAAAACGTGGCGCGTGTCGCTGGCTTCCCGTGGCTGCGGACGGATCTGAGACGCTGCACGTCCTAGCCGCCGCTTCCCACGTGCTCAGCAGCGGGTAGTCTCAGGGTTCACCTCCGGCCCTTCCGACGCAATTGTACCCTCAATTCAAAATATGAAATGGCCATATTTCACCGTAAAACAGCTCGAAAAACTACACTTTGAGAAGCCCTTTGAAAACCCATCCCTTAGCAACGATATCCATATTATTTGACGTGAAGCAAATATTTCATGGCAGCTGAAAACACCACTTAGTCTACGACATAACGTAAAATCTATAAAATAATGTTAATATAGAAAATACTTAGGCCTACAAATTTAGTTCGTCCTAGAATTACAAACATATTTACGTTAGTATCTGGTGAGAAATATTATGTTTGGGGCCAGTGAGCTCTAGACCCGTACATCAAATTATATTTTTCGATTTTTATATATTTATATATTATAAGTTCCTAATATTATCTAGTAAACGTAATAGAATGGTATAGCAGAATAATTTTATATGAAATAAAACTACATACTTTTTACTCATAACCTAATCCGTAAATTTTTGTTTTAAAATACATGTCAAGCATACACAAGACGTTGACCAATGCTGATTGAACGATACGTTTACGATATTAATCCAGCATTAAACCTACATTGGGTCTAAATCTGGTGTTTTCTGGGGGGGGGGGGGGTGATGTATTTTGTAGATCTGTATAATGGCGTCAGTATGAACACACAAGGTCAGTAGACTCTCGAGGTCACTGCAGCATTCAAAAAGGTCAAGAGCACTTCACAAGCTAAGTGGCGAGGTAGGCTTTGATGCTTCAGCTGTCTTTTTATTTGTGAATTGTTGAGGCCAGTCACTTCATCTGTCCTGTACACTGAATCATCCCACACCAAGCAACCAGTAAACATCAGATGTTAATACTAAGCACATGTCATATCAATCAAGCAATCAATCAATTTATTCCATACAATGCAGTACATAGTTTTGGTATACACAGAAAACAATAATATATAAAGTAAAATACATAGCAAGCATGATATATATAGACACATATTAATGCATGGTGTGGCTGACGTCTATATGTATGGATCTCCACGAGAAAAGATAAAAACCGTTTTGTTTTGATATATTTTTTTCTTTTCTCAGTGTCATAGCGCGTCTGATAAATATGGCAAGGTTTTCTAATTCACTGTATCTGATTTTTAATGAGGTTGATAAAATATGCATCGGGGTGCCGACGAGGCAAGTATTCATTTCTGAGTTGCTCGTAGATAGGGCAGTCGCTAGTGAAAAAAACTTCATCTTCCACCAAAGTGTTGTAGTTTCGACAAAAACGCTCATTTACAGGTACTGATTTCGGCTTGTTTTTTCTACCCCGTTCAATTTCAAAGTTGTGTGCGCTAACACGAATCTCTGCCATGGCTTTTTTAGAATTAAGTTAAAAATATATATTTAAAAAAAATTATATTATATATTCATGTTTTAATTTAGCATACGTTCTAAATTTATTCATATCATATAATTCATATAGAGAACCTAATGGCATATTTTGTATTTTTGTCTGCTAAACTATTGTGAGAGAGCACAATAATATTATAGGGAAACATAATAACCTTATGAGGAAACATTATAACATTAAATCAATATTATGTTGTAAAGGATTACTGTGTTTATTAACAATAATGTATTATCTCACACCCTGATTTCACAATGTGTTGAGTTCCCTCACAATATTATAGTATTTTGTATTTTGCATTGTTATTGCGTTCACTCACAATAATATAACAGAAAAAACGAGCATGTTTTAATTGTGGAATCTTACAATAATATCGTCCCCTTGGATATGAAAGGGTGTATCTGCCACTTTTCAAAGTGGCAGATACACCCTTTCATATCCAAGGGGACGATATGTTGATGATAAATGACTATGGAATAATGAACATTTCTGCGATTAATGCAAGATACATGTGTGACTTTAAAAATCAGTTGTGGTAAATGACTTTGCCGTCCGTTCGACCCCGCTCTGCTATTCTTGTTTTAAATAAACAAACTATTTCATCTCCGCTCACTTGCAGATAATCAGCATGTTGGGGAGTCTCCGTGACCAAGAGGTAGCGTGCTACTTCCGACCACCAGCGCTCGAATTTCGCTTTCTGTGTCTGGAAGGCAGAGCCATCTGATTCTTCTCACCATCCTCAGGATGTTCTCAAGTTTACTTTCTGTGCGAGCCATAATGGCCTAAAATTCTGTTGTTCCATTACAGCCTTCCGCGGTACGGATCAAAAGCCAGGACGTACTTGGCTCGAGCACGGGCTTCACCTATTTTCACCCTGTACTAAAGGGTGGGGGCCCTATTTTTTCACGCCAGAATTCGGGGTTCGGTTCCCGGTCTCGGCGGTTTGAAAGAAACAAAAAATGTTTCTTCCCCATCCACGTGTGAAAGTCAGTATTGTGGGGAGCCTCCGTGACCGAGAGGTAGCGTGCTCAGCCTCAGACCGCCAGGGCACGAATTTCGAATCCTGTGTCTGGAGGACAGAGTCATCTCAATCATCTCACCATCCTCAAGAGGTTCTCCTGGCCCAGTTTAGCCGATATGTGCACAAAGGTGGCCTAAAGCCCGATTTATTTCACTCACTCACTCACTCACTCACTCACTCACTCACTCACTCACTCACTCACTCACTCACTCACTCACTCACTCACTCACTCACTCACTCACTCACTCACTCACTCACTCACTCACTCACTCACTCACTCACTCACTCACTCACTCACTCACTCACTCACTCACTCACTCACTCACTCACTCACTCACTCACTCACTCACTCACTCACTCACTCACTCACTCACTCACTCACTCACCCACCCACCCACCCACTCACTCACTCACTCACTCACTCACCCACCCACCCACCCACTCACTCACTCACTCGCCCGCTCGCTCGCTCGCTCGCTCGCTCGCTCGCTCGCTCGCTCGCTCACTCACTCACTCACTCACTCACTCACTCACTCACTCACTCACTCACTCACACACTCACTCACTCACTCACTCACTCACTCACTCACTCACTCACTCACTCACTCACTCTCTCACTCACTCACTCACTCACTCACTCACTCACTCACTCACTCACTCACTCACTCACTCACTCACTCACTCTCACTCACTCACTCACTCACTCACTCACTCACTCACTCACTCACTCACTCACTCACTCACTCACTCACTCACTCACTCACTCACTCACTCACTCACTCACTCACTCACTCACTCACTCACTCACTCACTCACTCACTCATCGCAGTTCCACTGGCACCCGTAGCGCTGCTAATGGGAAGCTGATCTTGTTGCGAGATGATACGGTCAACCTGATAACGTATAGAATATATATATTGACTATACTAATATCAGGCCGAGCAGCACCATATCGCAACAAGAATACCTTCCCATAAGCAGCGCTACGGGTGCCAGTGGCCTGGTCCGTGTGTTAGTGCTACCTTTAGCTTTTACGTTCACTCTGTTTTCCGTCCATGTATGAACTAACCACATGTACTACTCCAAGCAATGATACATCTAGTGACCTTGGTATGCTATCTCCCTACACAACATCTGAGGCGATCTGAGGAAGAAAGTCAAATCTGGCATTTACAAACCATGGTGCGATGACTGGTACGCTGGGAAGAAGTCTTTGAACCTTGTCCTGCTCGAAGACGCTGGGCCGACGCTGTATAAATATTATACAATTTACTGGGATGTTGGCTTTCACCCACATAAACTCGTCTTCATCCACTACAAGTTGAGAATTGCGACAGCAATTCGCGGCTTGTAGTGGATAAGATGACAATGGTAAATTCACATATAACGAAAATAATATTTGGAAACACGCCCTTGAGCAGTGGCGCATAAAAATTCAAAGGCAATTTGGCAAAAATAATTATGTTTTTATTAAAAATAGTAGAAATTTTCGGGGAACACAAATCACCCCTCTCAGTTTGCCACTGACATGAATCGGTATATGGCGCCAGGTACATCCATGGTAAGCCTCGATTTATGTATTTGTTATCTGCGTGAGCATGGCCCTAATTAGTAGAGAATATGTTATTCGTGGTTCCAAGATTGATATAGAAAGTAGCTAAATTTTACTCGCGTTGGAACTTAGTGTGAAACGATTGCGAGGTTGCAATTCAAAGTGAGTACAGTTTAACCATTTTCTATGTCCCTAATATAATTATTGATAATGTCCGTGTGACACTCCCAACATGCAAGTGATTGTAAGCGAATTTTTTTCGCCTGATGCAGTCTTACTGGTGAAATAATCATGGCCACATTTGTCATAAAATGAGTTACACAGAGCACTGTGCAGCCTGTTCCAACCAGACACAGACGGCACGCGTGTATCAAAATGCAGACAGCTCTCTCAGGAAACACGAGGACTTGACCCAATGTTGTTTCAATATTGGTCCAGGGCCGTGAGTAGGGGGGGGGGGGGGCAATATTGAAACTACATTGGGTCAAATCCTCGTGTTTGCTGGGCTCCACACAAGTGTCTGTCTACACCCAACCCTCCCCTCCATAATATTCTCGCCAGCCGATCAGGATACTTTTAGCAAGACAGCCGGCCAATCACACGCTTACTACATTACTTGAAATTGAGAGTGGGGGACATATGACGTCACCCATCTGCAAATTTTAACATGCGAAGTAGCAGTGTCTACGGCGAGCAGTGTAAAAATGAGTATAAATTATAGAGTCCTCCACAACTTGAAGTGGGCAAAAAATTATTCATATTAGTTTAATTTCATACTAAACATTTGAAAATCTTGATGTTCTAACGCTCATTTCATCCCCCGAAAAGCTGTGATTTGATCGGCTAATAAAATAGATTAAAGCGACCATAGTCGTGCGGTGTCAGAGTTATAATTATTAGCCATCTACTAAAACCATGCACCATAAAACGGGAACGCTGGTGTAGATGTTAGTGGTTAATGATAACATCTCTCACGAGTTCCTCGCTCGTTCCTTTTGCTCAATATTCAGATTTCAAGGAACAAAATGTTTCTTCCCCGTTAACTCTTAATCATTCAATATTGTGTGGAACCTCCGTGGCGGACAGGTATGGTGCTTGACCTTAAAGTTGGTAATTCGAAGTTTTTGGAAGAGGGCAGTATCATCTTAGCACTGCAGAATGTTCTCTTTGTCGACTTCAGCCTGCATGTGAATTAAATTTAATGTTGATAGCACAACACGAGTGTTTTAGCCGTCCAAATCACAAGTCATGAATTAGAGCTAATCTCTTGATAATAAGATATGAACACACTTGAACCTCATAAAAACGACATTAAAGGGACTGGCCCAGGCTAAAATAAAAAAAAATCGGTGAATTTATTTTGGCTTCTTAATATGACCATATCATGTAAACATGTTCATACACTAGAACTGCAAAAGTTTTTAATTTTTGTGCTGCGCACTTACCAGTTAGGCTATATATAGAGACGAAATTCCCGTATCTCTTATTTTTGACATGGTTGTCAATAATTAGTAATCAGGAATTTCGTCTCTATATCTAGCCTAACTGGTAAGTGCGCAGCACAAAAATTAAAAAACTTTTGCAGTTCTAGTCTATGGATATGTTTACATCATATGGTCATATTAAGAAGCCAAAATAAAATCACCGATTTTTTTATGATTTTAGCCTGGGCCAGTCCCTTTAAGAAAAGAACATTGACTTTTGAGCATTGGAATATGAGATTAGCACATGAAAACCCATTTTACCTATGCTATTTGATTTTTTTCAGCACTACCGGTACATGTATATAAACTTTGATTATGATACAGAAGATATCTGTATTTTGATGTATGTGTGCGTGGACTAGATGAGACACCCTGCCGTCCATACTGTTGTCATGGCACCTGCCTTACCTGCAGGATGGTGAGATCCATGTTTCCATAGCAGCGTGCTTCATACCTTCATGCCTCCCGGTCCCTCGGTCTGACGATCTCAATACCTGCACAACCCGGCACTGTCAGTCCACGCCAGCCAACCATCACAATCAACGTCATAATCAAACATGCCTGTCGGCTGAGAATAATACAATGTTTAGATAAATTAAACTTGTTTTTGCATCATCTATAGACTTTACACCGAGAGGTACATTTTATTGAGTGTAACTCTAGTTGAACCAGAATTTTACTATAAATGTAACGACTTGCCTATGTGTAGCAATTTATCTACTTATTGGAAGTAGGCCTATATCCTAGCAAACACAAAACATTTGTATAACATGTGTACAACGTCGGCCCAAAACAGTTATACAAATGTTTTGTGTTAGCTGGGATATGTGCTTCTTCTAAAGTG
Organism: Flabesymbios commensalis; assembly: GCA_964017125.1. NCBI lineage: Eukaryota > Metazoa > Annelida > Polychaeta > Terebellida > Flabelligeridae > Flabesymbios > Flabesymbios commensalis. The sequence continues at coordinate 24,333,844 of OZ024905.1, read as the reverse complement.
ATGGCTAATCCATCTATCAGAACCCTTGTTCACGTAACCATCAGCTTCACATCCAGGCACATTTCATGTTTCTAATGTTCAGGACATAAATATTATAACTCGTATTAAGAGTATAAGAAATATGTTAATTGTTTTTGTTAGTGTCGCCACCGTGGTCGAATGGAACTACTCTCATGTGGCAGATACTGTGACGTTTGTTCTGTTCACATCGACAGACATTATAGACTCCGCTGCAGAGCTTGGCCCCGCTGTGTTTTTATGATCATTGTGAAAGGGGCTGGTTCTACAGCGCCCATAGTGCTTTATTATGAATCAGTGGTAACTGCCGACGAGCCAGTGGTCCACAGGATGATGACGATTTATTAACCCTTTAAGTGTCAAGTTAGCAAGTTAAATTTCAACCACTTGAAGGTGTGTCTTGCTAACGCGATCCACAACTTTAAGTGGCTGAAAAAGACAAATGTTTGCCTAATTTGAGACTAGGCATTTGCAATTTTTGCTGATTAAATTTAAATTGTATTCCCTAAAACCGTCATTTTGATATGTTAATTGCAATGATGCAAACAATTTTAGTCGATTTGGATCACAAAGGGTTCAAGAAAAGCGATAGTTTGGCTGGCGCAGCAGATCCTGTTGCGTGCACGCGCCTATATGGATCAGAACCGGGGGATTTTCTGGGGGGATAAGGAGAATTTACTGGCATCCAGACAATAATCCCTCCTCTGGGAAGCACGCTCCGGTTGGCGTATCATTGGATCGCCAGGGAATCTCTCCAGTTTGTTTGACATTCACCAGACGGCGTTTGTGTCTGTGACACGGTATCACCTTGGTTGAGGTGAGATGGCAAAACAGTATCATCGTATCTGAATACTCTGAAATCAACGATTTGATCTGAATTCATAAAATCACGTACCAGCAGGGCACCACAGATCTAAAAGTTTAATTTCACCTTTTCAAACCTGAATTCACCATTGCCAAATCCATCCACTACAAGCCGCGACTTGCAGCGGATGACGATGATTTGAATGGATGGCAAATGAAAAAGATGTGGCTATTATTAAAGCAGTTCCATGATAATTTTCGTTGCAAATCACCTAGGTTTTAGAAAATTGTATCATTCTTCAGAAATGCAAAATGAATGAATAAATGAATAAATGAATAAATGAATAAATGAATAAATGAATAAATGAATAAATGAATAAATGAATAAATGAATAAATGAATAAATGAATGAATAAATGAATGAATGAAAAAAAAAATGAAATGAATCGGGCTTTAGGCCACCTTTGTGCACATATAGGCTAAACTGGGCCAGGAGAACCTCCTGAGGATGGTGAGATGATTGAGATGACACTGTCCTCCAGACACAGGATTCGAAATTCGAACCCTGGCGGTCTGAGGCCGAGCACGCTACCTCTCGGTCACGGAGGCTCCCCACAATACTAACTTTCACACGTGGATGGGGAAGAAACATTTTTTGTTTCTTTCAAACCGCCGAGACCGGGAACCGAACCCCGAACTCTGGCGTGAAAGGCAGCGGTGCTAACCACTACCCTAGGGCCCCCGCCCAAATGAATGAATGAATAAATGAATAAAATGAATAAATGAATAAATGAATGAATGAATGAATAAATGAATAAATGAATAAATGAATAAATAAATAAATAAATAAATAAATAAATAAATAAATAAATAAATAAATAAATAAATAAATAAATAAATAAATAAATAAATAAATAAATAAGTAAATAAATAAATAAATAAATAAATAAATAAATAAATAAATAAATAAATAAATAAATAAATAAATAAATAAATAAATAAATAAATAAATAAATAAATAAATAAATAAATAAATAAATAAACAAATAAATAAATAAATAACTGACTAAATGACTAAATGAAAAAATGAATGAATGAATGAATGAATGAATGAATGAATGAATGAATGAACGAATGAATGAATGAATGAATGAATGAATGAATGAATGAATGAATGAATGAATGAATGAATGAATGAATGAATGAATGAATGAATGAATGAATGAATGCAATAATAATGAATAAATGAATAAATAAATAAATGAATAAATAAATTGAATAATAAATTAATAAATGAACAAATGAATAAATAAATGAATGAATAAATGAATGAATGAATGAATGAATGAATGAATGAATGAATGAATGAATGAATGAATGAATGAATGAATGAATGAATGAATGAATGAATGAATGAATGAATGAATGAATGAATGAATGAATGAATGCAATAATAATGAATAAATGAATAAATAAATAAATGAATAAATAAATTGAATAATAAATTAATAAATGAACAAATGAATAAATAAATGAATGAATAAATGAATGAATGAATGAATGAATGAATGAATGAATGAATGAATGAATGAATGAATGAATGAATGAATGAATGAATGAATGAATGAATGACATTTTTTTTATCCACATACAGACATGATGATGAGATGACTATACCATCCACACTTGACGATCTGTTACCGAGCTTGCTACCCTCAAGCTATTTATATATAGTAAACAAGAACAAGTATTACATCATGATATATCATGCATTCCTCTAATCATTTTATTGTAAATCAATGATAATGCAGGTTTCAGTAAGTGTCTACTAGACGGACATGATTTCGCTATTTACAGTGATGGCCACCACAATGACGTCACCATAACATGGAATCGAGGCCATGTTAGATTAAGATTAATGGCAGGAGAGCATTATGGTGGTAATAACACTAAGAGGTCGGGTATTCACACAGGGTCAGTCCGGGTTGGCCACACGTGTATTTAACTACAATATGCACTCCTGGTGGTGCAAGTGCTAAACCATACATTATGACAATTTATAATGATCATTTTATTGAATGTGTTGATAACAAGACTTGCGATGAACAGCTGTTAACCAAACAAACTGATGAATATTTCAGAGCAGACCTGACTTTTGTGGCCCAGTTTGTATGGTGTTTAATTCAGATGAGGTTTTGCACTTTCATCATGCATCGTCATTAAATGTATTGCTTATGTCGCATATGTTGTAATTGTTTAACATTTGGCGTTAAAATAATTACGTATGATTATTATCCCTTTAAATTACAAGTTATTTAATGTGAATTTTTACCCACTTGAAGCTGTGTCTCGAAGACGCGATCCACAACTTCAAGTGAGTGAAAATTATTTGAATTTGACAAAACGAAAGTTACCTGTTTTTCAAATCTTGCTGAAGTTTAATAGGTGTTACTTTTAAAATGTGCTAATAAAAAAATGCAAGACTGAATATAGTTGAGACTGGCGATGGAAGGTTCAGCATTGAAAAAATGAAATGAAATGAATCGGGCTTTAGGCCACCTTTGTGCACATATAGGCTAAGCTGGGCCAGGAGAACCTCCTGAGGATGGTGAGATGATTGAGATGACACTGTCCTCCAGACACAGGATTCAAAATTCGAGCCCTGGCGGTCTGAGGCCGAGCACGCTACCTCTCGGTCACGGAGGACACGTGGATGGGGAAGAAACAATTTTGTTTCTTTCAAACCGCCGAGACCGGGAACCGAACCCCGGACTCTGGCGTGAAAGGCAGCGGTGCTAACCACTACCCTAGGGCCCCCGCCCAGGTTCAGCATTGATCAATCCTGAATATCATACACGTATATCACAGCTTCATCTTTATTCTATATATTCAGGTAATATTGTTTAGCTTAATATCACATCTGAAGCTATATCATAATGTTAAGGGCTATATGGGTCATCAACAAAATTAATTCATAACTTTCTACGCATTATTTTACACCTGACACGCATATCATTAATGAGAAATACTACGGAAATGAACAATAATGTCAAGTTGGAGGTATAAACTATGGATGATATGTGTTTTTTTTTAAACTCACAATGATTATTTTAGCACGTGAGATAGAGGGATGTTACTTCCGTCATGGATATGATGATCTAGTCGACTACTGACCCACAGCTGTCACAAGTTCCCTGATTGGACCATAGCTCTACATCCAGAGATGTGATTTGTTTGGCTATCATGTTATGTTAGGTACATGTATAACATGAAGCAGCTTGGTGTACGATGCACTGGAATGCCGGAGCAGTACAGCTGTCATGTATACATACATGAAACACGAATCCCCGGTAATCTGAACGACACGGTAATTTGTCATGGAAACCATATCGGTGGCTATCTCAACAACAGTAAAACTCACAAAGAAGATTTATCTCAGTTAAATTTTCCTTGCCTAGACAGACAGGCAGCGGGAATAAGGGTATAGGGATAGTAATGGATGAGGGGATGGATGGACGTGTGCGGATGGATGGATAGATGTTAATGTATGATAACTTGTAGAACAGTGAATGTGAAAGATAAGTTTCTAGCGTCAAAATGGTCGCAGGGCAGTATGCTCCTAGGGGAGTTGAAATGGCACACGAATGAACAGGTCCAGTAACCAGGGGGTAAAATGTAAAGTCGGCTGCTAAGTCTTTAGCCTTTATCAACTTTCCCTTGCACCTTTTTAGGATGTATTGGTGTGTGCGGATAAATGGATGGATTGATGGATGTGTGTGGATGGATATAATGCGGACAAGTGGATGCATGGATGAATGGATGTATAGATTAATGAATGATGTTGGATGGATGGATGGATGGATGGATGAATGAATGGATGGGTGGATGGATGGATGGATGGATGGATTGATGGATTGATGAATGGATGGATGGATGGATGGATGGATGGATGGATGGATGGATGGATGGATGGATGGATGGATGGATGGATGGATGGATAATGATGGTTGGTTGGTTGGTTGGTTGGTTGGTTGGTTGGTTGGTTGGTTGGTTGGTTGGTTGGTTGGTTGGTTGGTTGGTTGGCTGGTTGGTTGGTTGGTTGGTTGGTTGGTTGGTTGGTTGGTTGGTTGGTTGGTTGGTTGGTTGGTTGGTTGGTTAGATGGATGGATGGATGGATGAATGGATGGATGGATGGATGGATGGATGGATGGATGGATGGATGGATGGATGGATGGATGGATGAATTGACGGACGGACGGATGGACGGATGGATGGATGAATGGATGGATGAATGGATGGATGGATGGATGGATGGATGCATGGGTGGGTGGGTGGATGGATAGATGGATGGATGGATGGATGGATGGATGGATGGATGGATGGATGGATGGATGGGTGGATGGATGGATGGATGGATGGATGGATGGATGGATTGATGGATGGATGGATGGATGGATGGATGGATAGATGGATGGATGGATGGATGGATGGATGGATGGATGGATGGATGGATGGATGGATGGATGGATGGATGGATTGATGGATGGATGGATGGATGGATGGATGGATGGATGGATGGATGGATGGATGGATGGATGGATGGATGGATGGATAGATGGATGGATGGATGGACAATGATGGATATGAGGATGAATGGATGGATGGATGGACAATGATGGATGGGTGGACAATGATGGATATGAGGATGAATGGATGGATGGAAGATGATGAATGATTAAATAGATGGATATATGATTTGATCGTTGCAGATGAATGGATATGTTCGGATAAATGGACAAAAAATATATGTACCTAAAATTCCATATGGGAAAGCATTTGTTCAGGAATACGACTTATACTGTCTCCTTTAATCTTCTGTGGGAAACATTAAAAGAAAATAACAAAACTATTTCTATCATTTTTGTAACAATTTTATGATTCATAAACAAAGTAGTGATTATTTTTATACCAACCACTGATATGTAACAAAAGTAAGATTTATCTGTAACAAAAATCAACATCGATTGTATATAAAATTATGTTTAAATCAATAAATTATTAAGAGTTGTCTATATAAAACAGCGTACAAATATTGTAATGAATGATTACATTTTATGCCGCTTTAGCCAATATCCAGACAAAGAGAAACACGAGTCTGCTAGATGAGACTTTTCTCTTTTAGTACATTGTTTAACATGCATGATTAACATGCAATAGCATACACCATATAAATCATACATACACTTGACGAATATGATTGTAATGTAAAGAAATCCCATAATTCCACACATGAAACCACAATGGTGGATTAAAATATCCCATAGTTCTCCGTTTGTGTTATAAAAAGTGATACCAGTCATATCTTTTGGTTTGAAATAAAGCAAAAATGCCAACAAAACGCATTTTTATGTTTGCTAAATGATATAAAGTGTATTGGTCTGGCGTTTGGTACCCACTGGGCAAACGACGTTATTGCGACGTTGAATCAGCGTTAATGACGTTGATTCAACGTTGCAACAACGTCGTGTGCCCAGTGGGTAATGTCCATTATGGTGTAGGTCCGTTATGGTGAAGGTCCATTATCGTGTAGGTCTAGTCTTTCTAGATGTATCAGAGATTGACTATTCTCTTAGCACATTTCAGGTATCTCTTCATTGTCCGTAATTTGCGTGATAGACACTTCTTACCAGCCACTCTCTTGACAACTGTATCTGACATTAAAGCAGCTGTCTTCGTACATTTTGCTTCTATCCTATTGACTTTCTCTTGGGATTTAGTCTCGAGCACCTGTAGTCTGTTCAAGGTTTCAGTTTCGAATCCATGTGAGCTGTCCTGCTCCGAGGATGTATACCAGTCCAGTTGGTCAATGGGCTCAGTGATCAAACTCTGATCTTCAAATGAGGCGTCGCAGTCCCAGCAGATATGACAGTCAAAGGGCAGGTGATCTATTGATGTGCGGAAAGGGGAGGAGGGTACTGGAGATAGATCTAACAAGGAGCTCACGCTGTCAGATACGGTCCTGGACAAGGGAGTGGACATAGTCTGTATGCTCACACAGTCCCTGTCATCCTGACTGGCACATAATCCAGAATTCACCTGTATGTAATCACAGGATGACCGAGATAAATCCGGATCTGTCCAGAAAGTAGTAGACAGTACACCATCTTGAAATACTGTGCTCGGTAGATCCTGACTCCGGATTGATACATCATTGAAGGACAGCTGCTGATCCACTTCCTGCAAATAGAAATGATAGGACGTTGAAAAAAAGTGCATAATATAGACGGTACACAATATTCAAGATTCTATTATAAAGAACAGAGATTTCGAGGTGCCTTCACTTTATCAAATGATGTTTCATTTAACGCTCGAACATTCAGTAAGCAGTTTCGGTGTCAAGAAAAAAGGGGGAATTTTGTCCCTAAAAAGCAGAAATGAAAAACAAATTTCATAGATATTTTTTATTGTCTACTTTCCTAAAGTTTATAAAGTCGCCTATTAAGCACGCGAATTAAGTGAAGGCATGTACAGGTAAATAGGCGTGAAAAGAACATATTTATTTATAGTCGTCACATAAAAACATACATCGAAAAACATTTGCTAACAATTATGGCAACTTCCGAAACTTTACACGTGTATCGCTTACCTGGTATGTCAGATAGTTTAGTTGTGACGTTCTGTGTGCGTATGCCATTCTCTATTTGGATAAGTAGGCGGTCAATGCGTTTATATAAGTAACCGTTACTGAGTAAGATGAGCTTGGTTTGCTATGTGTTGTAGGAGATGTCATCTACACATAATGAGCTCCTTCAGCCCGCTTCTCCATTAAATACCCCTACTTATCACTACATACGTACTGACACCTTGACTGATACCGACACATGTCACCACTGACACTCTCACACCTCAACTGACTGATCACCGAATTACTGAGTACACCTGTTAAGTACCAGGATCTCGTAAACTCACTACATTGTAATAGTAATCAATAGTAATCTTCATATCCCACAATCTGTAATTTAAAGTGGGTGCACAGATAAAGAAAATTGTCACATATTGTTAAAACATTTGTATAAAAAAATTCGCTCTAAAATCCTCGGGTTTGGGAAAAAGCGTCACTTTGCACAGATATAAAATAATGTTTTGGGGTATCATGAGAGGTTATATGGTTAATGTTGCTTAAACTGTTGCTCAAGTCAATAGTGCTTGACACCTACTTCCAAACGTATAACCGGGATATGAAGATTACTATTGTCAATTCAAGATTGCAAGGGTTTAAGCGATATAAGACAACAAGTTATAATTAAAAATAACAACATGTTAAATAGCTATGACCAATAAAAAGAGGCAAAGTAAGAGGTAACATAATGAAATACGTCGTTTTAAACTGCCTATTTTAAACTACCTATCACATGAATTAACACTGTAGCGCTTAAAGTGACAGACGAGTCACATTTTCACACCTCCATTTAGTGAGTGACAAATTTCACAACCTGACTTCTACTCAATCACTGACACCATGCAGACCCTTTGAAACTGACACATGGTTTCTTTGCGCCCTTTTATTTGTTGTGCAGTACCTGCTAATGCACATAATATATATATCCTGATCAGTTTCACCTAATTATAGATACGGAAAGTGGTCTTGTCACACAGTATGTCAAGACCTTCTCTAGCACAACGAGGAAAATGTAAGCAACAACGACGTATTATCAAGATAATAAAATGCAATGAATGTTTTTAAGGTTGATACATGATATTTATTTTTATTGGGGGTATTAAAATGGTAATTCTACTTTAAATAAATTAATTTAATTTTTTTTTTTTATTTTGCAATATTGATATTATTCAACTTCGGGTAGAATGTGAAATAATTATATTCTAATGTTTTTCTTCTTAGCTTTTGATTAGGGAGCCACCTCATAAAAAGTGTTTGCTATAGTTGCCAGGAAATCAATTTATCAATTTAGATAACGTTTGCTAATGAATAGTCTGTATAGACTTCCTGTCATCAATAAAATTTAGCATCTTCTAACCCCAAGGAGACGATATATTGTATTATTTGTAAACGACGAAATATTTACTTTATAGTTTGTATTTCATAATTCGAAAATACATAAAGCATTCGTCAAGTAATTATATCAAAATCCTAACTAACAGAAGAGAACTTAACCCTTTCAAGCCTGAGTTTACCATTGTCATCTTCATCCACTACAAGTCGCGAATTGCTGTCGCAATTCTCGACTTGTAGTGGATGAACATGATTTGATGTGGTTTAAATATTAAAGAAAATTACCATGTATTGTGAACGAGTTTCATGGAAATTTTTGTTCCAAAACCTTTGGTTGTAGGAAAATAAAGGGGATTTTTCAGGGATGTAAAATGATGCTTTAATGCATCGTGAGGACTTAAAGGGTTAAAGGGTTGAATAGTGGCACTACTCACGTCACTTCTTCACACCTTCACACCTCAGACTGATCGAGAGATTTGGTTGATTGACGTTGCCATTCAATACAAGTCAGGTTATACTTCACATCAACACCACAGTCTCCGGAGTTTTCACCCTTAAATAGTTGCTGTGTTCTGGTGAAATAAATTTACTACAAATTGGGCAGTAATTCTTTTTTCAGTCATACTTATTTCATACGACTTGAGATGATTTATTTGAGCTAGTTCTAAATTTTGATACCATCGCTTTCATTACCCATTGTCGGAATGCAAAATAAAATGTCCCCCAATGAGAGGTCAATTTTGAATACGCAATTTCGGAAAAAAATCGTGTTTGTTTGATCAGTCACCTTTCATCTAAAATAATCTAATCATGTAACAGTTCATTGTTGGTTTTTACCATGAAAGTGACAGGCCCAACTACCCCCGAACTAGGTCCGTGAAGTTAGTTACTCATTCCTTATTTCCATTTCCTTATTAAAAAAAATTAACTAAAAGTCGGGGATCATCAAAATTAAGGTCGCGAATTGCTGTCGCGAATTGCTATCGCAATTCTCGACTTGTAGTGGATGAACATGATTTGATGTGGTTTAAATATTAAAGAAAATTACCATGTATTGTGAACCAGTTTCATGGAAATTTTTGTTCCAAAACCTTTGGTTGTAGGAAAATAAAGGGGATTTTTCAGGGATGTAAAATGATGCTTTAATGCATCGTGAGGACTTAAAGGGTTAAAGGGTTGTATAGTGGCACTACTCACGTCACTTGTTCACACCTTCACACCTCAGACTGATCGAGAGATTTGGTTGATTGACGTTGCCATTCAATACAAGTCAGGTTATACTTCACATCAACACCACAGTCCCCGGAGTTTTCACCCTTAAATAGTTGCTGTGTTCTGGTGAAATAAATTTACTACAAATTGGGCAGTAATTCTTCTTTCAGTCATACTTATTTCATACGACTTGAGATGATTTATTTGAGCTAATTCTAAATTTTGATACCATCGCTTTCACCACCCATTGTCGGAATGCAAAATAAAATGTCCCCCAATGAGAGGTCAATTTTGAATACGCAATTTTGAAAAAAAATCGTGTTTGTTTGATCAGTCACCTTTCATCTAAAATAATCTAATCGTGTAACAGTTCATTGTTGGTTTTTACCATTAAAGTGACAGGCCCAACTGCCCCCGAACTAGGTCCGTGAAGTTAGTTACTTATTCCTTATTTCCATTTCCTTATTAAAAAAAAGGTCACGGTGGGAATTACCTTGGATGGGTGGGCGCCAGGCACCTGTATCTTAATTTTGATGATCCACGACATTCAGTTTTAATTTCTGGCTACCCTCGATTTTTTAGCTCATTTTTTTCTGTATGACCTTGAGATCTCAGGGTCAAGGTCACGGTGGGAATGACCTTGGATGGGTGGGCGCCAGACACCTGTAGCTTAATTTTGATGATCCACGATTTTTAGTTAATTTTTTTGAATAAGTAAACGGGCATAAGGAATAAGTAACTAGCTTCACGGACCTTAAGAACCTCCCCGAACTTAAAAAGTTGACAAGTTTAATTTGTTGTTATTAAGGCTTATATCATCTTAAATCTATATTATCTTTCTCCACCCTCCATTTGAAAAAGATATGTACCCGATAAGTGTGTATTTTGGAATGGTCATACAGTTAATGACAACCATCTCTTTATTATAATGGCTTTGACCAAGCCGCTGGGGGTCTGGATGAAGGGTCCGATGTTGATTTGTTTTTTTTCTTTAAAAGCATCAACACTTAAAAGAATCCTTTCCTTTTTGTCACTTCACCAGCCACGAGCATTCCATAAATATATTCTGTGTATTTTGGCAATGTTCATGATGTCCTGCAAAGATGTAAATTATGTCAATTGGCCCAATTTAGGTGTTTTGAACTTTCCTGTTCTGAAAAGTGAGACTCGTTTGGAAAGCGCCGTTAAACGGCGATTTCCCGATGACATTGTAGTTGAACTAGCAACGTATTTGACAATCTGAGACCTTACCTGCTTATCCTAATACGAGTTAGGAACTTTTTGTCTTAGATTGAGATTACGGCTAGCAAATTATAAAAAACTATCTTTGGAAGGAAATAATCAAATCGTTGACTCGATACAACTTTCCAGTCAATCTTGGCAAACGGAAAACATGGCATTGAAAAACGAGCGGATCTAAAAGACAAAAATGTAATGACCGACAGTTTGTCATAATTCGTCTTTTTCGAAACCTGATTACCTTGCCAACGAATGTTTCTAAAAGTTGTAATCAATCGGAACGTTGCCTTCACTCATTCATACACTCAAAAAGATATAACAGAGCTAAAACAAAGACATGCCATTTGCCTAGGCACGGGCCTTTAATTTATCCGATCATTTTTTATTTCTTTAGAATGTACGGTAGCTATTGAAAATATGTAACATGCATTAACCTTCAACTGAATCGGGAGACACACAGACAGACATACATTTTATTCACATACGCAAGAAGTCTTTACAGATTTATTAGTCATAATAATATATGTACATTATATCCGAGATGGTTAGTTTAGTACAATGACACGAACATATACATGTTATCACGTACATAATTAAAATTATGTTAAAAGCAATTATCATGATATTTTGAAACTGTAAATGACGACTACATTATACCCAGCAAACACTAGACGTTGAAACAATAATGGGCTAATTCTGAGCCAACGTGGTTGACAATGGACCAACGTTAGCCAGCACTAAAGCTTGTTGGGTATCGCACTCTAAGGTGCCAGTATGTCTGGTTGCCGTCTTTTTTTTGTTCTTCAGACTTTCAGGCCTATTAAAATAAAAAACAAAGGACAACTGATCCAAGTGCTGCAAGCTAGTTATTGTCCGGCCTTCGTCATTGTACTGACAATAGAACTCCTCCACTGGTTCTATTTCTCGCACAAGGCTCGGACCGTACAATAACTACTACTTGAAACCAAGGCTGGGTTAATGTTGGCCTGCCTTCTGTGATGCTGACCACATTCAGCGTGGCGTCAAACACGACACGGTAACCCAATACTGGGCTAGTGTTGGCTCACCGTAGTAGACGGTGGACCAGCAATAGCCCGGCATTGGGTCAACGTCTCGTGTTTGACCACCTGCACGATAGACGGAGAGACCGCATAGACACAAAACTGAGCGGACGAGCTGATGAGCGGTGAGAGGTAAAGCAATAATATATGTCTCCACTTCTATATAGGGGAGACATGATTACATGCCATTATCAAAACCAGAGATAAAATACTATAACACACAACAGATAATTTGTAGTAGCAAAAAATACTCTCTGGAAAGCGTAGTAATTCAAAGATATATACAAATGCAAAATTAAGTAACTAGAATATGTATTAAAACATTATAATTCCATTTTAAAAGCAAACATAATTTCACGAATTACAATGAACATTAGACGGCAATATCTATTAATATATGTGCAGTTGTTTCACATAAAAATGTAACGTAATAACAATAATATTGGCGGATACTAGTCATTTGTAATAGATGATAATTAGCTATTCACACAGGACATGCTACAGTAACTCATACAACCATATTACAACTTGCTTTTAATTAGTGATTAATTCCTACCATTTTCAATCACGACCTGATTAATACCATGTAATCGGTGCTACCATGGAACCAAAACATTCCCGACCTCATGGAGAAAGTCAGCTGACTTAGCATCTCTGAAATCTCCCACAAGGCCTCACTTTGTCTAATAACAAAGGCAACAGAAACGTCCAATAAACAGCCCTAACGGCCAACAAATAAACAAAATCCCGAGAGCAGCCGTCGTGATAGGTGGCAATACGCTGAGTCAGATCATCAAACATGGATGTGAATACATATATACTAGCAACCAGCAGTTTTTACCTAATATAAGGAAAAAATAGAAACAAAGGAATCTTGTAGACAATTTTACCTCCCATGGTCAATTAAATGCTTCAAATTGCGGGTTCAGTTTTAATTTCTGTCCCGATCATCTACTTAATGAGCATCACATAGAAACCGTCGAGAAATAATGTTAAAGTTTGATCTCAACTCAGGTAACCAATAGCTATTCCTGGTGACTACAGCCTATCCATAGCTTTTTACAAAATTGAGTTTCACTGCAAAATGTAGGCAAACAAAATAATTAGTATTAAACAACTTCAATGTAGACTGACATAGACAATAATTATCTTGGGTTTAACACTGGTGTTATAATTAGGCAATATAGGAGTGATGAAAGAAATAAGGTATTTACCAGATGACCACTAGAGGAATAGATAATGTTTAGAGTTGGTGGATTAAAATATAACAATATTTATAATTTATTAATTTGTTGTTGTTCCGCATTATTTGACCTTGACTATGACCTTGTTTTTTTATCTTTATCCCAAATCGTAACATATGTAGGACTAGCATCTCTAACGTGCGTTAATACTTAAAAATAGATACCAAAATTATCAAAATCGGCCAAAGGGTTCCAGAGATATACTAACTGAAATGCATAGCACCAACAACAAATTTCAGGCTGGTGCTATTGAATCATATCAGTACAAAGTAATAAAATCAAATTTAAAAACATACACTTACCATTTCAGACCATTAAACTACTCCGTCATAATGTTACCAAAATATATTTATATACATTTTCTAACCAAGTATGTATCTACCAGATAAAAAACGTTGGAAAATTACCAAATCAAATCAAATTTATTTCGCATTAACATAGGTGCACCGCAGGGATGTACTTTGAGCACGCTACTATTTCTTGTATACATCAAAGACTTCCCCAAAGTAATTTATTTATTTAATTAATTTGTTTTGTGGACAATACCACTTTTCTGATTACCCCTGCTATAAAAAAGTTGCCCAATAAGCTAAACGTAGAGAGACAAATTACCTCCGAGCCGAACAAGATCGTTAATTGCAATGCAAAACATTGGCTATCCCCTAAATTCGAAAGTTTAGATTATAATATCTCACAAATCCTCTAAGAATAGATATAGCGATTTTAGGCTCAATTTATAACAGTGATATAAGTCAAGTGAATTAATTAAAGTGAGCTAAGTCAATTAATTCTAGGTCTGATCATAAATACGAACCCCAATTGGAAGACACATCTGAATACAATTTAAAACAACATTCACAATCTATGGGTATAAGGAATAGTTCAAAGTATGCTTTACAAAATCCTATTTTATAACACTTTTTCTACGACATATACATTGCTTTCTTGTGTGTGTATATTATACTAAAGGATATATGCCTACAAACTTAAAACAAGGTTCTCAGAATAAATGACAAATTCCAGATATATACTTACTAACCCAGTATGTATAAAGTATAGCCTGTTAATAGTCAATTCCTTTTTTTAAATCAGCTAAAACAAATTTTATTTTAAATTCACCAGAAGTAATGTACTAGTATAAACGTATAGTAACACATTTAATCTGTTGCTTAACTATGGTACTTAACTTTAATTATATTTTTAAGAACGATAAATGAACCGTTTCAGTCAAATATTTATTTACCAATGAGATAAAATATCTTGCCGCCATAAGGCAATATAAACTCAATTTGTGTTTGAAATATTTGTAATGTTTTCTTATTATGGTACATATGTATTTCCTAATTGCAAATAATTGCTATGCAAGCTTGAACGGCTGTATAACCCGGTGTGATGATCATGAACATGTATTTAATTTACTCTTCATGAACATTCATGAATAATTCATGATTGTTCGTAAAAAAAACTATGAACGTTCATGAACGTTTATCAAAGTGTTCATGAACTGTTCATGAACATTCTTGAACAACAAATGAGACTTTCATCAAAAATTTTCATCAAAAATTTATTATTTTGTTCAAGAACTGTCACCTTGTTCATGAACTTGGGTTGTTCATAAACGGTCATGAGCTGAAATAATTCATGAGCCAGATAGTCACTGAACACTCTAGTGCAAGAGCATTAGGGTTGAACCTGGGATAAAAATGCAGAAAGCTGATTTTTTCAGGAATGATACATGGACATCTCCCCAGACGAATTCCGAAGAGGCCCCAAAAACCCCCCTTGTGCATTTTTTTAATTCAAGATGGCCGCCACCATGTAACGCTATTTTCGAAAAAACCGGGGTATACCATAATTCCTCACTTTTGCAGTTAGAAAAAAAATATTTAGGTGTCTCTACTTATATTTGAGGACACAAAGAGTTCATCCAGATGACCAGAAATGATATCAGTACTTTTCTCAATACCATAAATCCAAGATGGCCGCCATATTGATATACTGAGTATGTTGAGCGATCTCTTAAAAAAACAAAAATATGAGGTAACTATCTCGTTGTTGAGCCTAAAATGTATTTTTTTCTAAACACATGGAGTCTAGCACTTATTTAGATCACCAATATTTTATTATATTGAATTTATCAACATAAATCCCACATAGTTTAATGTTATGTAACACCATATAACGTCATTTTTCCGAAAAAAAACAGGAGTATACTCCAATTCCTCACTTTTGCAGTTAAAAAAAAATATTTTGGTGCCTCTACACATGTCTTAAGGCACACAAAGCTCATCAACAGGATCAGAAATGATAACATTATTTTTCTTATCTCCACAAATCCAAGATGGCGACCATTATGTCAAGCGTCCCCCCCCCTTCAGAAAATCACTTACATGCCATAATTATCTTGTTATTGAAACTTTTTTTCAGAGCCATGGAATCTAGATTATATTTCCATCACCAATTTTTTTAATAGAATGTGTTTATCAACACAAAATCCAACATGGCTGCTATATTGGTAAGCTTTTTTAGCGCAGGTGCCACGATTAAGCGATGTCCAACTGCTTTTTCATATGGGAATTAGATATAGATTTATCAAATTTACAAAATATCATATGTCAGAAATCATTGATTAAAAATTCTAACATGTCTCATTTTTAAATATAAGGGTATTTTTCCTTCATTTGAAGCTTGAGATAGCGTAAGAAATTCCAGTTTCAAACCCAGCGACTAATTCCAATGTAGGTATTTTATATAGTAGGCCTATATAAAATGTTTTTCGATTTTGGTTAAGTATTAGTTGTGATTATTCTGGGATATGAATATTTTCTAATTTTGTGTGAATGTACATAATAACAGAGCTAAGTACAATATTACACCAGCTTGAACACGTGTCCTACGAGACTACTAAATAAGAAAATGTTTTAAATCACATCATTTACTGGCAGAGTTTGGCCATCTATAGGCCTACGTAATTTGGTCAATTTCCTGAAAATGGTAATAAATACCTTGGATTATAGATTCTAATATTCAGATATTTTATTTGAATAATAGTAAATTACGTAATAAATATATGACATTGTATGATATTGCAATGTGATATTACATTTAAATGTCAGAATATGACATCAAATTAGAGGATGTGACAGTTTAACGTCAGGGTATGATAGTTTTATGTCAGAATATATGAATATGATATCAGGATATGACACTTTAATATCATGATATGTAATATAATGTCCAAACATTGGTGTTTAATATAGCAAAATCACGTTATGATGGCTCAATACAGCTTTATAAAGGCAGTATATAGTGGCTAAACATCACGTTGCTGTAATAAAATGAAAAGATATGGCATCATATTATCACGAAATGTATTACAATTTCGTGATATATCATTTTAACATCACTATGACATCTTAATATCAGGATATGACATTTGAATATTAGGATATGGTACTTGAATATTGTGATATGACTTTATACATTGATGAAATGACACATTGAGGTCACAATATAGCATTGTAATGTGATGATGTGTCATTATAATGACAAACATGCTATTTAATATCGAATATTGTATAATAGACTTGTCGGATTATGACATTAAAATAAGAAAAACATAGAAAAACAGTTCAAAGTCAGGATTTGGCATATTTATGCCAGGATATTGGATTGCAATTTATCAGAATATGACACTTTAACGTCATGAGATTTTTTATTTTATTATAAATTATTTATTTATTATAATGTCCAAATTTTGTCCTTTTATATCACACAATAAGATTTGAATTTCAAGATATTACATTTTTTTTGATAGGATATGACATTATCAAATCAAGATATGGCGGGCTTGGCGGCATTCTAATGTGACATTATAATGACTGAATATGACACTACAATATTTTAATGTGACCATAGAATGTCAGGATATGTCACTTTAAAGTCTGAATATGGCATTTTAATGTCAGGATATTATATTGTCATGTCAAGGTATAACATTTCAATAACATTATATTGAGAGACGCACGTTACCATATGGTAATTCAGAATCGACATAGAACATTCCAATATCAGGATGGCACATGTCAGTTCAACATATATATCGCAATATAATTCAGTAAGTAAAGGCCTCTACATTGCTCAAATACCGGTAGTGCAAAACTGCCAACAACAAAAGCACTTCAGAAGATTTAATAAAATGGAAAGTAAGATAGGATTAAGAAACGTGCTCTTTTAACAGCATGTGTCCTTACCCTCTCTTACTTTCATTTCCTCTTAAACTAAAATGTTATATTGTGATGTTAATATGCTATATCATGATATTATAATAATATCGTGACAATGCACTAAAAGATCCTGTCACTTTAATACCATACCGTGATGCTTAACCACCATACCCTGCATTTATAAAGCTGTATCCAGACATCATAACGTCATTTTACTATAATAAAGAGCAATATTTGAACATTACAAAACCATACCATGACGTTAATGTGTCCTGTCCTCCTATTATCGTGACATAGAAAGATCATATCCTGACGATAAACTGTGACATCAATTAATTTGATGTCATATTCCGATATTCTGATGTGGAATCATCTCATTACAGCACCATACAATGCCATAACTTCATTACGAAATATATATATCCTAATATTCAAAATGTAATATCTTGCTATTTAAATGATATATTTCATGATATATTAAACATATTGACATTCGCAGATCATGGACAGAAGTAAGTATTTAAAAGAGCATTGTTACAGGACGATTAACAAAGATGTCATGTACATGTAGCGTGTGAGGCGCAAGTCCTTCACTTGTAATTGATTTTTTCTAAAAATCCTCCTTTCAACGTCACCTACTGCCCCAGCCAACACGGGGCATTAATCAAATTCTGTTTAATTTTTGGGCCAGCGGCGAAGACGGTCAGCCAATATTAAAACAGCATTGGGTGAATGCCTCGTGTTTAAACTCCATTATGATACAGAGCATATTTTTCTGTACAGGAGGGTGTGGAATCTACAGTCTGGGAACGGTTTTTATCTCATGGTCGTTTGTCACCAACGCAAACTAAAAGAGCAGTCGCTCCAGAAAGAGTTCTAAAAAGAGTGAGTTGCGGGTGCAGAGTGGCTTGTTCAAAGGGGGGGGGGATCTCACAAATCTAGACTATATTGTACAACGAGGTGCTCTTTTTGTATTGGCCAAACATGTAGAAACTGACAGCTCGGATGATTGAAACGCAATAATTTCATTATTTACCGGAGATTAATTTGTTAACTTGACAAATCTCAATCTACATTTCTAGTGGGAAAGCAGTTCGAAAACACTGCAAAGCGTCACCCACCATGGTAGAATTAACTACCATGTGGGATTCATGTCGATAAATTAAATATAATAAAATATGGTCATCTAAATAAGTTCTAGACTCCATGGGTTCGGCAAAAAAAAATCATTTTAGTTTCAACAACGAGATAGTTATCGCATATTTTCGGATTTTTTAAGAGATCGCCTAACAAAATATTATGGCGGCCATCTTAAATTTATGGTATTAAAAAAAGTACTGATATTATTTCTGATCACCTGGATAACCTCCTTGTACTTTAAAACATAGGTAGAGACACCAAAATCATTGTTTTAACTTCAATAGTGAGGAATTGGGGTATACCCCCTTTTTTAAAAAAATGGCGTTACCTGGTGTTATTTTAAATTAACTGCTATGTTGGATTTATGTTGATAAATTCAATATAATAAAATAATGGTGATCTAAATAAGTGCTAGATTCCATGGGTTTGGCCAAAAAATATATTTTATGTTCAACAACGAGATAAATATCACATATTTTCGTGTTTTTTTAAGAGATTGCTTAACATAATCAGAACAATATGGCGGCCATCTTGGATTTTGGGTATTGAGAAAAGTGCTGATATCATTTCTGATCCTCTGGATCAACTCTTTGTGCCTTAAAACATAAGTAGAGACACCAAAATATTTTTTTCCTAACTACAAAGGTGAGGAATTAGGGTATACCCCTGTTTTTTTAAAATGGCGCTTCATGGTGGCGGCCATCTTGAATTAAAAAAAATGCACAAGGGGGATTTTTGGGGCCTCTTCGGAATTCGTCTGGGGAGATGTCCAGGAATCATTCCTGAAAAAATCAGCTTTCTGCAATTTTATACCAGGTTCCTGTGTTTTTTTCACTAATGCTCTTGCACTATTCATGAACGTTCATTATATTTGTTCATGAACTATTCATGCACATTCCTGAACAACAAATGAGACGTTCATGAAATTCATGAACTGTCAACCTGAAGTTCCCAAGCCTTGTTTTTCATGAACCAAATAAGTAACAATACAAACTAAGTTCATGTTGTTTGTGATGTTAATGACACGAATTGTTCATAAAAAATTATCAACTTTCTAATCTATTTTTTAACCTTTCAAATACATATAGCATCTTAATTGAGGATTTTTTTTATTAATTCTGAGGTATTCTTAATTAAACACAGCAAACTAATTAAAATTCAAAACATATTCATTAAGAAAAACTGAACATAAAACTAAAAAGATATTTTAAAATATTTTGTTTTCTGTGGTTGATAATCTAACTCAAAAGGTCTTAATTTGCTAATTAATTAGTTAATTATTATTGTGTAGTTATAAAATTCATAATTACATACATTTGTATACACTGAAAATTATGAAATGTATTTATATGACATTAATAGTGGAAAAAGTTCATGCTCCGAAATGAAGATTGAAAAGGTGAAGATTATTTTTTAAAGATGTTTGTGGTTGGGTTTCCCTGAGTATGAAAAAGAGATCGTTCCACAGCCGAGGGCCATAAACGCTGAAAGCATAAAATGTCACCAGCTGCAAAACATCGGTGGGTAGATGGTACAGATAGAAGCATACCATCAGTGGCAGACCACAAAGGTCCATAGCGAACGACTAGTTCCTGAGATGGGCACGTGTCACTCAGCCACAGTGCATGGCAGAATGGACTATGGAGAGGACTTTGAAAAAAATGATGCGCGACTTGACTGGAAGCCAATGGCGGTCTTTCAGGACAGGTGTGATATGGTCATATTTCTTCGATTTTACTGCTAGCCATTGATCTAGCATTTACCACAGCTCATGAACAATCCATAAACTAAATTGAGACTTCAAGCTCATGACAATTCATCGCAGTTCTTGATACTGTCCCTCATGGACTTTCATAAAGTAGCCATGAACCGAATTAATACTTATCAAGTTCATAATAATTCATTATAATAGTTCATATAACTATCTATCATGAACTTTAACGAGCAAAACCATGAACAAAATCAAGACTTATCAAGTTCATAACAATTCATCAAGGTTGATGAAACTGTTATACATGAACTTTCATGAACACGCTATCAACTGAATTGATCCCAGCAAGTTCATACAAATAATTACTGTTTATCAAAACTCTCCATATGAACTTCGTGAACTAAATCATGAACATTAGTTTATTAAGTGTTGATTAATATTCATCGTTTGTCATGCATGTTTTTTTGAACAGTTCATGAACACAAACGTGTTAATATATTTTACCTATGTGCATATTGTGATTATGTATATAGTAGTTTTGAGGAGTAAGGACTTTATAGTGCACAGTAGGCAGCACTGCGCTATCACAATTTTGAACAGTCTAGAGGAATGCGCATGAACAGCCAGGATGCCATTCAGGATAAAAAAATCCAGGTTCCAAAGTCATAGCAAACCGATTAATAGCCATTGCGTCAGGTTGAATAATGCTGAAATTGGTGATGATAAGCATTAATGCTGTTATTCTAGTGAAAAAAAAATTGTGCACCACTTAAAATATCTGAAACGCTTATATTGAATTAAAACACAAGTTCGATGGTTGTCAGTTAGTAAACGAGTGACATACAAACTCTTGCTTTTGACATTCAATGACTTTCATGCCCATGCGCAGTCTTATCTCTACGAACTGGTCCAAAAGCAGCAGTCGAGCCATTCTAGAAGGCGCGCCACGCACAACCTACTCTTACTGTGAACCACGGTTTGCTACAAAGGCTTTTGGTACTGGGCATTAGCCGTAGCAACCCCTCGTGCATGGAATGGTCTGTCACCAGAAATGAGAGACATAACAGACGAGCATAAATTTGAAGCTTCTCTCAAGACAGTGCTCTTTAGAGAAGCCTACAGCGCTTATCTTCACGATTAACTGTGTACCTCACCTTAAATATGCCTAATGCATGCGCCATTATATCCTATAAGATATGGCGCAAAATAGATTGTGAACATTGTGATGTAAAGCGATTAGTTTATTTCACGAGTGAAGTGTAACAAATCAATAAATTATAACAAATAGCAGAAAAGGAGCAACTAACATTATAATTATGGTCTATCATAAATAAACGACACACAAAAATTAATGCAGATAATATGAGAGTCATCATAGTGCACAGTAGGCAGCGCCGCGCTATCACAATTTTGAACAGTCTGGAGCACTGTGCATAAACAGCCACGATGACAGATAGCAGGTCCAGTCAGGATTGAAAAAATATCCAGGTTCCAGTCATAAGCGAGTCGATTATTAGCCATAGCGTCAGGTTGAATAATGCTGACATTTGTGATGATAAGCATTATTGCTGTTATTCTAGTGAAAAAATAATTGTGCACCACTTAAAATATCTGAAACGCTTATATTGATATAAAACACAATGTAATGTAATAAGTTTATTTCACGAGTCAAGTGTAACAAAGCAATAAGTTATAACAAATAACAGAAAATGATCGAATAACATTATATCATAAATAAACGACACATAAATAATAATTTAGATAATATTAGAGATGTTGGCTTTACAGATAGGCAAGAATCTTCACAGTTTGATTTTTTTTGTTGCTTTCATTCTTCAGAAAGTGGCGCATTTTCTTCAGTTTCTTAGACAGAGATTTTTTCCTGGAGTGGCTCATCTTTTTGGTGTCATTTGAGGAGGTCAGGATAACAGGTTGTATGGTGGATAGGTCTTCTTTATGTTGATCAAGTTGTGAGGGGTTTAAGGGTGTGTCTAAATCCAGAAAATCCATGGAGATGGGCGATAACAGGCTGTTGTCATGGAGACATGAGTCACAGTCTGAGCAAATACTATTATCAGGAACAACTTGATCCGTTCTGCTGCGCCAAATCACCGGCGAGTCCAAGAGAGAAAAATCCATGCTGTCTGAGACAGTCTGCTGAATTGTTGTAGATAAAGGAGTTGAGATGGTATGTAGAGTAAACTGTGATCCATAATGGTAATTGTCATCATCACTGGAACCACTGTTTCCATAGTAGCCCGAATCTACATGGAGAGATTCATTTGATGAGTTGAGCAGATCTGGTTCAGACCAGAATGTGGTTGATAAGACTCCATCTTCAACAATTGTCATCGGATATTTATCACTTTGAACTTGACCAGCCATTGTGAAATATGATAGATTTAGTTAGAATATGAATAATCAGTCAGATATTGTGTATTTAAATGGAGTTATTTGTCTATTTAGTTACTGAGCATTTGGCGTCAGACACAGAATGATTAGCTTCATCTTCTTACTCCGCTTATATATGGTTAGTCATGACAAGTGACTAGATGTCATCACGTCGTGACTGTTACATGTTACACCTCGTGACAGCGCCGCATCTTATCACGTAGTCAGTCACACACCAGGCGTGACCGTCATCATCCAGGTGATCAAACTTCACTCTCAGTGTAACACCCGTCATCATCACACCAACAGCAACGCCGGCAACGTCATCATATACACACTCATCTTTAGTCGTTATCAACAAACTGATTAGACAAAATGGACATTTATATCATGAATTATATTGATTGTGAAAAATATCAAAACGATACGATCTCTCATATTTTCATCTATTTAATAATTCATATTTTACAAATCCAGACAGTCAATAGAAATGTTTCTAGAAGTTCAATTAAACATGCAGTAAATACTTCACGGAAATGAAATTTGTACATACATTTTATTTATAAAAAAAAATTAAAATTAATTAATGAATTGTACGAATCATTTTATTAATCAATAAATATTTACGCAGAAAGCATTAATTTTTATCTTATTTGCCTGTGATAAACCTCCTAGTGTCATCAGGTTTAGTGACATTGTCACGCTTTGTGACAACACCAATCTCACAATGCTTTATCACATCAGTATAACTGATCAAACTCCACTCTTATTCAAATCACCCGTCACTACGTTAACAGCTTAATAAATAGGTAGATATCCAGTGCTGGATATACAGTGCTAAGCTTGGTGCAATCATAATCGCCTCGTAAGCTCTTGTCATTTCAAATACTTCACACAGCGCCTCTCTAACACCTCCATCATTGGTGATAACACTAGTTGCCATGGTAGCAATAATACAGCTCTAGGATTCTGTGAATGACTAAGAACCTAGGTTTTCAGTCGGTAGCTGTTATATAAAAGTAATACAAGAATATAATTGTGGAACAATTAAAAATCAATTTAGTTTATTCTTTTTTTGTTTTCCGCTGTAAGCACTATTCAGTTATAACCTATAGGTGCTGGATATCAATGTCCATTCCCATTGATTCATTAGCTCCAAATATTATATAGTAAGTTGTAAAAAGTTAAAATCGAGAATACCATACAATCTTGAATTGAAAAAAAAATTGTCATCAATTTAAAGGGAAATGTATATTGGGTTCTTTTTTTTATTCTGTATGATTTATATTATTTACCCTCCAAGTTAATCAATTGTGAGACCTTGATATCGCGAAAAACATTGTGTTATTATTTGACTGCATGAAAGCTGAGTGATAAAAATGAAATGAAATGAATCGGGCTTTAGGCCACCTTTGTGCACATATAGGTTAAACTGGGCCAGGAGAACCTCCTGAGGATGGTGAGATGATTGAGATGACACTGTCCTCCAGACACAGGATTCGAAATTCGAGCCCTGGCGGTCTGAGGCCGAGTACGCTACCTCTCGGTCACGGAGGCTCCCCACAAGAAAGCTGAGTGATATTCAGGCGCTCAAGGAAATAGGTCATGGGGTATTACCACCTCACGTACATCTCTGCACATATGTTCAAACTTGTTTTAATGTTTTAATTTAAAATAATCGAAATCAACAACTAAACCAGCAGCCAACAATGTGAAGAAAATCCATATCATGAAACATAAAACCCAGATATGTCTATTCTTAAGACCGAGTGGTATTTGTATTTAAACATGTCACACAATGTTTTTAAATGTGAAAATGTTGCTGCTTTTTATGAAAATGTGTGTTTTAACCCTGGGCTGACAATAACAGTTATTTTATCTCTGGTTTTGATGCGGGAAACATATCACGAAGTCAAGGATAATTAAAAAAAAACAAAAAAACATACAGGTGTCCATTCAATCTATGACCCAACCTCGAAAAACGGCAACAATTTTGTTGCTGCTGCAAAGCATTTTAGTAAGGTCCCCAAAGCGTGTTTTTGCATATATTGCTATGGTGGAAGGCGTTGTGGCTATTGCTCAAAGTGCAGAAAACAGGTTAACAATACAGAGATTTGACAACAGATTTCACGACACCGAAAAACCTCTGATAGGCCATGACAACAGATTTCACGACACCGAAGAACCTCTGAGAGGCCACGACAGGGAAGATCAAGGATACAAAATGCAATGATGATCCCTGGTCGGAACAACAACGTGTGTTTCTGCACAAATGCCTACGTTACGCATTGGGGCCAAGCGGCCACAAGTGAGTGATATTAGTCAATGGAAGAATGCGTGGGTCAACTCTTTTTGGCAGGATCAAATAGTTCATTCGCACTACTGTGGGTGTGATCCACTTAAAAAGACCGGCAGATACTCATTTTCAATAACCAATTAATCATGGTATAATTCGTTTTTTAAGCACATTAAATAGAGCATGGGCTAAAGGGCGACGGGGAGGCATTAACTCATAGCAGTCTAAGTCCGTGCCAAGCTCGGACCTGGCATTTATGACGTTGTAGTCTAGATCCGAGCCCAGGTAACACCCTGTCAAGCCCAACCCCAAACCATGTCACCACGTGTACTTAGGTTTGGGACTCATCCAACGTATTTGAAGTAGGCCTACAGTACTGGCCATTGGTCCAAACATGACAATCGTCGAGTTATTTGGTCCATTTTTGCCATATGAGAAAGAGGTGACATAAGGGTGATTTCAAGAGGTATCACCCTTCTAGCCCTTATATTAACCCTATTACTTATTGGGTGTTTTGGTTATATTTACATGCTGGGGTCTAGGTGAGTTTCAACCACCATAGATATCTCAAGTGAGCTGAATGGAAGCAATACCAACAACAATAGGCTATTTTCACCTAGTTCGAGCTGATTTGACCTTTATGTGACCTTGAGATAACTTTGTCATGACCTTGGGGTAATACCCCTGTGAAGCCCAACCTGAACCCATGTCACCATGTGTACTTGGGCTGGGATTCATCACATGTATTTGAAGTACTAGCCATCGGTCCAAACATGACAATCGTTTTGTTATTTGGCCCATTCCTGCCATACGAGAAAGGGGGGACATAAGGGTAATTTGATGGGGTATTACCCCTCCAACCCTTTTATTACCCCCTGTAACCTATCGGGGTGTTGTGGTATAGCTCCATTCTGGGGTCTTGATGAATTTTAACCACCAAAGATATCTCGAGTGAACAGAATTTGAGCAAAACTCTCAAAAAGCTATTTTCACCCATTTTAAGCTGATTTCACCCTGCTTTTGTTGAATTAGGTTGCCATGGTTACAGATAAACACAGATAAGTGACCAATAAGAGCAGACAATCATACATTGACCTGTAATATATCTATTGTAGCACTTTTTACTCCAAATTAGAATACTATTTATCTATGGCTGGCCTGATGTTAACGAACCTCATTTAGAAAAATATGGTGATGAAAGGGTTAAACTTGTTCAGCAGTGATGGTCCACACATCCTGCCGAGCCAGCAGCCAAGAGGTTGAACTACTCCGCCATAATGTTATCAAAATATATTTATTAACATTTTCTAACCAAGTATGTATCTACCAGAAAAAAATACGTTGGAAAATTACCGAATCAAATCAAATTTATTTCGCATTAACATGGCTGCACCGCAGGGATGTATTTTGACCACGCTACTATTTCTTGTATACATCAACGACTTCCCCAAAGTAACTTCTTTATTTAATTTATTTATTTTGTAGACAATACCACTTTTCTGATTAGCCCTGCTATAAAAGAGTTTCCCAGTAAGCTAAACGTATAGAGACAAAACACCTCCGAGTCGAACAAGATCGTTAATTGCACTGCAAAACATTGGCTATCCCCTAATTTCAAAAGTTTAAATTATAATATCTTACAAATCCTCTAAGAAGATAGATATACCGAATTTTAGGGTCAATTTATAGCAGTGATATAAGTCAAGTGAATTAATTAAAGTGAGTCAATTAATTCCAGATCTGATCATAAATACGAATCCCAATTGGAAGACACGTCTGAATGCAATTTGAAACAACATTTACAATCTATGGGTATAAGGAATAGTTCAAAGTATACTTTGCAAAATCCTATATTATAACACTTTTTCTACGACATATACATTGCTTTCTTGTGTGTGTATATTATACTAAAGGGTATATGCCTACAAACTTAAAACAAGGTTCCCAGAATAAATGACAAATTCCGGATATATACTTACTAACCCAATATGTATAAAATATAGCCTGTTAATAGTCAATTCCTTTTTTAAAATCAGCTAATACAAATTTTCTTTTAATTTCACGAGAAGTAATGTACTAGTATAAACGGAAAGTAACACATTTAATCTGTTGCTTAACTATGGTACTTAACTTTAAGTATATTTTTAAGAACGATAAATGAACCGTTTCAGTCAAATATTGATTTACCAATGAGATAAAAATATCTTGCCGCCATAAGGCAATATAAACTCAATTTGTGTTTGGAATATTTGTAAGGTTTTCTCATTATGGTACATATGTATTTCCTAATTGCAAATAATTGCTATGCAAGCTTGATCGGCTGTATAACCCGGTGTGATGATCATGAACATTTACTTAATTTACTGTTCATGAACTTTCATGAATAGTTCATGGATGTTCGTGAAGAAAAAACTATGAACGTTCATGAACGTTTATCAAAGTGTTCATGGACTGTTCATGAACATTCTTCAACAACAAATGAGACTTTCATCAAAATTGTTCATCAAAAATTCATTATTTTGTTCAAGAACTGTCACCCTGTTCATGAAATTGGGTCGTTCATGAACGGTCATGAACTAAAATAAATCATGAACCAGATAGTCACAGAACATTCATGAACGTTCAGTAAATGTTCACATTCCTGAACAACAAATGAGACGTTCATGAAACTGTCATGAACTGTCAACCTGAAGTTCCCGAGCCTTGTTCCTTATGAACCAAATAAATAAGCAATACAAACTAAGTTCATGTTGTTTGTGATGTTCATGACCCGAATTGTTCATGAAAATTTATCAACTTCCTGATCTATTTTTTTAACCTTTCGAATACATATAGCATCTTAATTGAGGATTTTTTATTAATTCTGAGGTATTCCTAATTAAACACAGCAAGCTAATAAAAATTCAAAACATAATCATTAAGAAAGAGATTCCCCCCCTCAGAGATTCACACAAAATTGAACATAAAACTAAAAAAAAATATTTTAAAATATTTTGTTTTCTTTGGTTGATAATCTAGCTCAAAAGGTCTTAATTTGCTAATTAATTAGTTAATTATTATTAGTAATAGTGTACTTATAAAATGTATAATTACATACATTTGTATACGCTGAGAATTATGAAATGTATTTATATGACATTAATAGTAGAAAAAGTTCATGCTCCGAAATGAAGATTGAAAAGGTGAAGGTTAATTTTTAAAGATGTTTGTGATTGGGTTTCCCTGAAGGAAAAAAAGAGATCGTTCCACAGCCGAGGGCCATAAACGCTGAAAGCATTGTCACCAGCTGCAAAACACCGGTGGGTAGATGGTACAGATAGAAGCATACCATCAGTGGCAGACCACAAAGGTGCATAGCGAGCGACTAGTTTCTGACTAGATATGATGGACACGTGTCACTGTGCATGGCTGAATGGACTATGGAGAGGACTTTGAAAAAAATGATGCGCGACTTGACTGACAGCCAGTGGAGGTCTTTCAGGACAAGTGTGATATGGTCATATTTCTTCGATTTTACTACTAGCCATTGATCTATCATTCACCACATTTCATGAACAAACCATAAACTAAATTGAGACTTCAAGCTCATGACAATTCATCGCAGTTCTTGATACTGTCCCTCATGGACTTTCATGAAGTAGCCATGAACCGAATTAATACTTATCAAGTTCATAATAATTCATTATAATAGTTCATAAAGCTATCTATCATGAACTTTAACGAACAAAACCATGAACAAAATCAAGACTTATCAAGTTCATAACAATTCATCACAGTTGATGAAACTGTTATACATGAACTTTCATGAACACGATATCAACTGAATTTATTCCAGCAAGTTCATAAAAATAATTATTGTTTATCAAACTCTCCATATGAAGTTCATGAACTAAATCATGAACATTAGTTTATCAAGTGTTGATTAATATTCATCGTTTGTCATGCATGTGTTTTATGAACATTTCATGAAAACAAACGTGTTAATATATTTTACCTATGTGCATATTGTGAATATGTATGTAGTAGTTTTGAGGAGTAAGGACTTTATATTGCACAGTAGGCAGCACTGCGCTATCACAATTTTGAACAGTCTAGAGTACTGTGCATGAACAGCCAGGATGCCATTCAGGATAAAAAAATCCAGGTTCCAAAGTCATAGCGAACCGATTATTAGCCATAGCGTCAGGTTGAATAATGCTGAAATTGGTGATGATAAGCAATAATGTTGTTATTCTAGTTTTAAAAAAAATGTGCACAGCTTAAAATATCTGAAACGCTTATATTGATTTAAAACACAAGTTCGATGGTTGTCAGTTAGTAAACGAGTGACATGCTAACTCTTGCTTTTGACATTCAATGACTTTCATGCCCATGCGCAGTCTTATCTCTACGAACTGGTCCAAAAGCAGTAGTCGAGCCATTCTAGAAGGCGCGCCACGCACAACCTACTCTTACTGTGAACCACGGTTTGCTACAAAGGCTTTTGGTACTGGGCATTAGCCGTAGCAGCCCCTCGTGCATGGAATGGTCTGTCACCAGAAATGAGAGACATAACAGACGAGCATAAATTTGAAGCTTCTCTCAAGACAGTGCTCTTTAGAGAAGCCTACAGCGCTTATCTTCACGATTAACTGTGTACCTCACCTTAAATATGCCTAATGCATGCGCCATTATATCCTATAAGATATGGCGCAAAATAGATTGTGAACATTGTGATGTAATGCGATTAGTTTATTTCACGAGTGAAGTGTAACAAATCAATAAATTATAACAAAAAGCTAAAAATGAGCAACTAACATTATAATTATGGTCTATCATAAATAAACGACACACAAAAATTAATGCAGATAATAACAGAGTCATTATAGTGCACAGTAGGCAGCACCACGCTATCACAATTTCGAACAGTCTAGAGCACTGTGCATGAACAGCCACGAGGCCAGATATCAGGTCCAGTCAGGATTAAAAAAAATCCAGGTTCCAAAGTCATAGCAAACCGATTATTAGCCATAGCGTCAGGTTGAATAATGCTGACATTTGTGATGATAAGCATTAATGCTGTTTTAATGAAAGGAACTGTGCCTTCAATGGTAACGACATTAAATGGGTTTCCAAACTCCACTCGTTACCATTTCGTTACCATTTCGTTACCATTTCGGCACAGTCTTTATTAAAACATCAATTTTAATACGCTATGCGTCAAAATTGATATATTATTCTAGTGAAAAAATAATTGTGCACCACTTAAAATATCTGAAACGCTTATATTGATGTAAAACACAATGTAATGTAATTAGTTTATTTCACGAGTCAAGTGTAACAAAGCAATAAATTATAACAAATAACAGAAAATGATCAACATAAATAATAATTTAGATAATATTAGAGATGCTGGCTTTACAGATAGGCAAGAATCTTCACAGTTTGATTTTCCTTGTTGCTTTCATTCTTCAGAAAGTGGCGCATTTTCTTCAGTTTCTTAGACAGAGATTTTTTCCTGGATTGGCTCATCTTTTTGGTGTCATTTGAGGAGGTCAGGACAACAGGTTGTATGGTGGATATGTCTTCTTTATGTTGATCAAGTTGTGAGGGGTTTAGGGGTGTGTCTAAATCCAGAAAATCCATGGAGATGGGCGATAATAGGCTGTTGTAATGGAGACATGAGTCACAGTCTGAGCAAATACTATTATCAGGAACAACTTGATCCGCTCTGCTGCGCCAAATCACCGGCGAGTCCAAGAGAGAAAAATCCATGCTGTCTGAGACAGTCTGCTGAATTGTTGTAGATAAAGTAGTTGAGATGGTATGCAGAGTAAACTGTGATCCATAATGGTAATTGTCATCATCACTGGAACCACTGTTTCCATAGTAGCCCGAATCTACATTGAGAGATTCATTTGATGAGTTGAGAAGATCTGGTTCAGACCAGAATGTGGTTGATAAGACTCCATCTTCAACAATTGTCATCGGATATTTATCACTTTGAACTTGACCAGCCATTGTGAAATATGATAGATTTAGTTAGAATATGAATAATCAGTCAGATATTGTGTATTTAAATGGAGTTATTTGTCTATTTAGTTACTGAACATTTGGCGTCAGACACAGAATGATTAGCTTCATCTTCTTACTCCGCTTATATATGGTTAGTCATGACAAGTGACTAGATGTCATCACGTCGTGACTGTTACATGTTACACCTCGTGACAGCGCCGCATCTTATCACGTAGTCAGGCACACACCAGGCGTGACCGTCATCATCCAGGTGATCAAACTTCACTCTCAGTGTAACACCCGTCATCATCACACCAACAGCAACGCCGGCAACGTCATCATATACACACTCATCTTTAGTCGTTATCAACAAACTGATTAGACAAAATGGACATGTATAACATGAATTATATTGATTGTGAAAAATATCAAAACGATACGATCTCTCCTATTTTCATCTATTTAATAATTCATATTTTACAAATCCAGACAGTCAATAGAAATGTTTCTAGAAGTTAAATTAAACATGCAGTAAATACTTCAGGGAAATGAAATTTGTACATACATTTTATTTATAAAAAAAAATTAAAATTAATTAATGAATTGTACGAATCATTTTATTAATCAATAAATATTTACGCAGAAAGCATTAATTTTTATCTTATTTGCCTGTGATAAGCCTCCTAGTGTCATCAGGTTTAGTGACATTGTCACGCTTTGTGACAACACCAATCTCACAATGCTCTATCACATCAGTATAACTGATCAAACTCCACTCTTATTCAAATCACCCGTCACTACGTTAACAGCTTAATAAATGGGTAGATATACAGTGCTGGATATACAGTGCTAAGCTTGGTGCAATCATAATCGCCTCGTAAGCTCTTGTCATTTCAAATACTTCACACAGCGCCTCTCTAACACCTCCATCATTTGTGATAACACTACTTGCCATGGTAGCAATAATACATCTCTAGGATTTTGTGAATGACTAAGAACGTAGGTTTTCAGTCGGTAGCTCTTATATAAAAGTAATAACGGTACAAGAATATAATTGTGGAACAATTAAAAATCAATTTAGTATATTCTTTTATTGTTTTCCGCTGTAAGCACTATTCAGTTATAACCTATAGGTGCTGGATATCAATGACCATTCCCATTGATTCATTAGCTCCAAATATTATATAGTAAGTTGTAAAAAGTTAAAATCGAGAATACCATACAATCTTGAATTGAAAAAAAAAATTTCATCAATTTAAAGGGAAATGTATATTGGATTCCTTTTTTTTATTCTGCTATGATTTAAATTATTTACCCTCCAAGTTAATCAATTGTGATTCAAAACGAGGGTGTTACCCCCTTAGGGCGGCCAGTGTGATGGGCGGTTGTTATGTGATGGGGGTGCTGTCACCAGAGTGACATGGTGACTGTAACCTGTTGATCAGATTCTATCTGTTACTATTTGTTATTATTGTGTGGACGTGGTGACGTGGTAGTTTCAGTGAGCGTGAAGTTGATCACTCTGAGACCTTGATATCGCGAAAAACATTGTGTTATTATTTGACTGCATGAAAGCTGAGTGATATTTAGGCGCACAAGGAAATAGGTCATGGGGTATTACCACCTCACGTACATCTCTGCACATATGTTCAAACTTGTTTTAATGTTTTAATTTAAAATAATTGAAATCAACAACTAAACCAGCAGCCAACAATGTGAAGAGAAACCATATCATAAAACATAAGACCCAGATATGTATATTCTTAAGACCGAGTGGTATTTGTATTTAAACATGTCACACAATGTTTTTAAATGTTAAAATGTTGCTGCTTTTTATGAAAATGTGTGTATTTACCCTGGGCTGACACCTAAATTATTATCTAACTTTGCTTGGTATTGTAGTGTATAATGAGTGTTTTATGCTACTATTTATAGTAATAACAGTTATTTTATCTCTGGTTTTGATGCGGGAAACATATCACGAAGTCAGGGATAATTTAAAAAAACAAAAAAAAACATACAGGTGTCCATTCAATCTATGACCCAACCTCGAAAAACGGCAACAATTTTGTTGCTGCTGCAAAGCATTTTAGTAAGGTCCCAAAGCGTGTTTTTGCATATATTGCTATGGTGGAAGGCGGTGTGGCTATTGCTCAAAGTGCAGAAAACAGGTTAACAATACCGAAATTTGACAACAGATTTCACGACACCGAAGAACCTCTGATAGGCCATGCCAACAGATTTCACGACACCGAAGAACCTCTGAGAGGCCACGACAGGGAAGATCAAGGATACAAAAGGCAATGAAGATCCCTGGGCGGAACAACAACGTGTGTTTCTGCACAAATACCTACGTTACGCATTGGGGCCAAGCGGCCACAAGTGAGTGATATTAGTCAATGGAAGAATGCGTGGGTCAACTCTTTTTGGCAGGATCAAATAGTTCATACGCACTACTGTGGGTGTGATCCACTTAAAAAGACCGGCAGATACTCATTTTCAATAACCAATTATCACGAAGTCAAGGATAATTAAAAAAAAACAAAAAAACATAAAGGTGTCCATCAAATAGTTCATACGCACTACTGTGGGTGATCCACTTAAAAAGACCGGCAGATACTCATGATCCACTTAAAAAGACCGGCAGATACTCATGATCCACTTAAAAGGACCGGCAGATACTCATTTTCAATAACCAATTATCACGAAGTCAAGGATAATTAAAAAACAACAAAAAAACATAAAGGTGTCCATCAAATAGTTCATACGCACTACTGTGGGTGATCCACTTAAAAAGACCGGCAGATACTCATGATCCACTTAAAAAGACCGGCTGATACTCATTTTATTTTATTTATTTATTTGCATGCAGAAAAAGACAGTTACAATATGTACAATAAAATACACATATAATATAAAATGAATAAAATTGCATAAAAGTATAAAAGTATTTGTGTGTATAATAATTTTGCATGCTAGGAAGTGGGATAGGCAGTATATACCCAGTAATTCCACCCCTGTTAGTTTTGACATTACGAACATTGTCTACATAATGCACATTCAATAACCAATTATCACGAAGTCAAGGATAATTAGAAAAAAAACATACAGGTGTCCATTCAATCCATGACCCAACCTCGAAAAACGGCAACAATTTTGTTGCTGCTGTAGGCCTAAAGCATTCTAGTAAGGTCCCCAAAGCGTGTTTTTGCATATATTGCTATGGTGGAAGGCGGTGTGGCTATTGCTCAAAGCAATTTCAGAAAATTTCAGGCTGGTGCTATTGAATCATATCAGTACAAAGTAATAAAATCAAATTTAAAAACATACACTTACCATTTCAGACCATTAAACTACTCCGCCATAATGTTACCAAAATATATTTATATACATTTTCTAACCAAGTATGTATCTACCAGATAAAAAACGTTGGAAAATTGCCAAATCAAATCAAATTTATTTCGCATTAACATAGGTGCACCGCAGGGATGTATTTTGAGCACGCTACTATTTCTTGTATACATCAACGACTTCCCCAAAGTAATTTATTTATTTAATTAATTTATTTTGTGGACAATACCACTTTTCTAATTAGCCCTGCTATAAAAGAGTTGCCCAATAAGCTAAACGTAGAGAGACAAATTACCTCCGAGCGCCGAGCAAGATCGTTAATTGCAGTGCAAAACATTGGCTATCCCCTAAATTCAAAAGTTTAGATTCTAATATCTTACAAATCCTCTAAGAATAGATATACCGATTTTAGGCTCAATTTTTAACAGTGATTTAAGTCAAGTTAATCAATTAAAGTGAACTAAGTCAATTAATTCTAGGTCTGATCATAAATATGAACCCCAATTGGAAGACACATCTGAATACAATTTAAAACAACATTCACAATCTATGGGTATAAGGAATAGTTCAAAGTATGCTTTACAAAATCCTATTTTATAACACTTTTTCCACGACATATACATTGCTTTCTTGTGTGTGTATATTATACTAAAGGGTATTGCCTACAAACTTAAAACAAGGTTCTCAGAATAAATGACAAATTCCAGATATATACTTACTAACCAAGTATGTATAAATTATAGCCTGTTAATAGTCAATTCTTTTTTTTAAATCAGCTAACATATATTTTATTTTAAATACACCAGAAGTAATGTACTAGTATAAACGGATAGTAACACTTTTAATCTGTTGCTTAATGAACATTCTTGAACAAAAAATGAGACTTTCATCAAAAAATTATATCAAAAATTCATTATTTTGTTCAAGAACTGTCACCTTGTTCATGAACTTGGGTTGTTCATGAACGGTCATGAACTGGAATAATTCATGAACCAGATAGTCACTGAACATTCATGAACGTTCATTATATGTGTTCATGAACTATTCAGGCACATTCCTGAACAACAAATGAGACGTTCATGAAATTCATGAACTGTCAACCTGAAGTTCCCAAGCCTTGTTCTTCATGAACCAAATAAGTAACCACACAAATTAATGCAGATAATATGAGAGTCATTATAGTGCACAGTAGGCAGCACAACGCTATCACAATTTTGAACAGTCTAGAGCACTGTGCATGAACAGCCACGATGCCAGATATCAGGGCCAGTCAGGATTAAAAAAAATCCAGGTTCCAAAGTCATAAGCGAGCCGATTATTAGCCATAGCGTCAGGTTGAATAATGCTGACATTTGTGATGATAAGCATTAATGCTGTTATTCTAGTGAAAAAATAATTGTGCACCACTTAAAATATCTGAAACGCTTATATTGATATAAAACACAATGTAATGTAATGTTTATTTCACGAGTCAAGTGTAACAAAGCAATAAATTATAACAAATAACAGAAAATGATCAACTAACATTATATCATAAATAAACGAAACATAAATAATAATTTAGATAGTATTAGAGATGTTGGCTTTACAGATAGGCAAGAATCTTCACAGTTTGATTTTTCTTGTTGCTTTCATTCTTCAGAAAGTGGCGCATTTTCTTTAATTTCTTAGACAGAGATTTTTTCCTTGATTGGCTCATCTTTTTGGTGTCATTTGAGGAGGTCAGGACAACAGGTTGTATGGTGGATATGTCTTCTTTATGTTGATCAAGTTGTGAGGGGCTTAGGGGTGTGTCTAAATGCAGAAAATCCATGGAGATGGGCGATAATAGGCTGTTGTCATGGAGACATGAGTCACAGTCTGAGCAAATACTATTATCGGGAACAACTTGATCCAAGCTGCTGCGCCGAATCACCGGCGAGTCCAGGAGAGAAAGATCCATGCTGTCTGAGACAGTCTGGTGAATTGTTGTAGATAAAGGAGTTGAGATGGTATGTAGAGTAAACTGTGATCCATAATGGTAATTGTCATCATCACTGGAACCACTGTTTCCATAGTAGCCCGAATCTACATTGAGTGATTCATTTGATGAGTTGAGAAGATCTGGTTCAGACCAGAATTTGGTTGATAAGACTCCATCTTCAACAATTGTCATTGGATATTTATCACTTTGAACTTGACCAGCCATTGTGGAATATGATAGATTTAGTTAGAATATGAATAATCAGTCAGATATTGTGTATTTAAATGGAGTTATTTGTCTATTTAGTTACTGAACATTTGGCGTCAGACACAGAATGATTAGCTTCATCTTCTTACTCCGCTTATATATGGTTAGTCATGACAAGTGACTAGATGTCATCACGTCGTGACTGTTACATGTTACACCTCGTGACAGCGCCGCATCTTATCACGTAGTCAGTCACACACCAGGCGTGACCGTCATCATCCAGGTGATCAAACTTCACTCTCAGTGTAACACCCGTCATCATCACACCAACAGCAACGCCGGCAACGTCATCCTATACACACTCATCATTAGTCGTTATAAAAAAAACTGACTAGATTGTACAATATTGTTATATAAATTATATTGATTGTGAAATATAAAAACCATACGATTTCTCGTATATTCAACTAATTAAATATTACATTTTACAAAATCCTGATGGTCCATGGCGACGTTTTATACCAGGTAAATTAAACATGGCGTGAATACTCCACAAAAATAAAAGTTGTACATACATTTTATTTATAAAAAATATCAACGTTATCAACAAACTGATTAGACAAAATGGACATGTATATCATGAATTATATTGATTGTGAAAAATATCAAAACGATACGATCTCTCCTATTTTCATCTATTTAATAATTCATATTTTACAAATCCAGACAGTCAATAGAGATGTTTCTAGAAGTTCAATTAAACATGCAGTAAATACTCCAGGGAAATGAAATTTGTACATACATTTTATTTATAAAAATAAATTGGAAATTAATTAATGAAATGTACGAATCATTTTATTAATCAATAAATATCTACGCGGAGAGCATTACAGTTATTTTATTTGCCTGTGATAAACCTCCTAGTGTCATCAGGTTTAGTGACATTGTCACGCTTTGTGACAACACCAATCTCACAATGCTCTATCACATCAGTATAACTGATCAAACTCCACTCTTATTCAAATCACCCGTCACTACGTTAACAGCTTAATAAACGGGTAGATATACAGTGCTGGATATACAGTGCTAAGCTTGGTGCAATCATAATCGCCTCGTAAGCTCTTGTCATTTCAAATACTTCACACAGCGCCTCTCTAACACCTCCATCATTGGTGATAACACTAGTTGCCATGGTAGCAATAATACATCTCTAGGATTTTGTGAATGACTAATAACCTAGGTTTTCAGTCGGTAGCTGTTATATAAAAGTAATACAAGAATATAATTGTGGAACAATTAAAAATCAATTTAGTTTATTCTTTTATTGTTTTCCGCTGTAAGCACTATTCAGTTATAACCTATAGGTGCTGGATATCAATGTCCATTCCCATTGATTCATTAGCTCCAAATATTATATAGTAAGTTGTAAAAAGTTAAAATCGGGAATACCATACAATCTTGAATTGAAAAAAAAATTGTCATCAATTTAAAGGGAAATGTATATTGGGTTCCTTTTTTTTATTCTGCTATGATTTATATTATTTACCCTCCAAGTTAATCAATTGTGATTCAAAACGAGGGTGTTACCCTCTTAGGGCGGCCAGTGTTACTATGGTAACGGTTGTTATGTGATGGGGGTGCTGTCACCAGAGTGACATGGTGACTGTAACCTGTTGATCAGATTCTATCTGTTACTATTTGTTATTATTGTGTGGACGTGGTGACGTGGTAGTTTCAGTGAGCGTGAAGTTGATCACTCTGAGACCTTGATAGCGCGAAATATTTAGGCGCACAAGGAAATAGGTAATGGGGTATTACCACCTCACGTACATCTCTGCACATATGTTCAAACTTGTTTTAATGTTTTAAGTTAAAATAATTGAAATCAACAACTAAACCAGCAGCCAACAATGTGAAGAGAATCCATATCATAAAACATAAAACCCAGATATGTATATTCTTAAGACCGAGTGGTATTTGTATTTAAACATGTCACACAATGTTTTTAAATGTTAAAATGTTGCTGCTTTTTATGAAAATGTGTGTATTTACCCTGGGCTGACACCTAAATTATCATCTAACTTTGCTTGGTATTGTAGTGTATAATGAGTGTTTTTATGCTACTATTTATAGTAATAACAGTTATTTTATCTCTGGTTTTGGTGCGGGAAACATATCACGAAGTCAAAGACAATTAAAAAAAACAAAAAAAAACATACAGGTGTCCATTCAATCTATGACCCAACCTCGAAAAACGGCAACAATTTTGCTGCTGCTGCAAAGCATTTTAGTAAGGTCCCCAAAGCGTGTTTTTGCATATATTGCTATGGTGGAAGGCGGTGTGGCTATTGCTCAAAGTGCAGAAAACAGGTTAACAATACCGAGATTTGACAACAGATTTCACGACACCGAAGAACCTCTGATAGGCCATGACAACAGATTTCACGACACCGAAGAACCTCTGAGAGGCCACGACAGGGAAGATCAAGGATACAAAATGCAATGAAGATCCCCGGGCGGAACAACAACGTGTGTTTCTGCACAAATACCTACGTTACGCATTGGGGCCAAGGGGCCACAAGTGAGTGATATTAGTCAAAGGAAGAATGCGTGGGTCAACTCTTTTTGGCAGGATCAGATAGTTCATACGCACTACTGTGGGTGATCCACTTAAAAAGACCGGCTGATACTCATTTTCAATAACCAATTATCACGAAGTCAAGGATAATATTAAAAAAAAAAAAACATACAGGTGTCCATCAAATAGTTCATACGCACTACTGTGGGTGATCCACTTAAAAAGACCGGCAGATACTCATGATCCACTTAAAAAGACCGGCAGATACTCATTTTATTTTATTTATTTATTTGCATGCAGAAAAATACAGTTACAATATGTACAATAAAATACACATATAATATAAAATGAATAAAATTGCATAAAAGTATAAAAGTATTTGTGTGTATAATAATTTTGCATGCTAGGAAGTGGGATAGGCAATATATACCCAGTAATTCCACCCCTGTTAGTTTTGACATTACGAACATTGTCTACATAATACACATTCAATAATTAATTATCACGAGGTCAAGGATAATTTAAAAAAAAACAAAAAACATACAGGTGTCCATTCAATCTATGACCCAACCTCGAAAAACGGCAACAATTTTGTTGCTGCTGTAGGCCTAAAACATTTTAGTAAGGTCCCCAAAGCGTGTTTTTGCATATAGTGCTATGGTGGAAGGCGGTGTGGCTATTGCTCAAAGCAATTTAAGCAAATTTCAGGCTGGTGCTATTGAATCATATCAGTACAAAGTAATAAAATCAAATTTAAAAACATACACTTACCATTTCAGACCATTAAACTACTCCGCAATAATGTTACCAAAATATATTTATATACATTTTCTAACCAAGTATGTATCTACCAGATAAAAAACGTTGGAAAATTGCCAAATCAAAGCAAATTTATTTCGCATTAACATAGGTGCACCGCAGGGATGTATTTTGAGCACGTTACTATTTCTTGTATACATCAACTACTTCCCCAAAGTAATTTATTTATTTAATTAATTTATTTTGTGGACAAAATACCACTTTTCTGATTAGCCCTGCTATAAAAGAGTTGCCCAATAAGCTAAGCGTAGAGGGACAAATTACCTCCGAGCGCCGAGCAAGATCGTTAATTGCAGTGCAAAACATTGGCTATCCCCTAAATTCAAAAGTTGAAATTATAATATCTTACAAATCCTCTAAGAATAGATATACCGATTTTAGGCTCAATTTATAACAGTGATATAAGTCAAGTTAATCAATTAAAGTAAACAAAGTCAATTAATTTTAGGTCTGATCATAAATATGAACCCCAAATGGAAGACACATCTGAATACAATTTGAAACAACATTCACAATCTATGGGTATAAGGAGTAGTTCAAAGTATGCTTTACAAAATCCTATTTTATAACACTTTTTTCCTCGACATATACATTGCTTTCTTGTGTGTGTATATTATACTAAAGGGTATATGCCTACAAACTTAAAACAAGGTTCTCAGAATAAATGACAAATTCCAGATATATACCTACTAACCCAGTATGTATAAATTATAGCCTGTTAATAGTCAATTCCTTTTTTTAAATCAGCTAACACAAAGTTTATTTTAAATTCACCAGAAGTAATGTACTAGTATAAGCGGATAGTAACACATTTAATCTGTTGCTTAACAATGGTACTTAACTTTAAGTATATTTTTAAGAACGATAAATGAACCGTTTAAGTCAAATATTTATTTACCAATGAGATAAAATATCTTGCCGCCATAAGGCAATATAAACTCAATTTGTGTTTGAATTATTTCATATGTATTTCCTAATTGCAAATGATTGCTATGCAAGCTTGAACGGCTGTATAACCCGGTGTGATGATCATGAACATGTATTTAATTTACTGTTCAAGAACATTCATGAATAGTTCATGAATGTTCGTGAAAAAAAACTATGAACGTTCATGAACTTTTATCAAAGTGTTCATGAACTGTTCATGAACATTCTTGAACAACAAATGAGACTGTCATCAAAAAATTTCATCAAAAATTCATTATTTTGTTCAAGAACTGTCACCTTGTTCATGAACTTGGGTTGTTCATGAACGGTCATGAACTGAAATAATTCATGAACCAGATAGTCACTGAACATTCATGAACGTTCATTATATGTGTTCATGAACTATTCAGGCACATTACTGAACAACAAATGAGACGTTCATGAAATTCATGAACTGTCAACCTGAAGTTCCCAAGCCTTGTTCTTCATGAACCAAATAAGTAACCACACAAATTAATGCAGATAATATGAGAGTCATTATAGTGCACAGTAGGCAGCACAACGCTATCACAATTTTGAACAGTCTAGAGCACTGTGCATGAACAGCCACGATGCCAGATATCAGGGCCAGTCAGGATTAAAAAAAATCCAGGTTCCAAAGTCATAAGCGAGCCGATTATTAGCCATAGCGTCAGGTTGAATAATGCTGACATTTGTGATGATAAGCATTAATGCTGTTACTCTTGTGAAAAAATAATTGTGCACCACTTAAAATATCTGAAACGCTTATATTGATATAAAACACAATGTAATGTAATTAGTTTATTTCACGAGTCAAGTGTAACAAAGCAATAAATTATAACAAATAACAGAAAATGATCAACTAACATTATATCATAAATAAACGACACATAAATAATAATTTAATAATATTAGAGATGTTGGCTTTACAGATAGGCAAGAATCTTCACAGTTTGATTTTTCTTGTTGCTTTCATTCTTCAGAAGGTGGCGCATTTTCTTCAGTTTCTTAGACAGAGATTTTTTCCTGGATTGGCTCATCTTTTTGGTGTCATTTGAGGAGGTCAGGACAACAGGTTGTATGGTGGATATGTCTTCTTTATGTTGATCAAGTTGTGAGGGGTTTAGGGGTGTGTCTAAATCCAGAAAATCCATGGAGATGGGCGATAATAGGCTGTTGTCATGGAGACATGAGTCACAGTCTGAGCAAATACTATTATCAGGAACAACTTGATCCGTTCTGCTGCGCCAAATCACCGGCGAGTCCAAGAGAGAAAAATCCATGCTGTCTGAGACAGTCTGGTGAATTGTTGTAGATAAAGTAGTTGAGATGGTTTGTAGAGTAAACTGTGATCCATAATGGTAATTGTCATCATCACTGGAACCATTGTTTCCATAGTAGCCCGAATCTACATTGAGAGATTCATTTGATGAGTTGAGAAGATCTGGTTCAGACCAGAATGTCATCGGATAGTTATCACTTTGAACTTGACCAGCCATTGTTAAATATGATAGATTTAGTTAGAATATAAATAATCAGTCAGATATTGTGTATTTGAATGGAGTTATTTGTCTATTTAGTTACTGAACATTTGGCGTCAGACACAGAATGATTAGCTTCATCTTCTTACTCCGCTTTTATATGGTTAGTCATGACAAGTGACTAGATGTCATCACGTCGTGACTGTTACATGTTACACCTCGTGACAGCGCCGCATCTTATCACGTAGTCAGGCACACACCAGGCGTGACCGTCATCATCCAGGTGATCAAACTTCACTCTCAGTGTAACACCCGTCATCATCACACCAACAGCAACGCCGGCAACGTCATTTTCATCTATTTGATAATGCACATTTTACAAATCCAGACAGTCATTAGAGATGTTTCTAGAAGTTCCATTAAACATGCAGTAAATACTTCAGGGAAATGAAATTTGTACAAACATTTTATTTATAAAAAAAAAAAAAAATTAATTAATGAAATGTGGAAATCATTTTATTAATCAATATCTACGCGGAGAGCATTACAGTTATTTCATTTGCCTGTGATAAACCTCCTAGTGTCATCAGGTTTAGTGACATTGTCACGCTTTGTGACAGCACCAATCTCACAATGCTCTATCACATCAGTATAACTGATCAAACTCCACTCTTATTCAAATCACCCGTCACTACGTTAACAGCTTAATAAACGGGTAGATATACAGTGCTGGATATACAGTGCTAAGCTTGGTGCAATCATAATCGCCTCGTAAGCTCTTGTCATTTCAAATACTTCACACAGCGCCTCTCTAACACCTCTATCATTGGTGATAACACTAGTTGCCATGGTAGCAATAATACATCTCTAGGATTTTGTGAATGACTAAGAACCTGGGTTTTCAGTCGGTAGCTGTTATATAAAAGTAATACAAGAATATAATTGTGGAACAATTCAAAATCAATTTAGTATATTCTTTTATTGTTTTCCGCTGTAA
The DNA here is from genome assembly GCA_964017125.1 of Flabesymbios commensalis. NCBI lineage: Eukaryota > Metazoa > Annelida > Polychaeta > Terebellida > Flabelligeridae > Flabesymbios > Flabesymbios commensalis. The sequence continues at coordinate 24,290,153 of OZ024905.1, read as the reverse complement.
GCACTATTCAGTTATAACCTATAGGTGCTGGATATCAATGTCCATTCCCATTGATTCATTAGCTCCAAATATTATATAGTAAGTTGTAAAAAGTTAAAATCGAGAATACCATACAATCTTGAATTGAAAAAAAATTGTCATCAATTTAAAGGGAAATGTATATTGGGTTCCTTTTTTATTCTGTATGATTTATATTATTTACCCTCCAAGTTAATCAATTGTGATTCAAAACGAGGGTGTTACCCCCTTAGGGTGGCCAGTGTTACTATGGTAACGGTTGTTATGTGATGGGGGTGCTGTCACCAGAGTGACATGGTGACTGTAACCTGTTGATCAGATTCTATCTGTTACTATTTGTTATTATTGTGTGGACGTGGTGACGTGGTAGTTTCAGTGAGCGTGAATTTGATCACTCTGAGACCTTGATATCGCGAAAAACATTGTGTTATTATTTGACTGCATGAAAGCTGAGTGATATTTAGGCGCACAAGGAAATAGGTCATGGGGTATTACCACCTCACGTACATCTCTGCACATATGTTCAAACTTGTTTTAATGTTTTAATTTAAAATAATTGAAATCAACAACTAAACCAGCAGCCAACAATGTGAAGAGAAACCATATCATAAAACATAAGACCCAGATATGTATATTCTTAAGACCGAGTGGTATTTGTATTTAAACATGTCACACAATGTTTCTAAATGTGAAAATGTTGCTGCTTTTTATGAAAATGTGTGTATTTACCCTGGGCTGACACCTAAATTATCATCTAACTTTGCTTGGTATTGTAGTGTATAATGAGTGTTTTTATGCTACTATTTATAGTAATAACAGGTATTTTATCTCTGGTTTTGGTGCGGGAAACATATCACGAAGTCAAAGACAATTAAAAAAAACAAAAAAAAACATACAGGTGTCCATTCAATCTATGACCCAACCTCAAAAAACTGCAACAATATTGTTACTGTTGCAAAGCATTTTAGTAAGATCCCCGGAACAACAAATCAATATCCAAAAAAAATTATAGCTCATCTAAAATAAAAAAATACTGTCAAGATCCATTGGGTTTGACTTTAAAATTCAAATCTATTCTTGACACAAAAAGAAACGCAAAAAGGTAAATATTATCTTATTCTATGGCATTTACTCTATACGGTTTGGTTTTATTTAAATAATGTGTGTATGCAGTGCCACTACCCGCATTTTGTGCTTTGACCTCAGTAACGGACAAATGAAGTCCACTTTTGGGCTCACGGGTCAGATGATCATGCTCGCATTATGCGGGACATCTGAGTATGCTGCAATTATTCGGGCTTGGTGGGGGAATAAAAAGTCCGTTTTCAGATGCAGTATCAAATTCATTTGTTAAAAAATGATGGGTTGATGAAAATGCTTCGTTTGACAATTCTGCAGCGTAAGCGTGTTTTTGTATATATTGCTATGGTGGAAGGTGGTGTGGCTATTACTCAAAGTGCAGAAAACAGGTTAACAATACCGAGATTTGACAACAGATTTCACGACACCAAAGAACCTCTGATAGGCCATGACAGGGAAGATCAAGGATACAAAATGCAATGAAGATCCCTGGGCGAAACAACAACGTGTGTTTCTGCACAAATACCTACGTTACGCATTGGGGCCAAGCGGCCACAAGTGAGTGACACTAGTCAATGGAAGAATGCGTGGGTCAACTCTTTCTGACAGGATCAAATAGTTCATACGCGCTACTGTGGGTGATCCACTTAAAAAAACCCGGCAGATTCTCATTTTCAATAACCAATTAATCACGGTATAATTCGTTTTTTAAGCGCATTAAATATAGCAGGAGCTGAAGGGCGACGGGGAGGCATGCCCAGCTCGGACCTGGCATTTATGACGTTGTAGTCTAGGTCCAAACCCAGCTCGAATCTGGCAATAATGCTTAGCCCTTCACCAAATGGTGAAACTTGCGCAGCTCTGAACAAAGCATGGGGAACCGTTTCTGAACTAAAAATAGAAGTCCAGGCTGAGATGAATACGAGGCTTTCTGTATTGCACACCGTTTCAAAGTTGGTTCATCTCAAAATATGAAATAAGGCATGCCTCTCACAGAATTTAGAAAGATTACTAAATCCTGTGGTAATAACTTATATACCCTATTAATTTGTGGGCATAGACCTATTGAATGCTTCCTCGAACTGTCTGTGATGTATTTCAATATATTCAATATAAAGGTATTCACGGGTGACAAAGAGGCTTTACAATGCAACAGAGAGGCGCTAAAGTTTTCCAGAAAGGTGTTAAAGCGTGACAGGGAGGTGTTGAAGGGCATCGGGAGGCTATAAAAGGCAGCGAGAGGCGTTATAGGGCGATGGACAGGAGCATAAGATGTATGTAAAAGTGGTAAAGAACGATAGGGAGGCGCTAAATGGCGACGAAAAGCGTTAAAAGGCAACGGAGAGTCGTTAAGAGCGCCAGGAAGGTATTACAGGTAGACAGAGAGGCGTTAAAAAGCAAGGGGAAAATATTACCAGCGACAGAGAAATATTACAGAGACAATAGAGAGAGACGTTGAAGGGCGACTGGGATGCACTTATTTTTAATTTTATCCATAGAGATTTCTAATTGGGTATTTCTCTGTGTATTTTATCCAGATAGTTAAGTAGCATGGAGTTATTGTGACAATTGATTGTCTTATTCATCTCTAATTAAAAACTACTCCGCAACTGGATGTTCGTGTTAAATTGTGTTGAAAATAGTCAACTTACATTTATATAGTTGAAAAATTACATAAACATACTTACTGGCAGAAATCTTTGCGATTATTTTGGGATTTTTGTCCCGATATCTGCTTAATCAGCATCACATTCATCAAATTCACTGTCTACAACTTCTTCAGCATAGAGCAGCACGACTCATCACACATACCAAGAACTATGACCACATCACGCCTGTAATGAGATCTCTTCACTGGTTACCAGCTAGATCACGGATCATTTTTAAAATCCTGCTTCTGGTATATAAACCCATTCATGGGTTGGCACCAGCGTACCTCTTAGAACTTATAAAACCCTATGCCCCTGAATCTAATCTACGGTCAGGGATGAAGAACCGGCTAATAGAGGTACGGACACGCGTTGTGATTTTCGGTGATCGAGCCTTTTATAAGGCTGGTCCCACATTATGGGACAAGCTGCCCACTCATATCACTTCAAGTCCTACACTGAGCTCTTTCAAACAAAACCTAAAAAAACATCTTTTTACACACGCATATGACTTTTAAACATGCCTCACCTTTCAATAAACTTTTAGTCTCTAAATCGCACTGAGCAGACCCATGGACTGTAACTGCGCTATATAAGAACATTTTATTATTATTACACATAGAAACCATCGAGAAATAATGTTAAACTTTGATCTAAACTTCGGTAACCTTTAACTATTCCTGGTGACTAAAGGCTATAGAGATTTACAAAATTTAGTTTTACCGCAAAATGAAGGTAAAGAAGATAATTCGTATTATATAACTTTAATGTAGACTGACTTGGACAATAATTATCTTGGGTCTAACACCCAGGTATTATAATTATACAGGATGGGAGTGATGAGACAAATAAAGGTATTTATCAGAGGGCCACTGATAATTTATTAGTTTTGTTGTTGTTCCGCATTATTTTACCTTGTTGTTTATCTTCACCCCAAATCGTGATGAAGCTATGCCTAACATTTTTAACATGTGTTCCTACTTAAAAATAAAAACCAGCATTATCAAAATATATATCACAGCATATTTTGACTTTTGCTATGCTGTCCTGGGGACCATACTAAAATGCATAGCACCAACAAAGAATTTCATGCAGGTGCTATTGAATCATATCAGTACCTTATATCGGTAAGCAAACAAATTTAAAAACATGCATCTGCCATTCTAGACCATTAAAATACTCCGCCAAAATCTTAGCTTTCTGGACACAAAACATATCTATATAACCATTACAACCAAGTATGTATCTACCAAATAGCAATACGTGGGAAAAATTACCAAATCAAATCAAATTTACTTCGCATTAACATAGGTGCACCGCAGGGATGTATTTTGAGCACGCTACTATTTTTTGTATACATCAACGACTTCCCCGAACTACGGTCTTTATTTATTTAATTTATCATGTGGACAATACCGCTTTTCTAATTAATCTTACTATATAAGACATGCCGAATAAGCTAAATGTAGAGATACAAATTACCTCCAAGCCGAAAAAGAAAGCTAATTATCTGGCAAAGAATCGGCTATCCCCTAATTTTAAAAGTCTAAATTATGATATTTTACATATCCTCTAAAAAGATAGACATACCGAATTTTAGTCTCTATAACAGTGATATAAGTCAAGTGAATTAATTCACGTGGATTAAGTCGATTAATTCTAGGTCTGATCATAAATACGAATCCCAATTGGAAGACACATCTGAATACAATTTGAAACAACATTGACAATCTATGGGTATAAGGAATAGTTGAATGTTTGCGTTACAAAATCCTATATTATATTATATTATAATATATTATATTAAATAATAACACTTTTTCTACGACATATACATTGCTGCTTTCTTGTGCGTGTATCAAACTAAAAAGTATACAAACTTTCTACATGGTTCTCAGAATTAATACTTACTAACCCAATATTTATAAAATATAGCCTGCTACTAGTCAATTCCTTTTTTTTTAATCAGCTAACACAAATTTTATTTTAAATGCACCGGAAGTAATGTACTAGTATAAACGGATAGTAACACATTTACTCTGTTGCTTACCATCTTAACTTTAAGTATATTTTCACGAACGATAAATGAACCGTTTCAGTCAAATATTTATTTACAATAAGATAAAATATATTGCTGCCATACAGTAATATAAGCTCAATTTGTGCTTGAAATATCTGTAAGGTTTTCTCACTATGGTACGGATGTAATTCCTAATTGCAAATAATTGCTATACGAGCTTGATCGGCTGAATAGCCCGGTGTGATGATCATGAACTGTTCATGATATAAATGAATGAATAATTCATGAATGTTCGTGAAGAAAGAACTATCAACGTTCACGAACGTTTGTTAAAGTGTTCATGAACTGTTCATGAACATTCTTGAACAACTAATGAGACTTTCATCAAAATTTATAATATTCATAATATTCTGTTCAAGAACCGTCACCTTGTTCATGAACTTAGATAATTCATAAACCAGATAGTCACTGAACATTCATGAACGTTCATTAAACGTGTTTATGAACTATTCATGACAATTCTTGGACATCAAATGAGACGTTCATAAAATTCATGAGTTTATGAACTTCGGTTGTTCATGAACGTCCATGAACCATGAACCAGACAGTCAATGAACATTCATGAACGTTCATAAATGTGTTCATGAACTATTCATGCACATTCCTAAACAACAAATTTTTTTAACCTTTAAAATACATATTATAGTATCTTGATTGAGGATTTTTTTTCTGAGGTAGGCCCTATACTTAATTAAACGAAGCAAGCCAATTAAGCTTCAAAACATGATAATTAAGAAAGAGATCTTCCCCCTCAGAGATTTACAAAACACCGAGCAGAAAACTAAAAAAAAAGGTTGTAATTTGCCAATTAATTAGTTAACTAATATTAGTAATACAGTACTTATAAAATGCATTATTACATACATTTGTATGCGCTGACAATTAGGAAATTTAATTATATGACATTAATAGTGGTACAAGTTCACGCTCCGAAATGAAGATTGAAAAGATGAGTTTTAAGATTTATTTTAAAAGTTGTTTGTGCTTGCGTTTCGCTGAGTGACAAAAAGAGATCGTTCCACAGCCGAGGGCTATAGACGCTGTAAGCATTGTCACCAGCTGCAAAGCACCGGTGGGTAGATGGTACAGATAGAAGCATAGTCAGTGGCAGACCGCAAAGGTGTCTGAATGGACAATGGAGAGGACTTTGAAAATGATGCGCGACTGCCAGGAAGCCAATGGAGGTCTTTCAGGACAGGTGTGATATGGTAATATTTCATCGATTTTTTTACTAGTCTGGCATAATTGTTTTAATTAGCCATTGAACTATCATTTACCACAGTTCATGAACAAACCATGAACTAAATCGAGACCTCAAGCTCATAACAATTAATCACAGTTTATGAAACTGTCCGTCGTGGACATTCATGAAGTAACCATGAACCGAATTAATACTTATCAAGTTCATAATAATTCATTAAAGTTCATGAAACTATCTAACATGAACTTTAACAAACAAAACCATGAACAAAATCAAAACTTATCAAGTTCATAACAATTCATCAGATGATGAAACTGTCTTACATGAACTTTCATGAACACGCTATCAACTCAATAATTTTTCCCACAAATTTTATAAAAAGTAATTACTGTTTATGAAAATCTCCATATGAACTTCATGAACTAAATCATGAACATTAGTTTATCAAGTTTTGATTAATATTCATGATTTGTCATGCACTGTCTTTGATGAACAGTTCATGAACACAAACGTGTGAATATATTTTACCTATGTGCATATTGTGATTATGTATATCGTAGTATTGAGGAGTAAGGAATGGATAGTACACACTAGGCAGCACTGCGCTATCACAATTTTTGAACTGTCTAGAGCATTGTGCATGAACAGCCACGATGACAGATATCAGGTCCAGTAAGGATTGAAAAAAATCCAGGTTCCAAAGACATAAGCGAACAGATTATCAGCCATAGCGTCAGGTTGAATAATGCTGACAATTGTGAAGATAAGCATTAATGCTGTTATTCTAGTGAAAAAATAATTGTGCACCACATAAAATATCTGAAACGCTTATATTGATATAAAAGACAAGTTCGATGTAATGCAATTAGTTTATTTCACGAGTCAAGTGTAACAAAGCAATAAATTATAACAAATAACAGAAAATGATCAACTAACATTATGGTCTATCATAAAAAAACGACACAAAAATAATAATGTAGATAATATGAAAGATGTTGGCTTTACAGATAGGCAAGAATCTTCACAGTTTGATTTTTCTTGTGACTTTCATTCTTCAGAAAGTAGCGCATTTTCTTCAGTTTCTTAGATAGAGATTTTTTCCTGGAGTGGCTCATCTTTTTGTTGTCATTTGAGGAGGACAGCAGGGGAACATCGGATATTTATCACTTTGAACTTGACCAGCCATTGTGGAATATGATAGATTTAGTTAGAATATGAATAATCAGTCAGATATTGTGTATTTAAATGGAGTTATTTGTCTATTTAGTTACTGAACATTTGGCGTCAGACACAGAATGATTAGCTTCATCTTCTTACTCTGCTTATATATGGTTAGTCATGACAAGTGACTAGATGTCATCACGTCGTGACTGTTACATGTTACACCTCGTGACAGCGCCGCATCTTATCACGTAGTCAGTCACACACCAGGCGTGACCGTCATCATCCAGGTGATCAAACTTCACTCTCAGTGTAACACCCGTCATCATCACACCAACAGCAACGCCGGCAACGTCATCATATACACACTCATCATTAGTCGTTATAAAAAAAACTGACTAGATTGGACAATATTGCATACATTACATTTTTTTTTTAATATAAGATTATTTAATCAATCTACTAATCATTTTATTATTCAATGAATATTTACGCAGAAAGCATTATTTTTATCTTAGTTGCCTGTGATAAACCTCCTTGTGTCATCAGGTTTAGTGACATTGTCACCCTTTGTGACAGCACCAATCTCACAATGCTCTATCACATCAGTATGCCTGATCAAACTCCACTCTCATTCAAATCAACCGTCACTAGGTTAACAACCTAATAAGCGGCTAGATATACGGTGTTATGTTTGGTACAATTATTCACGTGATAAGTTCTTGTTATTTATAACACTCAACACCTAGCGCCTCTTTAACACATCTATCATTGGTGCTAACACTAGTTGCCATGGTAACAATAACACATATCTAGGATTGTGTGAATGGCTAAAAAGTTACGTTTTCAGTCGGTAGCCTTTATAAAAAAAGTATCACAAAATGATAATTGTGGAACAATAATTATAAAAATCAATTTAGTTTTTTCTTGTAGATTTACTCGGCTGTAAACACTATTCAGTTATAACCTATAGATAACAGGTGCGGTCAGTGTTACCGTGGTAACGGTCGTTATGTGATGGGGGTGTTGTCACCAGAGTGACAGGGTGACTGTAACCTGTTGATCTGATTCTATCTGTTACTATTTGTTAATATTGTGTGGACGTGGTGACGTGGTAGTTTCAGTGAGCGTGAAGTTGATCACTCTGAGACCTTGATATCGCGAAAAACATTGTGTTATTATTTGACTGCATGAAATCTGAGTGATATTTAGATATTCAGGCGCACAAGCAAATAGGCTATGGGATACTACCGCCTCACGTGCATCGCTCCACATAAGTGCAACCATAATGTTTTACTACAAAATAATCGAAATAAACAACAAAACCAGCTGGTCAATATGGTCAGGAGAAACCACATCATAAACCATACTTATTGGCCACATCAGTAATTGAAGCTTGTTTGTTAACCCAGATATGTATATGCTTATGGCTGACATTTAAATTTAATTTAACTTTGCTCGGCAATGTAGTGCATAATTTTTCATCTTGTGTTTACAATAAACATTCTACAATAAAATGCCAAGCAAAATTGAATGAAAACGTTTCTTCAGATTTCAGCTCAGGATGGACTGGACACACATTTTCATAAAAAGGCTGCAACATTTCAGTTATAAAAAAATATGTGACATTTCTAAATATAAATACCACCCAGTATAATTATATAGCCTTAGTATGCAGGTTAAAAAACATTGGTCGAATATGGATGCGGACAATAATTCTGTTTTAAATGTTATGGTTTCTCTTGACTATTTTTATTATCTATTATTTTGTAATAAAAAATGATGTTTTTTTCAAACGGTAGCCTTTATGAAAAAAGTATTACAAAAATTTTACTAGATAGATAGATGTTTTATTGACAAAAATTCATATCATTGCTGACGTATTTGTCACAGCATATATATATATATATATATATATATATATATATATATATATATATATATATTGCTGTGACAAATACGTCAGCAATGATATGAATTTTTGTCAATAAAACATCTATCTATCTAATAAAATTTTTGTAATATATATATATATATATATATATATATATATATATACTTTATACTTCGTCATTTGAGCACTTCTCGGTCACACAGACATTTCCACATATCATTAAATATTAACACCAGGAGTGAAAACCTTCCAGACCTCAAAGAAAGAGTCAGTTGACAGAGCAGCTCTGACTAATTCCTGAGGATCCCGCCCAGACCAATAACACAGGCGACGGGAAGGGTCCGCTAAACTTAAAACAATAAATCTAGCCCTAAACTTATAATAATAATCCCAAGTGGAATAATCTAATATATGGCAATGCCCAGTGTCTGACCATGAGAAATGTCATTTACATGATAAAGTTAATTAGAATGAGATTAAAAGAACAAATATATACATCAATAATTAAAATATTACTGAATATAATTATACAATCTAAAATATAACTAGCTCATTAGTAGGCCTACTGCGCAGAATTGCCGCAGACCGATGAACTGGACACGAATGAAAAATGATTTTTTCACATGATTTACACATAATTTTCTACAGCTTTAGAGCTGAATAGCACCACACATATAACACCAGTAATTGAAGCCCTTGAACCTGGCCAAGTTCGTGAGTGTGGAGGCTGTTAAACTACTATTTTATCAAAACACACATAAGTATACTTTGCAAGAGCGTTGATTATTACATGGTTTTCGCTGCTCATGATAGATTTAAATTGTTCAGTATCGCATTATGTATTAAAGTTTGTGATATATTTTCTAGCCTCAGAGAGAAGAGCTTTTCTATCGAGTTAGAACATATTACACTGCATTAAGAAATGAATTTCGTCATCAACTTGAGTCGTCTGACAACGTTGGCATATACGATTAGCTGCAGGGGTTTTGGGTCTGGTATGTATCCCCCTTTCTATCTCTAAATTATGGGAGCTAAGGCGAAGCCGAGCCACCGCAGCGATTTATCTTGTGTCAGTCCACTTACATATGTAGCGAGTTTCGGAAAGAAAGAGAAAGTGTTGTATGTTTTATCTGTTGGTTCTGGCATGAGATTTTTCAGTCCAGTCGTCAATAAATTTGTCTTCAGTTTGTTGTTTAACATTATTTATGAACCTACACCTTCTTTCTATCGTCTGTGTTTCCCAAAATGAACCCAGATTCAGAATAAAAAGTAATATTTTTACATGCGTTGTCCAATTTTCGATTCCTATACTGTCTAGTCCCAAGAGACAGTTGTACGCGTTTTTCAAGATGTGGTTATCTGGTAAAGCTATAAGACGAGCCCAGTATTTTAGGGTCTGGACTTGTTGTTTCAGCAAAAAAAAGGAAATGACCGGTGTCGCCGTATATGGCCAGAGTGGGTGTTTGTCTTCTTACACCAAGCATGTTTTTAAATAGGAGAGATGTATTTTCGCGAAGTAATTTTGCTCTCTACCATTGTATAGTATTTCTGAGCCATACATTAGAATAGGGCTTATCAAACTGACAAATAGTTTTAGTGCTAGGTTTGGGTGTAATTTGCCCAATGAGGGTGTGGTGTAGCTTTTAATGCTAACGCGCATAATGCTTTTTTAGCCTGCTCTGACAAGTATGTATAATTTTTAGAGAACATGCGAGATATTTGTATGATTCACATATTTCTAATCTATCCTCTCCTATCTTAAAATCATATGTCTCATCTGCGTACCCTTTGTTGTATATGACTACTTTACTTTTAGGTAGGCTAACTATTTATTATAATCTATGGTAGCCCCAAAATAATGAGATCTGTTTCTGTAGTCCTTCGGCTGTATCCGAAAGAAGCACATTATCGTCAGCAAAAAGTAAATACATAATTACCATACCCCCTAATTATAAACCTAAGCTTCTGTCTAGATATTCTGAAATGTCGCAAAGAAATTCTGTGAAAAGTTTCGGGCTTAAAACGCCACCCTTTAGGACGCCGTATTTGCTTTTAATGGGTTTGCTAAATTTATTTCTCCATTTAACACGGCCATTAGACTTGTTAAACATAGATTTTATAACAGAGAGGAATTTACCGTCAACGACTAATGCGTCTCTATTTACGTAATCGAATGCTTTCGTAAAGTCAATATAGCACGCATATAAAGGTTTTTTGTGGGCCTTTTGCGAGACTACAAGGGATTGTAATATGAAAATATTATCGATGGTCCTGCTATTTCTTTTGAACCCAGCCTGACATGGGCTGCTATCGATTTGTCCCTGTGGCGGTGTGCTCTGTTTCAAAAAATAAAAATCGGATAGGTCTATGTCCACTTCATCTTGTGCGGATATTCGTTTAAGATTTTTCAGAAATCCGCAATAGTTGTTAGGGTTTTCGGTGGTTAAACATTTGAGTTCTTGTTTACATTTCCTGATGTGGGTTCTCATTTTTCTCTGTACTAGTTTTTTATATTTCTTACATAAATCAAAATTGGTGTCGCTGTTCTCGGGTATAGCTATAGCGTGCTGGTGTCCAAATCTATTAACTTCATTTTTAAGTATCTTACATTCTCTATCAAACCAGCTGTTACTTGGGAAGCATTTTTGCTCTATTTTTTTGTTTAGAAGATGTTTTTTAAATAAACCGTTCGCTGCAGTTTCTATCGGAGTATTTATTTGTGTACTCAGATAGTCACCGCTGGGTTTTTCACTCAAATCACAGGCTAAGTTTTCTATTATAGCCAAGCATTTTGAGCTACGCAGCGCGACCTGGTATTCGTTTTGTTTCTCTGGACACCATTTATATATGTATCGTGGTCTTCTACATTTGCATCCGGTGGTTTTGATTTTTGATTTATAATTGTGGAACAAATAAAAATCAATTTAGTTTATTCTGTTAGTGTTATTCCGCTGTAAATATCATTTAGTTATAACCTTGGGGTGTTGGATATTAATGTTCATTTCTATCACATCATTACCTCCAATTATTATAAAATAGTAAGTTGTAGAAAGCTTAAGTCGAGAATGTATATTTGGTTCCTATTTTTTATTATGACATGATTTATATCATTGACCCTCCCAAGTTTTCAAGCAGTCAAAATGGGCCCTGGTGCAGTGGCTTAATTTGCCTGTTAGGAAAGTCGTAGATCGCAGTTTCGATCCCCACTCTGGCCTCCAAGTCCCAAAGAAACAATATGTTTCTTTCCCTCTCATTCGTAAAGATTCAATTTTGTGAGGAGCCTCTGTGATTGAGAGGTAACGTGTTCCGCCTCAGACCGCCATGGCTATCCTGGCCCAATTTAGCCTACATGTGCACAAATGTTGCCCTCGTTAAAAATCAATTTAATAATGCTTTAACTCTTCCTTTACTGACTTCCCCCTGATAAAACTACCCTCAGAAACTGACTTTTTTTAAGGAGGACCCCTGAGGCCCTGGGCACAATAAAGGTTATAGCTATGCGCATGGGCAAATGGCACAAATTTAAAATGCAAGATAACATTGCGTCAGTGTCACTGATCATTCTATGTCACTGATCATTCCTGTTGGCGATTTTCAAACACGCATGTAATGAAATATCCCCATTGCAATTATTGCATGTACACATGTACTCTGGTTCCCAGAGCCACACTATGCGGCGTGGCCGAGCTTCATGTAGCCTCAGGTATGCCCCAGTGGCGAATGTTTGTGACTATTTGCTATATTTAGATGAAAATAGCGTAGTCCCCGAATTCAGGCATTTTTGAAAGGTCACTTCCCCGGATGAAGAGTTGTTCACAGTATTGTATTTCCCCTCTGACGCATTTCCTAGGACTTTACTCAGAAAACTATTCACCGGCCACAATAGCACAGGCATGAAAGTCACGTGACTAAGAACTTTGGCCTCGACCCGACCATAAATGAAATTGGCCGGGCTCGCCAGGCAAGAACACACGTGGATTTCGCATTAATGCGAAATTGGTCAAAGAAGGTAGTTTTCGCATAAATGCGAAATTAGTAAAGGGAGAGTTAATAAAACTTTTTGTATTACGGCCACCAAATGAAAACCTAGTTTGGTCATTCACACAATCATTGTTACCATTACAACTAGTGTTAGCACCAGTGATAGAGGTGTTAGAGTGGCGCTGTGTGTTAAGTGTTAGAAATGACTAGAACTTACCATGTTCCCAGAACCCAGCTTAGCACCGTTTATCTACCGTGACGGGTGATTTTAATGAGAGTGGAATTAGATCAGTTATACTGAGGTGATAGAGCATTGTGAGATTGGTGTTGTCACAGAGCGTAACAATGTCACTAAACCTGATGACACCAGGAGGTTTATCACAGGCAAATAAGATAAAATTAATGCTTTCTGTGTAAATATTTATTGATAGATAAAATGATTCCAGGGTTCGATTGACATGATAAAATTAATCTTATATTTTTTATAATTAAAATGTATGTACAACTTTTATTTTTGTGGAGTATTCACGACATGTTTAATTTACCTGGTATTAAACGTCGCCATGGACCATCAGGATTTTGTATAATGTAATATTTAATTAATTGAATATACGAGAAATCGTATGGTTTTTATATTTCACAATCAATATAATTTATATAACAATATTGTACATTCTAGTCAGTTTGTTGATAACGACTAAAGATGAGTGTGTATATGATGACGTTGCCGGCGTTGCTGTTGGTGTGATGATGACGGGTGTTACACTGAGAGTGAAGTTTGATCACCTGGATGATGACGGTCACGCCTGGTGTGTGACTGACTACGTGATAAGATGCGGCGCTGTCACGAGGTGTAACATGTAACAGTCACGACGTGATGACATCTAGTCACTTGTCATGACTAACCATATATAAGCTGAGTAAGAAGATGAAGCTAATCATTCTGTGTCTGACGCCAAATGTTCAGTAATTAAATAGACAAATAACTCCATTTAAATACACAATATCTGACTGATTATTCATATTCTAACTAAATCTATCATATTTCACAATGGCTGGTCAAGTTCAAAGTGATAAATATCCGATGACAATTGTTGAAGATGGAGTCTTATCAACCATATTCTGGTCTGAACCAGATCTTCTCAACTCATCAAATGAATCTCTCAATGTAGATTCGGGCTACTATGGAAACAGTGGTTCCAGTGATGATGACAATTACCATTATGGATCACAGTTTACTCTACATACCATCTCAACTCCTTTATCTACAACAATTCACCAGACTGTCTCAGCCAGTATGGATTTTTCACTCTTGGACTCGCCGGTGAGTTGGCGCAGCAGAACAGAGCAAGTTGTTCCTGATAATAGTATTTGCTTAGACTGTGACTCAGGTCTCCTTGACAACAGCCTATTATCGCCCATCTCCATGGATTTTCTGGATTTAGACACACCCCGAAACCCCTCACAGCTTGATCAACATAAAGAAGACGTATCCACCAAACAACCTGTTGCCCTTACCACCTCAAATGACAACAAAAAGATGAGCCACTCCAGGAAAAAATCTCTGTCTAAGAAACTGAAGAAAATGCGCCACTTTCTGAAGAATGAAAGTCACAAGAAAAATCAAACTATGAAGATTCTTGCCTATCTGTGAAGCCAATATCTCTCAAATTAGTTCCATTATTGTGTTTTAATATCTATATACTGTTTATTTATCTTAGGCTATTATATTTATTTGATTTTTTATGTTATTTGTTATAATTTATTGCTTTGTTACACTTGATTTGTGAAATAAATTAATTGCATTACATCGAACTTGTGTTTAATTGATATATCTCCATTAATGCTTATCACCACGAAATCCACCATTATTCAACATGCCACTGTGGATTATTCGGTTTGATTCTGAATTTGGATCCCGAATTTGTAATCAAGTTCGCATAGTGACTGGACCTGATAATTTTAATTGTCATCGTGGCTGATCACAAGCAATGCTCCAGACTGTTTGAACTTGCGAAAGCGCGGTGCTGCCTATAGGCCTACTGTGCATTATGAAGGCCACAGTCCCTTCTTCCCCCTGTAGCAACATTGCCACAAAGTGCAAAGCACGATGTAAACAGTTCAGGATATATGCCATGTACTCTGAATATTTTATTCACAAAGACCAGTATATACATTTCGGTGCTTGCACATTTAAATTAATAATTATATTTACTGAAGCCGGTAAATAAACAGGGTTTGCATTTATATGCTAATAACATAATTATTGTATTTATGTCAACGTGTAAGTAAACGGGAAAATCGAGCCTTCAGATTTGTTTTGGAAGAGATGAGAGATTTCGGAATGAATATAATTATGTGACCTGCCACGCGCACAGGGCAGTGAATTGTCATAATTTAACTTCTTTGGCGTCGCCTCGGATGTCCGTCCGTCCGTCCGTCCGTCCGTCCGTACGTCCGTCTGGCCGTCCGTCCGTCCGTCTGGCCGTCCGTCCGTCCGTCCGTCCCGCGTCCGGATGTCCGCATTTCGTTTCCGGAGCAGAACTCGGTTAATCGTGCATGGATTTCTTTAATTTTTGACACACACATCCCTTAGGGGGTGTAGATGTGCCTTTTGGGGGTTTTGAAATTTTACCTGCTTAATTGGCCGACCATCGGCCATAACTAACTTTAATATGCCTGATATCTGACAAACCGTGCCATATAGCTAGACCATTACTACAAAACAAAATGTGCGGTTTTAGGTAGAGATATACTCTGAAAATTTTCAACTTGATCAAATTAAAAATGGCCGACTATCGGCCGTAATTAACTTTAATATGCCTGATATCTGACAAACCGTGCCATATAGCTAGACCATTACTACAAAACAAAATGTGCGGTTTCAGGTAGGGATATTCTCTGAAAATTTTCAACTTGATCAAATTCAAAATGGCCGACAAAATTGGCATAATTTGGAAAATGATGATGATAAAAGTTATTTGTACACTTCTTTAATTTTTCTGATCCAAGAACTAATATTCATTCTGTCCAAATTTGCATAAATTCAAGATGGCAGACAAAAAACAAAACGGGCCAATTGTTATCAAAGTTTTTGAAACGTGCACAGGAGAAGCAAAGTGAGTCATCGTCTCAACTGTGTACAATCACCGTTTACGGCGAAGGGGCTACGCCCCTTTCGAAACCCCATGAATATAGTTTTAGAGCAGCCGCGCGCGAAAAATGGGGCACTTTTTAGGGTTAAAAAATGTTTTTTTTTGCTAGAGAAAAACACATAAAATTAAAATCTACCAACGAAATTCAACATTGATAAGGCATTAAATCAATTCACAGCATCAACCCTTGGAACTAAAATTCCTTAGGATATGTACCAGTCCAATAAATAGTATAAAACGAAATGTATGGTTTCAGTGAGGGATATATATATATATACCCTCTTAATGGCAACTTGCTCAAACTAAAAAATGCTGACTTGCGACCAACATTGACTATAATATCTGTAATATACACAGTAATCTAGATAGGTGGATCATTATTGTAGAACAGAATGTGTGACTTCAGGGAAGTATGCACCCTGTAAAATTTCTATCACGCGGGCGGGGCGGGGGATTATGGTGACCTATGAGTGTCCTTCCTGTTTTATTAACTAAACGAATGAAAAATAAATCTTTCACTTTTTATTTAATTTTTTTTTTATTATTTCAAAATAGTTATGTAATGATTAAAATTAAATTTTAAATGACGTCATAAATAATTGTGACAAAGACAGACAGACAGAACACGTTTGTTTTAGCAAATTACATGGCTGGAAGACCCATGCTAACATAAAAAATAACCGCTGTCGTGCGGGCCACCCAAATACAATATATTCAGAATATGTATATACAAAATGATCCACTTCACGATCACTGAAACTACCACGTCACCACGTCAACACAAGAATAGCAGGTAGTAACAAACTACCACGTCACCACGTCCACACAAGAATAGCTGGTAGTAACAAACTACCACTTCACCACGTCCACACAAAAATAACAAATAATAACAAACTACCACGTCACCACGTCCACACAAGCATAGCACGTAGTAACATACTACCACGTCACCACGTCCACACAAAAATAACAAATAGTAACAAACTACCACGTCACCACGTCCACACAAGAATAAAAAATAGTAACAAACTACCACGTCACCACGTACACACAAGAATAGCAGGTAGTAACAAACTGCCACGTCACCACGCCCACACAAAAATAACAGATATAACAGATAGTAACAAACTACCACATCACCACGTCCACACAAGAATAGCAGATAGTAACAAACTGCCACGTCTCCACATCGACACAAAAATAACAGATAGTATTAACAAACTACCACGTCACCACGTCCACACAAAAATATCAGATAGTCACAGACTACCACATCACCACTTCCACACAATAGAAACAAAAATAACATACTACCACGTCACCACGTCCACACAAGAATAACAAATAGTAACAAACTACCACGTCACCACGTCCACACAAGAATACCAAATAGTAACAAACTACCACGTCACCACGTTCACACAAGAATAGCAGGTAGTAACAAACTGCCACGTCACCACGTCCACACAAAAATAACAGATAGTAACAAACTGCCACGTCACCACATCGACACAAAAATAACAGATAGTATTAACAAACTATCACGTCACCACGTCCACACAAGAATACCAGATAGTCACAAAATACCACGTCACCACGTCCACACAATAATAACAAAAAATAGCATACTACCACGTCACCACGTTCACACAAGTATAACAAGTAAAAGCATACTACCACGTCACCACTTCCACACAATAATAACAGATAGTCATAGACTACCATGTCACCACGTCAACACAATAATACCAGATAGTCACAAACTACCACGTCACCAAGTCCACATAATAATAACAGGTAGTCACATAATACCACGTCACCACGTCCACACAATAATAACAAAAAATAGCATACTACCACGTCACCACTTTCACATAATAATAGCAGATAGTCACAGACTACCATGTCACCACGTCAACACAATAATAACAGATAGTAGCATACTACCACGTCACCGTATCCTCGCAGTAATAACAAAAAATAGCATACTACCACGTCACCACGTTTAAACAATAATAAGAGATAGTCACAAACTACCACGTCACCGCGTCCGCACAAGAATAGCAGATAGTCACAAACTACCACGTCACCACGTTCACACAAGAATAACAAATAATAACATACCACCACGTCACCATGTCCACACAAGAATAACAAAAAATAGCATACTACCACGTCACCACGTTCAAACAATAATAAGAGATAGTACAAACTACTACGTCACCACGTCCCCCAAAAAATAAAAAATAGCATACTACCACGTCACCACGTCCACACAAGAATAACAAATAATAACATACCACCACGTCACCGCGTCCACACAAGAATAACAAAAAATAGCATACTACCACGTCACCACGCTCACAAAAGAAAAAAAAATAATAACATACCACCACGTCACCATGTCCACACAAGAATAACAGATATTAACATACTACTACGTCACCACGTCCGCACAAGAACAACAAAAAATAGCATACCACCACGTCACCACGTCCACACACGAATAACAGATAGTCACAAACTACCACGTCACCGCGTCCGCACAAGAATAGCAGATAGTCACAAACTACCACGACACCACGTCCACACAAAAATAACAAAAAATAGCATACTACCACATCACCACGTTCACATAAGAATAATAAATAATAACATGCTACCACGTCACCACGTCCACACAAGAATAACAGATAATAACAAACTACCACGATACCACGTGCACACAATAATAACAGACAGTCACAAACTACCACGTCACCACGTCCACACAAGAATAACAAATAATAGCATACTACCACGTCACCGCGTCAACACAAGAATAGCAGATAGTCACAAACTATCACGTCACCACGTCCACACGAGAATAACAGATATTAACAAACTACCACGTCACCACGTCCACACAAGAAAAACAGATAGTCACAAACTACCACGCCACCACGTCCACACAAGAATAACAAATATTCATAAACTAGCCCGTCACCACGTCCACACAAGAATACGAGATAGTAATAAATTACCGCGCCACCACCTCCACACAAGAATAACATATAGTAGCAGACTACCACGTCACCACGTCCACACAAGAATAACAGATAGTAACAAACTACTCCGTCACCACGTCCACACAAGAATAACAGTTAGCAACAAATTACCACGCCACCACATCCACACAAGAATAACAGTTGGCAACAAATTACCACGCCACCGCGTCCACACAAGAATAAGATATAGTAGCAGACTACCACGTCACCATGTCCACAGAAGAATAACAACTAGTAACAGATGTATCACATCAACAGGTTACAGTCACCCTGTCACTCTTGTGACAACACTCCCATCACATAACGATTGTTACCATGTTAACACTGACCGCTCTCAGGGCGATAACACCCTTGTAGAATCACAAGTTGTTAATTGGGAGGATCAATGATATAAATCGTAGCAGTATAAAAAATAGAAACCAAATACTGTAGATCTGGTCATTTTCGCGTGATTAAATTTTCGCGAATTTATGATTTTGGAACTTTTCACGAAGTTCAAAATTTGCGAATTTTTATTTTTCTTTAGTAGCGCGATTATAATAATAATTTTCGCGAGATTTTTGAATTCGCGAATATGTCCTCCTCGCGAAAAAATCGCGAAAATTTAAACCTCGCGAATAAACCCAGATCTACAGTATACAATTTCCTCTAAAATGATGACATATACTGTATGGTATCCTTAAATTAAAAATTTTCATTTTAAAATTGTATAAATATTTTGAGCTTATGAATTGATCGGAAGGAAAATGCCTGTGATAAACCTCCTAGTTTCAACAAACTGCTTAGAATGGACAATATTGCATACATTTTTTTTTAATATAAGATTATTAATCAAATCTACTAATAATTGTATTAATCAATAAATATTTACGCAGAAAGCATTAATTTTATCTTATTCGCCTGTGATAAACCTCCTGGTGTCATCAGGTTTAGTGATATTGTCACGCTTTGTGACAACACCAATCTCACAATGCTCTATCACATCAGTATGACTGATCAAACTCCACTCTCAGTCAAATCAACCGTCACTAGGTTAACAACCTAATAAACGGCTAGATATACGGTGTTAAGCTTGGTGCAATCATTCACCTCGTAAGTTCTTGTTATTTCTAACACTCAACACATAGCACCTCTCTAACACCTCTATCATTGGTGCTAACACTAGTAGCCATGGTAACAATAATACATCTCTAGGATTATGTGAATGGCCAAAAAGCTACGTTTTCAGTCGGTAGCCTTTATAAAAAAAGTATCTCAAAATTAAAATTGTGGTACAATAATCAATTTAGTTTTTTCTTGTAGATTTATTTCGCTGTAAACACTATTGAATGAATGAATGAATGAAATCTTATATAGCGCATGTATCCAGCCGGCGGCTGTTCAGAGCGCTGAACATCGAGAGTAACTTAGCAAGGCCTGTTATCATTCAAATTCCAACTCAGTCTCCTGGGAGATATACAGCTGAGCTGCCATTGAGGCGCATCAAGCTATTTTCATTCCAAGCAAATTCGCCTTATGTGCCAAGTACTCACACATTGTGGATTTTCTGGGGTCTCGCTGGATGGAAACTGCGCCTACGTCCATTGAGGTTCTTTTACGTCCAACTCTAGGTCAGTCAGACGAGCCATCTGATTAACGTGGTTCTCTGAGCCCCACGAGTGTATACAGCACCTGGCAGTCACCAGGCGGTCACCCATCCAATTATGAACCGGGCGCGACGTTGCTTAACTTCAGTGATAAAGCCAATCACGATGAGCGAACGCCGTATTCCGTATATTCAGTTATAACCAATAGGTGCTGGGTAATAATTTTCATTCCCATTAATCCATTAGCTCCAAATATTATAAAATAATAAGTTGTAAAAAGCTTATATCAAGAATGTATACATGCTACTATTTTTATTATGCTATGATTTATATCATTGACCCGGCCCTCCCAATTCTTAACTTGTGATTCACGACGAGGCTGTTACCACCCACAGGTGCGGTCAGTGTTACCATGATAACGGTCGTTATGTGATGGGCTGTTGTCACCAGAGTGACATGGTGACTGTAACCTGTTGATCTGATTCTATCTGTTACTATTTGTTATTATTGTGTGGACGTGGTAGTTTCAGTGAGCGTGAAGTTGATCACTCTGAGAAGTTGATCACTCTGTGTTATCGCGAGAAACATTGTGTTATTATTTGACTGCATGAAAGCTGAGTGATATCTAGACATACAGGCGCACAAGCAAATAGGCCATGCGGTATTACCGCCTCACGTGCATCTCTTCACATATGTTCACACATAATGTTTTATTACAAAATAATCGAAATAAACAACAAAACCAGCTGGTCAACATGGTCAGGAGAAACCACATCATAAAACATAATTATTGGTCCACATTCGTTTTTGGAGCTTGTTTTTCAACCCGCATATGTAATGTATATATGCTTATGGCTGACATCTAAATTATCATTGAGCTTTGCTCGGCATTGTAGAGTATCATTTTTCATCCACCTGTTCTTACAAGAAACATTCTACACTAAAATGCAGAGCAAAGTTGAATGAAAACGCTTCTTCAGATTTCAGCCCAGGAAAGAACAAACATTAATTTTTCATAAAAAGGCTGCAACGTTTAATTTATAAAAAATATATGATATTTGTAAAGAGAAATACCACCCAGTCTAAAGCATATAGCCTACGTATGCAGGTTAAAAGACATGGGTCAAATAGGGATGCGGCCAATAATTGTGTTTTAAATTTTATGGTTTCTCTTGACCATTTTGACTAGCGATTTCGATTATTTTGTAATAAATAGTGATGTCCGAACGTATGTGGAGAGATGAATATTCACTTCACTGCAATGTTCTATATCATAACCTGGAAAGTTGTCATATAATGTACTCATTAACGAGAAAGCTTCTCGCTCTGCTCCTTAACCCAAAAAAGACCAGTGTAACAATATAATTGTTGGAACATTTAATTCAAATAGATGTTTTATTGACATAATTTGAAGTCATTGGTGTGGATGGGTTATATGGGAGGGGGCGTGGGGTGATAGTAGTCCATGGCTCATTTTCTTTGTGCATCGGAATTTTTAAAAGTCACTTAGTTTTCAAACAGTTAACATGGGCCCTGATGCAGTGGTTAAAGCTGCTTGCTTGGAAAGTCGGCGATTGCGGGTTCGAACCTCACTATGGCCTTCAAGTTCCAAAGAAACAATATGTTTCTTTCCCGCTCACTAGTAAAGATTCAATTTTGTGGGGAGCCTCCGTGACTGAGCGGTAGCGTGCTCACCATCCTCAGGATGTTATCCTAGCCCAGTTTAGCCTGCATGTGCACAAAGGTTGCCTAAAACCCCAATAATTCCATTTCATTTTAAGCATAATAACGCAATTTGTCTCACAATTAACTGAAACTGCCACGTTACCACGTCCACACAAACATAAGCGATAGTAGCAGATAATAGTATCAGCTCAGTTGACAACACTCCCTATCACATAACGACCGTTACCATGGCAACACTGACCGCCCTCAAAGTGGTAACACCCTCGTTATGAATCACAAGCTATTAGTTGAGCGGGTCAATGATATCAATCATAGCAGAATGAACAATATGAGCTAAATGTACATTTTTCTTTCAATTAATGACAGCTTTTGTGGCTTTCTCAACTTAAACTTTTTTCATCCCATTTTTTTTAATACTATGAGCTAATAAATTGATCGATTCGGCATGAAAATTAATATGCAGCACCTAGATGGTATAACTGAGTAGTGTTTACAGGAAAACTAATATGACAGAATAAACACAATTTATTTTAAATTGTTGCGAAATTATATTTTTGTAATACTTTTTGTATAACGGCTACCAAAAGAAAACCTAGCTACTTGGTCATTCACATAATCCTAGGGATGTATCATTGTTACCATGGCAACTAGTGTTAGCACCAGTGATGGAGGTGTTTGAGTGGCGTTGTGTGTTAAAGGTGATCTATCATGCCTTGTATGGTATAAATAATTATGACCTTATATGGGGTGATTGGCTATCATGTGACCCTCTCAGAGGGTCACATGATAGCCATATAAGGAAAAACTTGTACCCCATCTTGTGCCAATTTGATTTATTTGTCACAAAATTATTCATACTATATAAGGGGTGATAGATCACCTTTAAGTGTTAGAAATGACTAGAACTTACCATGTGAATGATTGCACCCAGCTTAGCACCGTTTATCCACCGTGACGGGTGATTTGAATGAGAGTAGAGTTTGATCAGTTATACTGATGTGATTGAGCATTGTGAGATTAGTGTTGTCACAAAGCGTGACAATGTCACAAAACCTGATGACACTAGGAGGTTTATCACAGGCTATTATGATTAAAATAATGCTCTCTGTATATATATTTATTGATAGATAAAATGATTCATAGGTTTAATAGACATGATTAAATTAATCTCTCATTTTTCATAAGCGAAATGTATGTACAAATTTAATTTTCCTGGAGTATTCACGACATGTTTATTTTAACTGGTATAAAATGTCTCTATTGACCATCACTATTTTGCATAATGCAAATATTTTATCAGTCGAATATATAAGAAATCGTATAGTTTTGATATTTCACAATTAATGTAATTTATATATATAACAGTTTTTTTCCATTCTAATCAATTTGTTTATAACGACTAAAGATGAGTGTGTATATGATGACGTTGCCGGCGTTGCTGTTGGTGTGATGATGACGGGTGTTACACTGAGAGTGAAGTTTGATCACCAGGATGATGACGGTCACGCCTGGTGTGTGACTGACTACGTGATCAGATGCGGCGCTGTCACGAGGTGTAACATGTAACAGTCACGACGTGATGACATCTAGTCACTTGTCATGACTAACCATATATAAGCTGAGTAAGAAGATGAAGCTAATCATTCTGTGTCTGACGCCAAATGTTCAGTAACTAAATAGACAAATAACTCCATTTAAATACACAATATCTGACTGATTATTCATATTCTAACTAAATCTATCATATTTTACAATGGCTGGTCAAGTTCAAAGTGATAAATATCCGATGACAATTGTTGAAGATGGAGTCTTATCAACCACATTCTGGTCTGAACCAGATCTTCTCAACTCATCAAATGAATCTCTCAATGTAGATTCGGGCTACTATGGAAACAGTAGTTCCAGTGATGATGACAATTACCATTATGGATCACAGTTTACTCTACATACCATCTCAACTCCTTTATCTACAACAATTCACCAGACTGTCTCAGCCAGTATGGATTTTTCTCTCTTGGACTCGCCGATGAGTTGGCGCAGCAGAACAGATCAAATTGTTCCTGATAATAGTATTTGCTCAGACTGTGACTCAGGTCTCCTTGACAACAGCCTATTATCGCCCATCTCTATGGATTTTCTGGATTCAGACACACCCCTGAACGCCTCACAGCTTGATCAACATAAAGAAGACGTATCCACCATACAAACTGTTGCCCTTACCACCTCAAATGACAACAAAAAGATGAGCCACTCCAGGAAAAAATCTCTGTCTAAGAAACTGAAGAAAATGCGCCACTTTCTGAAGAATGAAAGTCACAAGAAAAATCAAGCTATAGAAATCCTTGCTTATCTGTAAAATCAATAACTGTTATATTATTTATATTTTCATTTCATCATATTTTCATATCCAACTTGTTATCTAGTATTTATTTGTGATATTTGCTGTTATTTGTTATAATCTATTGCTTTGTTACATCTGACATATAAAATAAACCAGTTTCATTACATCTAGCACGTTTTTGGCGTCGATTTATTCGTAGCGTATCAAACTATTTTATTTAATAAAACTATTTATTGAATTTAGCCTACAGTATTTATTTACTGTATCATGGTAATAAATAGTAATAGTAATACCAAAAAATGACATGCTACCACGTCACCACGTTCAAACAATAATAAGAGATAGTACAGACTACTACGTCACACGTCCTCACAAAAATAAAAAATACTACCACGGCACCACGCCCACACAAGAATAACAAATAATAACATACCACCACGTCACCACGTCCACACAAGAATAACAAAAAATAGCATACTACCATGTCACCACGTCACAAAAGCATAACAATTACCAACATACCACCCCGTCACCACGTCCACACAAGAATAACAGATAGTAACATATTACTACGTCACCACATCCACACAAGAATAACAAAAAAAATAGCATACTACCACGTCACCACGTCCACACAAGAATAACAAATAATAGCATACTACCACGTCACCACGTCACTACGTTAACAAACCTGTTGATCTGATTCTATCTGTTACTATTTGTTATTATTGTGTGGACGTGGTAGTTTCAGTGAGCGTGAAGTTGATCACTCGCGAGAAACATTGTGTTATTATTTGACTGCATGAAAGCTGAGTGATATTTAGACATACAGGCGCACAAGCAAATAGGCCATGCGGTATTACCGCCTCACGTGCATCTCTTCACATATGTTCACACATAATGTTTTATTACAAAATAATCGAAATAAACAAAAAAAACCAGCTGGTCAACATGGTCAGGAGAAACTACATCATAAAACATAATTATTGGTCCACATTCGTTTTTGGAGCTTGTTTTTCAACCCGCATATGTAATGTATATATGCTTATGGCTGACATCTAAATTATCATTGAGCTTTGCTCGGCATTGTAGAGTATCATTTTTCATCCACCTGTTCTTACAAGAAACATTCTACACTAAAATGCAGAGCAAAGTTGAATGAAAACGCTTCTTCAGATTTCAGCCCAGGAAAGAACAAACATTAATTTTTGATCAAAAGGCTGCAACATTTCATTTATTAAAAATATATAACATTTATAAAGAAAAATACCACCCAGTCTAAAGCATATAGCCCACGTATGCAGGTTAAAAGACATGGGTCAAATATGGATGCGGCCAATAATTGTGTTTTAAATGTTATGGTTTCTCTTGACCACTTTGCCTAGCTTTGTTGTTGATTTCGATTTTTTTGTAATAAACAGTGATGTCTGAACGTATGTGGAGAGATGAATATATTATATGTTCTATATCATAACCTGATAAGTTGATAACCTGATAACCTTATAAATTGTCATATAATGTGTTTATTAACGAGAAAGCATCTCGCTCTGCTCCTTAACCCAAAAAAGACCAGTGTAACAATATAATTGTTGGAACATTTAATTTAAATAGATGGATAGATCTTTTATTGACATAATTGAAGTCATTGCTGACTTATTTGTCAATGTCAAATATATATAATATATAGTATATATTTATCAAAATTGTATAAGTAAAGTATTTATATCATACACGAGATTTAATCAAATATGTGACTAAGCTATGTTAATAGTAGCATATGTAAATTGATCTCCTTTTTGTATATAAGTGGTAAAAGTATAAAGGGCGTCCCTATATGTAACTGTTAGCATCTAATTTTATGTGTTGGACATATCTAGGTGTGGATGGGTTATATGGGAGGGGGCGTGGGGTGGTAGCAGTCCATGGCCTTTTTTCTTTGTGCATCGGAATTTTTAAAAGTCACTTAGTTTTCAAGCAGTGAAAATGGGCCCCGATGCAGTGGTTAAAGCTGCCTGCTTGGAAAGTCGGGTATCGCGGGTTCGAGCCTCACTCTGGCCTTCAAGTTCCAAAGAAACAATATGTTTCTTCCCCGCTCACTCGTAAAGATTTATTTTTGTGGAGAGCCCCCGTGACCGAGAGGTAGCGTGCCCAGTTTAGCCTACGTGTGCACAAAGGTTGCCTAAAACCCCATTAATTCCATTTCATTTTAAGCAGGTAAATAATAACGCAATTTGTCTCACATTTAACTGAAACTGCCACCTTTACCACGTCCACACAAGCATAAGAGATAGTAGCACATAATAGTATCAGCTCAGTTGACAACACTCTCTATCACATAACGACCGTTACCATGGCAACACTGACCGCCCTCAAAGTGATAACACCCTCGTTATGAATCACAAGTTATTAGTTGAGCGGGTCAATGGTATAAATCATAGCAGAATGAACAATATGAGCTAAATGTATATTTCCCTTTCAATTGATGACAGCTTTTGTGGCTTTCTCATTTTAAAATTTTCTCATCTCAATATTTTATAATACTATGAGCTAATGAATTGATCGATTCGGCATGAAAATTAATATGCAGCACCTAGAAGTTATAACTGAATAGTGTCTACAGGGGGGGGGGGATATAGCAGAATAGACAAAATTTATTTTAAATTGTTCCATAATTATATTTTTCTAATACTTTTTGTATAACGGCTACCAAAAGAAAACCTAGCTTCTTGGTTATTCACATAATCCCAGAGATGTATCATTGCTACCATGGCAACTAGTGTTAGCACCAGTGATGGAGGTGTTTGAGTGGCGCTGTGTGTTGAAGGTGATCTATCATGCCTTATATGGTATAAATAATTATGACCTTATATGGGGTGATTGGCTATCATGTGACCCTCTCAGAGGGTCACATGATAGCCAATCACCCCATATGAGGAAAAACTTGTGCCCCATCTTGTGGCAACTTTGAATTATTTGTCACAATATTATTCATACTATATAAGGGGTGATAGATCACCTTTAAGTGTTAGAAATGACTAGAACTTACCATGTGAATGATTGCACCCAGCTTAGCACCGTTTATCCACCGTGACGGGTGATTTGAATGAGAGTAATGAAATGAATCGGGCTTTAGGCCACCTTTGTGCACATATAGGCTAAACTGGGCCAGGAGAACCTCCTGAGGATGGTGAGATGATTGAGATGACACTGTCCTCCAGACACAGGATTCGAAATTCGAGCCCTGGCGGTCTGAGGCCGAGCACGCTACCTCTCGGTCACGGAGGCTCCCCACAATACTAACTTTCACACGTGGATGGGGAAGAAACAATTTTGTTTCTTTCAAACCGCCGAAACCGGGAACCGAACCCCGGACTCTGGCGTGAAAGGCAGCGGTGCTAACCACTACCCTAGGGCCCCCGCCCTGAATGAGAGTAGAGTTTGATCAGTTATACTGATGTGATCGAGCATTGTGAGATTAGTGTTGTCACAAAGCGTGACAATGTCACAAAACCTGATGACACTAGGAGGTTTATCACAGGCTATTAAGATTAGAATAATGCTCTCTGTATATATATTTATTGATAGATAAAATAATTCATAGGTTTGATTGACATGATTAAATTAATCTCACATTTTTCATAAGCGAAATGTATGTACAAATTTAATTTTCCTGGAGTATTCACGACATGTTTATTTTAACTGGTATAAAACGTCTCTATTGACCATCACTATTTTGCATAATGTAAATATTTTATTAGTCGAATATATGAGAAATCGTATAGTTTTGATATTTCACAATTAATATAATTTATATTTATAACAGTTTTCTCCATTCTAATCAGTTTGTTGATAACGACTAATGATGAGTGTGTATATGATGACGTTGCCGGCGTTGCTGTTGGTGTGATGATGACGGGTGTTACACTGAGAGTGAAGTTTGATCACCTGGATGATGACGGTCACGCCTGGTGTGTGACTCACTACGTGATAAGATGCGGCGCTGTCACGAGGTGTAACATGTAACAGTCACGACGTGATGACATCTAGTCACTTGTCATGACTAACCATATATAAGCGGGGTAAGAAGATGAAGCTAATCATTCTGTGTCTGACGCCAAATGTTCAGTAACTAAATAGACAAATAACTCCATTCAAACACATAATATCTGACTGATTATTCATATTCTAACTAAATCTATCATATTTCACAATGGCTGGTCAAGTTCAAAGTGATAAATATCTAATGACAATTGTTGAAGAAGGAGTCTTATCAACCACATTCTGGTCTGAACCAGATCTGCTCAACTCATCAAATGAATCTCTCTATGTAGATTCGGGTTACTATGGAAACAGTGGTCCCAGTGATGATGACAATTACCATTATGGATCACAGTTTACTCTAAATAACATATCAACTCCTTTATCTACAACAATTCACCAGACTGTCTCAGCCAGTATGGATTTTTCTCTCTTGGACTCGCCGGTGAGTTGGCGCAGCAGAACAGATCAAGTTGTTCCTGATAATAGTATTTGCTCAGAATGTGACTCAGGTCTCCTTGACAACAGCCTATTATCGCCCATCTCCATGGATTTTCTGGATTTAGACACACCCCTGAACCCCTCACAGCTTGATCAACATAAAGAAGACGTATCCACCATACAACCTGTTGCCCTTACCACCTCAAATGTCAACAAAAAGATGAGCCACTCCAGGAAAAAATCTCTGTCTAAGAAACTGAAGAAAATGCGCCACTTTCTGAAGAATGAAAGTCACAAGAAAAATCAAGCTATAGAAATTCTTGCTTATCTGTAAAATCAATAACTGTTATATTATTTATATTTTCATTTCATCATATTTTCATATCCAACTTGTTATCTACTATTTATTTGTGATATTTTCTGTTATTTGTTATAATCTATTGCTTTGTTACATTTGACATATAAAATAAACCAGTTTCATTACATCTAGCACGTTTTTGGCGTCGATTTATTCGTAGCGTATCACGTCACCACGTCACAAAAGCATAACAAATACTAACATACCACCACGTCACCACGTCCACACAAGAATAACAGATAGTGACATATTACTACGTCACCACATCCACACAAGAATAACAAAAAAATAGCATACTACCACGTCACCACGTCCACACAAGAATAACAAATAATAGCATACTACCACGTCACCACGTCCACACAATAATAACAGATAGTCACAAACTACCACGTCACCGCGTCCACACAAGAATAGCAGATAGTCACAAACTACCACGTCATCACGTCCACACAAGAATAACAAAAAATAGCATACTACCACGTCACCACGTCCACACAATAATAACAGATAGGCACAAGCTACACGTCACCGCGTCCACACAAGAATAGCAGATAGTCACAAACTACCACGTCATCACGTCCACACAAGAATAACAAAAAATAGCATACTACCACGTCACCACGTCCACACAATAATAACAGATAGTCACAAAGTACCACGGCACCACGTCCACACAAGAATAACAAATAATAGCATACTACCACGACACCACATGCACACAATAATAAAAGGCAGTCACATACTACCACGACACCACGTACACACAAGAATAACAAAAAATAGTATACTACCACGTCACCACGTCCACATAAGTATAACCAATAATAAGCATGCTAACACGTCACCACGTCCACACAAGAATAGCAGATATTAACAAACTACCACGTCACCACGTCCACACAAGAATAACAGATAGTCACAAACTACCACGCCACCACGTCCACACAATAATAACAGCTAGTCACAAACTACCACGTCACCACGTCCCCACAAGCATAACATATAGTAGCAGACTACCACGTCACCACGTCCACAGAAGAATAACATATAGTAACAGATGTATCAACAGGTTACAGTCACCCTGTCACTCTTGTGACAACACTCCCATCACATAACGATTGTTACCATGTTACCACAGACCGCTCTCAGGGTGGTAACACCCTTGTTGAATCACAAGTTGTTAATTGTGAGGATCAATGATATGAATGAATGAATGAAATCTTATATAGCGCATGTATCCAGCCGGGGGCTGTTCAGAGCGCTGAACATCGAGAGTAACTTAGCAAGGCCTGTTATCATTCAAATTCCAACTCAGTCTCCTGGGAGATATACAGCTGAGCTGTCATTGAGGCGCATCAAGCTATTTTCATTCTAAGCAAATTCGCCTTATGTACCAAGTACTCACACATTGTGGATTTTCTGGGGTCTCGCCGGATGGAAACAGCGCCTACGTCCATTGAGGTTATTTTACGTCCAACTCTAGGTAAATCATAGCAGTATAAAAAATAGAAACCAAATAATGTAGATCTGGTAATTTTCGCGTGTTTAAATTTTCGCGAATTTGTCATTTTGGGACTTTTCACGAATTTCAAAATTTGCGAATTTTCATTTTTCTTTAGTAGCGCGATTATAATAATAATTTTCGCGAGATTTTTGAATTCGCGAATATGTCCTCCTCGCGAAATTCGCGAAAATTTTAACCGCGCGAATAATACCAGATCTACAGTATACAATTTCCTCTAAATTGATGACATATACTGTATGGCATTTTTACATTTAAAATTTTCATTTAAAAATGTTATAAAAATTTTGAGCTTATGAATTGATCGGAATGAAAATTAGTATCCAGCACCTGAAGGTTATAACTGAATACACTTAATAATTATAAAAAAATATAGGATTAATTATTCAAATCTACTAATCATGTTATTAATCAATAATATTTACGCAGAGAGCATTAATGGTATTTTATTTGCCTGTGATAAACCTCCTAGTGTCATCAGGTTTTGTGACATTGTCACGCTTTGTGACAACACCAATCTCACAATGCTCTATCACATCAGTATAACTGATCTAACTTCACTCTCATTCAAATCACTCGTCACTACGTTAACAATGTAATAAACGGCTAGATATATGGTGTTAAGCTTGGTGCAATCATTCACCTCGTAAGCTCTTGTCATTTCCAACACTCAACACATAGCACCTCTCCACTACCTCTATCATTGGTGCTAACACTAGTAGCCATGATAGCAATAATACATCTCTAGGATTATGTGAATGGCCAAAAAGCTACGGTTTCAGTCGGTAACCTTAATACAAAAAGTATCTCAAAATTATAATTGTGGTACAATAACCAATTTAGTATTTTCTTGTAGATTTATTTCGCTGTAAACACTATTCAGTTATACCCAATAAGTGCTGGATAATAATTTTCACTCCCATTAATCCATTAGCTCCAAATATAATAAAATAATAAGTTGTAAAAAGCTTATGTCGAGAATGTATATATGGTTCCTATTTTTTATTATGCTATGATTTATATCATTGACCCGGCCCTCCCAATTCTTAACTTGTGATTCACAACGAGGCTGTTACCACCCACAGGTGCGGTCAGTGTTACTATGGTAACGGTCGTTATGTGATGGGGGTGTTGTCACCAGAGTGACAGGGTGACTGCAACCTGTTGATCTGATACTATCTGCGACTATTTGTTATTCTTGTGTGGACGTGGTGACGTGGTAGTTTCAGTGAGCGTGAAGTTGATCACTATGAGATCTTGATATCGCGAAAAACATTGTGTTATTATTTGAGTGCATGAAAGCTGAGTGATATTTAGACATTCAGGCAAATAGGCCATGGGGTATAAACCGCCTCACGTACATCTCTTCACATATGTGCAAATATAATGTTTTAATACAAAATAATCGAAATAAACAACAAAACCAGCTGGTCAACATGGTCAGGAGAAACTACATCATAAAACATAATTATTGGTCCACATTCGTTTTTGGAGCTTGTTTTTCAACCCGCATATGTAATGTGTATATGCTTATGGCTGACATCTAAATTATCATTGAGCTTTGCTCGGCATTGTAGAGTATCATTTTTCATCCACCGGTTCTTACAAGAAACATTCTACACTAAAATGCAGAGCAAAGTTGAATGAAAACGCTTCTTCAGATTTCAGCCCAGGAAAGAACAAACATTAATTTTTGATCAAAAGGCTGCAACATTACATTTATTAAAAATATATAACATTTATAAAGAAAAATACCACCCAGTCTAAAGCATATAGCCCACGTATGCAGGTTAAAAGACATGGGTCAAATATGGATGCGGCCAATAATTGTGTTTTAAATGTTATGGTTTCTCTTGACCACTTTGACTTTTCGATTTTTTTGTAATAAACAGTGATGTCTGAACGTATGTGGAGAGATGAATATTCACTTCACTGCAATGTTCTATATCATAACCTGGAAAGTTGTCATATAATGTGTTTATTAACGAGAAAGCTTCTCGCTCTGCTCCTTAACCCAAAAAAGACCAGTGTAACAATATAATTGTTGGAACATTTAATTTAAATAGATGGATAGATCTTTTATTGACATAATTGAAGTCATCGCTGACTTATTTGTCACTGTCAAATATATATAATATATAGTATATATTTATCAAAATTGTATAAGTAAAGTATTTATATCAAACGCGATATTTAATCAAATATGTGACTAAGCTATGTTAATAGTAGCATATGTAAATTGATCTCCTTTTTGTATATAAGTGGTAAAAATATAAAGTTCGTCCCTATATGTAACTGTTAACATCTAATTTTATGTGTTGGACATATCTAGGTGTGGATGGGTTATATGGGAGGGGGCGTGGGGTGATAGTAGTCCATGGCCTTTTTTCTTTGTGCATCGGAATTTTTAAAAGTCACTTAGTTTTCAAGCAGTTAACATGGGCCCTGATGCAGTGGTTAAAGCTGCCTGCTTGGAAAGTCGGAGATCGCGGGTTCAAACCTCACTAT
Source organism: Flabesymbios commensalis (assembly GCA_964017125.1). Classification (NCBI taxonomy): domain Eukaryota; kingdom Metazoa; phylum Annelida; class Polychaeta; order Terebellida; family Flabelligeridae; genus Flabesymbios; species Flabesymbios commensalis. The sequence goes on along the minus strand of OZ024905.1, from coordinate 24,256,404 downwards.
GGCCTTCAAGTTCCAAAGAAACAATATGTTTCTTCCCCGCTCACTCGTAAAGATTCATTTTTGTGGAGAGCCTTCGTGACCGAGAGGTAGCGTGCCCAGTTTAGCCTACATGTGCACAAAGGTTGCCTAAAACCCCATTAATACCATTTCATTTTAAGCAGGTAAATAATAACGCAACTTGTCTCACAATTAACTGAAACTGCCACGTTACCACGTCCACACAAACATAAGCGATAGTAGCAGATAATACTATCAGCTCAGTTACAACACTCCCTATCACATAACGACCGTTACCATGGCAACACTGACCGCCCTCAAAGTGATAACACCCTCGTTATAAATCACAAGTTATTAGTTGAGCGGGTCAATGATATAAATCATAGCAGAATGAACAATATGAGCTAAATGTACATTTCCCTTTCAATTGATGACAGCTTTTGTGGCTTTCTCAATTTAAACTTTTCTCATCCCAATATTTTATAATACTATGAGCTAATGAATTGATCGATTCGGCATGAAAATTAATATGCAGCACCTAGAAGTTATAACTGAATAGTGTCTACAGGGGGGGGGGGGGGGGAGGCGGGGCGGGATATAACAGAATAAACAAAATTTATTTTAAATTGTTCCATAATTATATTTTTGTAATACTTTTTGTATAACGGCTACCAAAAGAAAACCTAGCTTCTTGGTTATTCACATAATCCCAGAGATGTATCATTGCTACCATGGCAACTAGTGTTAGCACCAGTGATGGAGGTGTTTGAGTGGCGCTGTATGTTGAAGGTGATCTATCATGCCTTATAGATATAAATAATTATGACCTTATATGGGGTGATTGGGTATCATGTGACCCTCTCAGAGGGTCACATGATAGCCAATCACCCCATATAAGGAAAAACTTGTGCCCCATCTTGTGGCAACTTTGAATTATTTGTCACAAAATTATTCATACTATATAAGGGCTGATATATCACCTTTAAGTGTTAGAAATGATTAGAACTTACCATGTGAATGATTGCACCCAGCTTAGCACCGTTTATCCACCGTGACGGGTGATTTGAATGAGAGTAGAGTTTGATCAGTTATACTGATGTGATTGACAGTGTGAGATCAGTGTTGTCACAAAGCGTGACAATGTCACAAAACCTGATGACACTAGGAGGTTTATCACAGGCTATTAAGATTAAAATAATGCTCTCTGTATATATATTTATTGATAGATAAAATGATTCATAGAAATCGTATAGTTTTGATATTTCACAATTAATATAATTTATATATATAACAGTTTTTTCCATTCTAATCAGTTTGTTGATAACGACTGAAGATGAGTGTGTATATGATGACGTTGCCGGCGTTGCTGTTGGTGTGATGACGGGTGTTACACTGAGAGTGAAGTTTGATCACCTGGATGATGACGGTCACGCCTGGTGTGTGACTGACTACGTGATCAGATGCGGCGCTGTCACGAGGTGTAACATGTAACAGTCACGACGTGATGACATCTAGTCACTTGTCATGACTAACCATATAAAAGCTGAGTAAGAAGATGAAGCTAATCATTCTGTGTCTGACGCCAAATGTTCAGTAACTAAATAGACAAATAACTCCATTCAAATACACAATATCTGACTGATTATTCATATTCTAACTAAATCTATCATATTTCACAATGGCTGGTCAAGTTCAAAGTGATAAATATCCGATGACAATTGTTGAAGATGGAGTCTTATCAACCACATTCTTGTCTGAACCAGATCTGCTCAACTCATCAAATGAATCTCTCTATGTAGATTCGGGTTACTATGGAAACAGTGGTCCCAGTGATGATGACAATTACCATTATGGATCACAGTTTACTCTAAATAACATCTCAACTCCTTTATCTACAACAATTCATACTGTCTCAGCCAGTATGGATTTTTCTCTCTTGGACTCGCCGGTGAGTTGGCGCAGCAGAACAGATCAAGTTGTTCCTGATAATAGTATTTGCTCAGACTGTGACTCATGTCTCCATGACAACAGCCTATTATCGCCCATCTCCATGAATTTTCTGGATTTAGACACATCCCTAAACCCCTCACAGCTTGATTAACATAAAGAAGACGTATCCACCATACAACCTGTTGCCCTTACCACCTCAAATGACAACAAAAAGATGAGCCACTCCAGGAAAAAATCTCTGTCTAAGAAACCGAAGAAAATGCGCCACTTTCTGAAGAATGAAAGTCACAAGAAAAATCAAGCTATAGAAATTCTTGCTTATCTGTAAAATCAATAACTGTTACATTATTTATATTTTCATTTCATCATATTTTCATATCCAACTTGTTATCTACTATTTATTTGTGATATTTTCTGTTATTTGTTATAATCTATTGCTTTGTTACATTTGACATATAAATAAACCAGTTTCATTACATCTAGCACGTTTTTGGCGTCGATTTATTCGTAGCGTATCAAACTATTTTATTTAATAAAACTATTTATTGAAGTTAGCCTACAGTATTTATTTACTGTATCATGGCAACCCCCCCCCCCCTCCCGTTGTAAGCAAAAAAGCCCGAGCGATGCCGAGTTTGTGTTCCTTAATCACATAAAGAACTTTCCAAGCGATGCCGAGTGTGTGCTCCTGTATCCCATCTTGCACGGGGCGATGCTGAGTATGTGTTCCTTATCACATCAAGTACCGGGCGATGCCGAGTGTTTGTTCCTAAATCACATCAAATGCAGAGCGAGGTCGAGTGTGTATTCCTTGATCACATCAAGACCCAAGCGATACCGGGCGATGCTGAGTGTGTGTTGCTTTATCACATCAAATACTGAGCAATGCCGAGTGTGTGTTCCTTTATCACATCAAGTACTGGGCGATACCGAGTGTGTGTTCCTTGATCACATCAATTACCGAGAAATGCCGAGTTTGTGTTCCTTTATCTTATCAAGTACTGGGGGATGACGAGTGTGTGTTCCTTGGTTACATCAAGTACCGGGCGATACCGAGTGTGTGTTCCTTGATCACATCAAGTACTGGGTGATGCCGAGTGTGTGTTACTTTATTACATCAAGTACGGAGCCATGCCGAGTGTGTTCCCTGGTCATAATCATCTAGTACTGGGCGATACCGAGTGTGTACTGTGTGTTCCTTTATCACATCAAGTGCTAAGCCATGCCGAGTGTGTGTTCCTTTTTCACATCAAGTATTGAGCGATGCCGAGTGTATGTTCTTTGATCACATAAAGTACTGGGCGATGCCGAGTGTGTGTTCTTTGATCACATAAAGAACTGGGCCATGCCGAGTGTGTGTGTTCCCTTATCACATCAAGTGCCAAGCGATGCCGAGTGTATGTTCCATGATCACATCAAGTACTGGGCGATGCCAAGTGTCTGTTCCACGGTCACATAAAGAACTGGGCGATGCCGAGTGTGTGTTCCATGATCACATTAAGTACTGGGCGATGCCAAGTGTCTGTTCCTCGGTCACATAAAGAACTGGGCGATGCCGAGTGTGTGTGTTCCTCTATCATATCAAGTGCCAAGCGATGCCGAGTGTGTGTTCCTTGATCACATCAAGTACTGGGCGATGCCGAGTGTGTGTTCCTTGATCACATCAAGTACTGGGCGATGCCGGGTGTGTGTTCCATGATCACATCAAGTACTGGACGATGCCGAGTGTGTGTTCCATGATCACATCAAGTACTGGGCGATGCCGAGTGTGTGTTCCATGATCACATCAAGTACTGGGTGATGCCGAGTGTGTGTTCCATGATCACATCAAGTACTGGGTGATGCCGAGTGTGTGTTCCATGATCACATCAAGTACTGGGCGATGCCGAGTGTGTGTTCCATGATCACATCAAGTACTGGGCGATGCCAAGTGTCTGTTCCACGGTCACATAAAGAACTGGGCGATGCCGAGTGTGTGTGTTCCTCTATCATATCAAGTGCCAAGCGATGCCGAGTGTGTGTTCCTTGATCACATCAAGTACTGGGCGATGCCGGGTGTGTGTTTCTTATCACATCTGTATCGTCAACTGGCGTGATCTTTTCATACCGAATCACCAGAAAGCAGAATATGTTATTATAGATTATAAACAAAGCTATTGTCATCTGTTTTCAAAAGCATCTACCCTGGTCACCCCCTCCCCCTTGGTATATCATTCAAGTCCCCATGCCCATGTACAGCTGTATGGATCATATCATGAAATAATCTGCTTCTTGAGAAATGAATGAATTTCATTCAGCGGGTATATAATTATGTCAAATAGTACTGACCCAACAACATTGCTGATCAAGTTAGATTTTGCCTAATGCCACTTGTTAGGCTTGGTTGTAGGCCGTAGCCCAATAGGTTTATTTTGCCTGAGTTTGTGTCCTATTAGGGGAAAGAGGGGTGCTGTGTGTGGGAAACGTTTCACATTGCTGTACACCAGTCCTTATGAACATGTGCAATATAACGTTTCAGGTCCTCTGGTTAAGTACTTTGTCTTATAACGTGTGTTTAGAAAAAATATATATTTCCGATTATATTTGTGCTTAAAAGCTTAAAGGGTTTTGGTTGGAATATTGTTGTCCCAAACGTCTCCAGCGCTGGTTCAACCTTAACTCACCATTGGATCATCATCCTGTGTTTGTTGGCATTTATAGGGGGAGGTGGGGCAGGCCTACATTTAAACACAATGTTGGGTTCATGTTGGGGAAGCGTCGTAAATAGTGGCCTAACATTAAGCTTGCAATAACTGTAATAATAGGCCTAAAAATCTTCTAAGCCGATGTCATAGGCTATATCCACACACTGTCCTTAATATTAGGCCTACGAATGACTCATGAGGATAGGCCTGCTCATGCTATTTTTCAAGCATATGTTTCAGTTATGCCAGTGAGGCCTAATTAAGTAACTTTGTCCATGCGGAGCACGGGACAAGGCTAGTATATCTTTAATGTCATAACATGTCCGTTGAGACCGATATGGAATAGCCATACACTAGCAAAACCTTTCTCTGCATCAAGCATACCAACATTATATAGTTACACCTCTCTCCCTATAATACGATGGAATTTAATTTAACTATTCCTTGCCCAAATTATCCTGGAATCCCACTTTATAGTTTTTAAATCGTGATGTAATATTTCAAGTATACCCTCATTAGCAACACTGTACATTAGACGCAGCATAATAAAACTTGACACATTGCTATGTAGCCCTCAGGGCTATAATGTGGCATAGTTGTAAAATGACACCAACGTCATTTAAAGATCATTTAAATATCATAATAAGCATATTTTTTAAATGTATAAAATCGCATTTTTGCGAGCTTGGGCTGCTATCGAGGACTCGCATTATTGCGAACTAGGGTAAAACAGGGTTAACAAGTGATCCACAAAATGTATTTACTTGAACTTTTTTTGATAGAATTGAGTATATTGCATTTATATTGAGTATATTGCATCTATATTGCGCCTTATCTCAATTGATTCTAAGGCACATAAAGTAACTTAGCAAGGCCTGTTAGCATTCAAATTCCAACTCAGTCTCTTAGGAGGTATACAGCTGAGCTGCCACTTTGAGGCGCATCAAGCTATTTTCAAATTCGCCTATTATGTGCCAAGTACTCACACTTTGTGGATTTTATAGGGTTTCGCCGGATGGAAATTGCGCCTACGTCCATTGAGGTTCTTTTACGTCCAGCTCTAGGTCAGTCAGACGAGCCATCTGATATACGTGATTCTCTGAGCCCCACGAATGCTCTTGTAACTTACTTATTTTCTCGTCTTTTTTAAATCATGGAACTATTCTAGCTAGTACCATTTTCTCGAACAGTTTATACAATACGGATAGAAGAGTTATTATAAGTGTAAGGTTATCTTTCACAGATTGGTCTTTGTTCCCAGTTTTAGGGATTTGGATGATTATTCCTCGCTTGAAACAGTCTGATATATGTTCTTTGGTAGCCATTGTATTAAAAACAACGCTCACCAGCTGCATCGCTTTAACCCTTTCAAGCCTGAATTTACTATTGTCATCTTCATCCACTACAAGTCGCAAATTGCTGTCGCAATTCCCGACTTGTAGTGGATGAAGATGAGCTAAGTGGGTGAAAATTAAAGAAAATTGCCATGTATCGGTATAACAGTTTCATGGACATTTTCCTTCTAAAACCGTCAGCTGTAGGAAAATTAAGTCTTTTTTCAGGGATGTAAAATGATGCTTTAATGCATCGTGAGACCTTAAAGGGTTAATATATATAATTACCATCATTTCAGATGCTCGCTGCTCTTGAAAGTTATCAATACGTGGAGATTTATTGCTTTTTAAATGGTGGCATTGATTTTTTATACTTATTTGTATTTTAGTCACTGGGTCAATATTTTCCTGATCGCTTAACTTGATTTACTCAACTACCACGGTGCTTTAAATAACGTACAGTAAAACGTGTCAATCAATTACTGTATCAGTAGGGTCAGTCAGTGCATCTCGTGATTCAGGCTACACATGGAGATTCTCGCACTCTACTCTAAACCCTATACGGTATGTATTGATATATATTATGCTTTCTTGTTACATGTAGTTTTTATATTTCATTTGTTTAGGAAAGTGTAATTAGATCTATATGTAGGCCTAATTTTACCTGCTATTCATATTTCATATATAATATAACACTCGGCATTACATAAGTACCATGATACCGCCCTAGAAAATTACCCTTTAGGAGTCAGAATCTGACGTCTATAGAAGTCAGTTTCTGACGTCTGAAGTCGATCCCCGCACTGTAATAGTACACATATTTCTAATGCTGGTATACCCATATCATGGGTATTCAAATGAAGCGGACAGAGGTAACTAAGACATTTATGATAATTTCAAATTGAAAAACCCTTTTCGTCTCCATGGTTTATCTCAACATATTTCAGAGTTGTAACTAAGGGTTAATGATGTAGGCCTACATATATTACACATCATTACACATATATTACACATCTATTTCATTATACAAGTATAACACACTGGAAAACAGTGTATAACAAATATAATTATTACTATAATTATTGAGAAGTCTGGTTAGACTACCTGTCGTGAATAAATGGCTATACATCTATCCATCCATGCAAAATTTAATTTGTGATATTAAACAGAACCTGTGATATTAAACAGAACCTCTGATTTATTTCGATGACGGTGGTTTCATTTTATACATAAAACGCAATCACGTTTACGTAAAACATAGCGCAATACATTTTTTGAAACAAACTCTCGTCGGGCAATTTTATTTCAAAATTTGACACTCGCCATCTTTTGTGAATAAAATCTTTTATATATTTAGGTTGCTAGGAAATACGGAGCAAAGTGTGATTTATAGCAAATAACGTACAATACACTGACACAGCGGCTGCATTTTTGTTTCTATTTACCCCAAGAGATATATCAATATATTACTCACTGAAACTATATGCAATCATCATAACTATGATAAACGTTTATTTCTATAATTATACTGATCATATTAACCTTGCTAATGTAACTTATGCCATTTATAATAATTTATAGATGTATTTTTCTAGGGGTCCATAAACATGCGCCGAATTTGGCAGTATCTGGTGACATGGGATGGACCACTCGCAGAGTTAGACGCCACATAGAAATGATACGCCTGTGGAATAGACTGATTAAAATGCCTGAAACCCGACTAACGCACCATTTTTTTCTATGGGAGAAATCTATATTGAGACATACATGTAATTGGTCGCAAAATATAAAACATCTATTCACTACTTTAAAGCAGCCTGATGCATTTAACAACCTTCAAAATGTTAACATAAATTCGGCTTGGGCACTTTTTTATGACAAATTCTGTAATACCTGGCATAAAGATATTCAAGTAAAACCAAAACCAAAGAACAATATATATTATTCAAAACCAATTTTGGCCCCGAGTCATATATTTTGGAAGTTAAGAATAAAACGATACGATCCACCTTTTCAAAATTAAGATGTGGTATTTTGCCACTACAACTAGAAGTTTTACGCTGGCAGGGTGTGCCTGCTGACAGGAGATTTTGTGTACTGTGCAAAGACAAAGTCAAAGATGAAGCACATTTTCTTTTCGATTGTCCAAATTATAGTGAATTGAGACGTGAATTTATTAACACGATTTTTACCAACGAAAACAATTTTGAAAAACTCTCTACCAAAGAAAAATTCATCATAATGACGCAAAAAGAAAACATAAAAAACTCCAGTCAGTACGCACACTACTGCTTAAACAAAGACAAACGATCCGTGTACGATCATGTTTAGGTTTGTAGTACACTTAGTTTTTTAATTTAGCTATTGTTAGAAATATTAGTATTAGTATTAGTCAACTTAAATTTATTATTATTTTATTTAATATTATTATTTTTATTTGATATGTGCAATTACTTCGTCATGTAGCACAGCTTTATTATTATATATGCACTGTTTGATAGCCATTGTTATTATTCCATTCTTCTTTCATTTATTAACTCATTCATCTACACGGATATTATTTTTTATTATCATTATGTAATGATCAGCTATATTTTTTTTTTTCAATTATACAATATACATGTAATTACTTGTGACATGTAAGCCCAAGGGGGCTGGGGGTATCCACTGTGTTCTCTCTCTCTCTCTCTCTCTCTCTCTCTCTCTCTCTCTCTCTCTCTCTCTCTCTCTCTCTCTCTCTCTCTCTCTCTCTCTCTCTCTCTCTCTCTCTCTCTCTCTCTCTCTCTCTCTCTCTCCTCTCTCTCTCTCTCTCTCTCTCTCTCTCTCTCTCTCTCTCTCTCTCTCTCTCTCTCTCTCTCTCTCTCTCTCTCTTCTCTCTCTTCTCTCTCTCTCTCTCTCTCTCTCTCTCTCTCTCTCTTTTCTCTCTCTCTCTCTCTCTCTCTCTCTCTCTCTCTCTCTCTCTCTCTGTCTGTATGTGTGTATGTCTATATTTAGGTGTTTGGGATGTATGTATATTTGTATTGTTTTGGTAATCTAAGGATAATAAAAAACTTGAAGCGGATTAGCAGTGGATTTTATATGTGATTGGTGTCTAAATATTAACATTTTGTAATCATTTTTTTTGTATGTATGCATGTTAATATGCTTATAATAGTCACCCTTTCAATACAAAAAGAAATCTTTCTCCCTATTATTATTAATATACGTATGTGCAGCTTTGATCATTGTTAGCGTTATAACACACCAGTAAAATTTGTTGTTATACATTTTAAATCATAGTAAACATTGTATTTGGATTAGAAACAACACAAACAAAACTTATTTCACACTTTTAACACTCACTTTTATTCTATATTTGCAATAAATAGAAGCACATTTTAATCGCAACAATTATGCCCTTCGGCATACAACAATATATATCATAAACAAACATAAAAATATTAAATAAATACATGCCTTCTGTATCTGGAAAGATATATCAGATGACAAAACCACCCCTGATCCCGATATGTAGAATGTGTTCTTCATTAGGAGTATATCAACTGCTCTAGCACTTTAAAATTTACCCTCTTCTGTCACGTGCATTGTTCTATTAATGCGCCATTAATTTAATATTTTGCCGTCTTTGTCATCATGTATAGTCCAACAAGAGTCAACACTGTGCTATTTGACAATCGTTTGTCCCATTTATATCCCTACAGGTGCGCCAACACTTTAATGTTCGACGCTCCTTTGCCACATGATAGAAAACTACGCATTCTTTTCAGTTTACAGGACAGTGACTTCATCCTGGAACAGCTTAACTTCTTGTTATCAGCTGTAGCTGTGGAAATAGGCTCCTTCAGGCGTCCGTTGTATCCTACCAAATCAGATCGTTCCATCTGATGTTCGTCAAATGATGAATAGAACTGCAGTTTGTCCATGAGCGACTCACACAGTAGACTTTGGTCATGCATATCAGTGTCACAGTCTGAACATACACTAGTATCAAGCAGCAACTCACTCATATGACTGTCAAACACACGAGGCAACGTAACTGGAGAAAAATCCATCAGTGTGGCCACTCTACTACTGATGGTTCTAGAGACAGGAGTCGATGCATTCATTATCATACACGATCCATAGGAAGCATTCCCATCGCTAAGCTCTTCTTCACTGAAACTATTAAGTCCACAGAAGCCGGAGTCGATTAGATCCGAGTTACAGCGTGCATCTTCATAGACATCCAAAGTGGACGGTTCAGTCCAGAAGGTTGTGGATGGGATTCCGTCAGTAATCACTGTGACTGGCGCGTCTTCTGTCTGTATGGCTTCTATAAATGGGACGCTGTGTTTCTGGATTTCATCTTGAAGTGTTGTAACTGTTACTTTTCGCTTCTTGTTCCCCCCAGTGATGGTTGGGGCAGGTAAGTCCTGGTTCTGTATCAGAGGACACATCTCCTCACTGGCTCCCCTGTGCAACTGTAACATAACAGGTTATAATTAAACATCAAAAACTAAAGCTTAGTCAAGTGGAAGAAAAGCAAACACAGTGACTATATGAACGTTTTACATGATGATTTATTTTAAATAGTACGAGCCCAATAAGAACAGAGTACGAATTTTTTTCCTTGCGACCGCCATGAGAAGGTTGCAATAAATGTACCCGACAGCGTTGGTATGACGTTCGTACGGGTCATTATGAGTAGGTTCTTACATAATATAGTTAGTTCAAAAATAGCACCATTATTCGTACGGACTTTTCAGGCGCTTGTATGAACGCCGTACGGATGTAAGCATTCGTACGACACTCGTACTATGCGTCTCAAGGTGTGGGTACGGTGGTTACGAGGCGATAGAAAGGCGATGCTAAAAATTAAATGGTAATTATTTGCCAATTTCGTAAAATATCTTCTTACGAAAGTATGTGGCAACGTACGAACGCTAAAAAAATAGGGAATAAAAATTCGCACGAATCAATTGAATGGCTTAAAGGTAAAGTGATCTAAGTCCACATTTTCTCATTTTCTTTTAGAAGGTTTCAAAGTTAAAATCAATTAAAAAAAAATTATTTTGTTTTTAATTCAACTTTGTTAGGTCCATAATCACAAACATAGGAGAAGTTTTGCATTGTTTTTTAAATGTTCATTCCTACTGGCCAGTTTTTGGTTATCAATGTCGTAAAACCCATTTCTGGCAATTTTTATTTTATTTTATAAATAAACTTTTGCAATTTGGAAATATAAATTTATTTTTAAATGTCTCAAACTAGTATAGAAATTGTCTAGTGTCTCTTCATCTTGTTCCGGCCAGTAAAAATTTGGTAATGATTGGCATAGCACAAACTGATCCACACAGGGGGTGTTTGATACCATCTCAGCAGCCATTTTCCGTATATCTCAGAGGTAGACTGATCCAAGTCAAAATGTCCCCATATAAACTGATGGACTTGGATCACTTTACCATTGACGAAAAGTATCAATTTTGAAAGTGGAAAAAAATATGTTGATTAATAAGTCCTGAATTTGTTGACGAATGGCTTAGATATTTTAGTATATTATCTTCTATATATTTAGCTTTCCCAAAATGACATTAACAGAAAAAAACTAATTTTACTTTACCTCTGTGCCATTCAATTGGTCCTAAGGACCTTGTGACCGAAGTATAAGAAAACCATATCTTAAGTTTAAATTGGAATACACAGGCTTGAGGATGTGTGTCTTGGTAAATCTGCAGATTGCGTCATGTTTAGTTTGATAGCGGGTGTACAATGCGTTATGGAAAGATTTTGTTTATGTGAAGGGGTGACACTGCCATTATCCAATAACAGATATATATACTGTACCAGTTATAATGCATGCACACATGCCAAACATTAGTAATCTACACGCTAAAACATTATCATGATTAAAAAGTTTTTCCAAGTTTTTTGTCCCAAATAAGAAATTTGAAATACCAGGGGGGGTGGGGGCATATCAAATAAAAACTGTTCCCATGAATCTCTATACATTGTAATTACCTTTCTCTTCTTGAAGGAGGATCTCAGACTGTGTGATTTAGTAAAAGCCATGTTGTATAAAGCAGATCGTCTGGAGGTTGTCAATAGAGTAGTGAACACAGGATGAATGACTCCACAATCATCACGTGCCCCATATATAGTGAGCACTCACTCCATGACACGTTAGTCATTGTGTCACTGAGGTGTTGAGTCGCGTGTCGCTCGGCAGTGTCACTGTCAATGTCGATATTTGAGCTGATACATACAGGTAGTGTCAGTATTCTTAACACCTTAACTTAACACCTTAACTTGATTAAGCAAACCTGACAAGATTACCCCTACATGTACCATTCGTAATATTCTTATTTAAACTATTTTGTTAGGAAAAGTTATAATCCATCTAAAGAGTGGTGACCTGCTAAACGTTGAAATTAATAGATTATTCTAAAAAAATGTTCAAGTTTCAGTGGCTTAAATATAATTAAATTAAAGTTTGAAGAAATTTCCGGGTAGTTAATCCTACCGACCATAGTAAGAAGATGATTGAACTATCACAGCTTAATCTGATTTAAACGCCTAATATTATTACTATAATTGTATCACCGTACGTATATAAAATCTGATGTCATCAAAAGATAATGTCAGTCATTTTATTTGCAAAAATGCAGCGGTAATTATTATTAATTATTCTCCTCTAGGGAACAGAATGTGTCTATATGTTGGTGTTTTGTAGTGACACTCATTTTAAGACAAACTCAGTGATCAAAATTGTCTTCACGTACAATGATCATCTCCGCCAATTAAATCATTTGTTCACTGACACAATGTACTGGTAATCTGGCACAGATCTCAGAGGCCACAGACCACCAGCTAGTAATAGTCATGTTTGTAATGAAATTTATACTTTATTGGTGCAATGACAATAATTGGTGAAATCAGGCTGTGCATATGTGGAGGGTGATTCTAAAGAGTTGTGTTTGCTATAAAATACAACTGATAAGCTACAATGATATAATATAAAGTTTTACTTCGTGAACATGGTAATTATCTAATGAGTAAGTCGCATGTTAACTATGAGATTCTAGGAAACATAATTATATTAATTTGACTGGTCAAGAGCAGTGAGCTGGAATTATGAGTGTTACATGTGAGATCACTCATGTCTGAGGAGGTGTCAGAATTCTCACTCATTCTCAGGTCAAACAGAGCTATGAATCACGTGTTTGGTTATTTGAGTGGGGAGGTGTGGCCTAACTCAGTGACCCTAAAGTTACCAACTCGCTAAACTTAATATGGATCCCTTTGTCAGGTATATTATTCTAATTCTGCTTAAAAACAGAGAAGTGACGGCAGTGATTCGCTGCTCTGCCATGGACTGCGTCACAATGAATTCGTAAAGTGGCCTGCCGTGATCATCTCTGCCTGACCCTTTAACCCATTGACTTCCAGGCCGGGGTGCATACCAGGATCCAGATATACTGGTGTGGGAGTTCTATTTTTCGTCATTTGAAGCTGGAATTGCTAACGCAATTTCCAGCTTCAAATGACGAAAAATACAGAAATGTAGTATATATTTGACGCAAATTTGTGTCATTTTATGGTTACGTTCATTGACGAATGACGACGGAAATCTCCGTCATGTATGGTAGTGAAAAGGTTAAGCGTTTTACACGACTATAATCGCTTTGAATTCGTCTAACTCGCCGATCAAATCTGTATTTATTGGGAATGAAATGAATAGTTAAACATCACGATTTGCAAATATTTGGTCTCAAATTAAACAAATATGAATAATTTTCACCCACTTGAAGTTGTGGGTCGCGGTAGCGAGACACAACTTCAAGTGGGTGAAAATTAATTAAGATAACTTACATACCCAGCAAACACAAAATATTTTATTAACATTAATACAATGTCGGGTCAACGTTGTTTAAATGCCATACAAATGTCAAAGACATTGGGCCGCCGTTATATGAGTGTTATACAAAATGTTTTGTGTTTGCAGGCATCACATATACTGAGAGGGGGGAGAATTTGCGCCCACGAAAATTTTATTTTGATTGGTCAGGGCCAAGGAGAAAGTCATGAGTGTCAGATGAGATTTGTTACTCATTTCGGAGATGGTGAATACTCACTCATTCTTATATCACTTGTTTTCATCAATTGTGGTGCTCCATGCCAATTGAAATCAGGCTTTTAGTGAGAAAAAAAGATTCAATGTTTCGTCCATCTGTAAAGTCACATAAAATTATCCTGATCATAGCCGTGGACCAGGCGACTCGCTCCGTTTACCGATCAGCGCTATCCTGATCATATCTATGGATCATAGAATATTAGGTTTTATATTAAGTTTTAATTTTTTTTTATATGAGGGTAAAACACCTTAAGTGAAATATCTTAAACATTGTTTGTGGATGATGTAGAAGTAGCATGATTAATCTGACAGTGTTTGAAGAGGATATTGTTCCGGTCTATGTCGTCTGTCTGTCATAATTTCACCTCATAATGCAGAATCCGAGCAAGTCATCGCACGTGTCCAGTGGAATCCAGCTCACGTAATTTAACCCTTTAAGCCCTCACGATGCATTTAAGCATCATTTTACATCCCTGAAAACAGACTTAATTGTCCTACAACTAAGGGTTTTAGAACGAAAATTTCCATGAAACTGGCTTACCAATACGTGGTAATTTTCTTTAATGTTTAAACCACATCAAGTCATCTTCATCCACTACAAGTCGAGAATTGCGGCAGCAATTCGCGGCTTGTAGTGGATGAAAATTCAGGATTGAAAGGGTTAAACCTGAATATCCCGTGCGGTTGAAAACTTCCCCCAGGCTTTGTTTTGGGGAGTGTCGCAATGGGTATTATTTAGATTAACCCATACATCTTTAAAACATCAATTATTATGGCCTACTCATTTCAAACCCTAAACATTAAAATATGTTAAGGGCCTATCCCAATTGATTACACAATTAGAGTAAAGAGGGTGTGACAAAAACGATAACAACGTAAATATGCCAACTGTCAGAGAATTGGAGAGTGTTAGCGCAACATTGGGACAAGGGTTTTTGTTAGTTGGAATAAGGCAATATTCGGCCATGATTGTATTGATGTTTACGTTTTCTGGGATGCGTGAGTTAATATTTCCTTCTCTGTACTGTACTCCAAGGTAATCTCACGATAGGAGGAAACCCGAAGTCTGGATTATGTCGGTCCTACTCTTTGCCCTCTTACTCATACTACTGGCATGTGTTGAATGAAATGAATGGGGTTTTAGGCCACCTTTGTGCACATATAGGCTAAACTGGGCCAGACATGGGTACACTCTTTTATGCCTACACAGCCGCGCTGACAAACATTGGGCCCGGGTACAAATCCTGGTACATTCAGGTTACGAGTTCACCACTGAACCGAATGAGCCACTGAGAGTGGTATGGCCTGCCACATAGCTGGTCTGCATATCGCCGTGAAACTATCCATAGCGAGATGTCAGAATGTGATCCCTTACCACTCGATCCACGTACATAAGTACAGGCGTCTGGTCCTCATCCCCTCTGTCCCGTGTCATATCCCGTACAAAATCAACAGGTTTACCATTATGTCGGTCAGATGTTGGACCAACCAACATAGCCTACATACGTCTCGTATTTGATGTGATGTTTCAACAAATCAAACTATGGCTGTCGTTATATACTGTAGTTGTAGTAGTAAGCTGTGATTGATTTGTTTTCGTTTTTCAGTATAGGGATTGAAATATATTAACGGTTGCTGTTTTCTTAAGCATGTGATGCAATATCTACGGTGGCCCGCAGGTGACACCAAGATTAATGCAAGTTCAAAACCATTTATGCATGCTCACAAAACATTAATACAAGTCCATAGAACAGCTATGCAAGTTCAGAAAACATTTATGCAAGTACGATTGAAAACATGCATGCAAGCTTGAGAATTATTTATTCAAGTACGATTGAAAATAATTATGCAAGTTCAGAAAACATTTATGCAAGTACGATTTAACACAGTTATGCAAGTTTAGAAAGCAGTTATGCAAGTACGATTGAAAACATTTATGCAAGCTCAGAAAACATTTATGCAAGTACGATTGAAAACATTTATGCAAGTTCAAAAAAAGTTTTCCATTCCTTACTTCTCTGTTCCTTCATTTCCCTTTTCCTACATTCCTTTCTCCCTCGATGCCACTCTCCCTCTACTAATTTCTTCTTTCCTTCGATTCTTTCTTCTTTCCTTTCTTCTTCTATCCCTCTATTCTTCCTCCTCCCCGTTCTTCCCCGATTTATCCTTCCTTTCCTCCTTCCCCATCTCTCTGTATCTGTACCTCTCCCATCTTCTTCTCTTCCTTCCTTATTCAATTCCTTCCTCTCTTTCTTAATTTATTTCTTTTTCCTATTCATTCCTTCCCTCCTTTAGTACTCTCTCCTTCCTCTCTTCATCTCTTCTTCTATTATTCCTTCCTTCGCCTCTCTCTTCTCTCTTTCGTCTTTTCTTCTTCTCTCCATTCCTTCCTTCCTCTCTCCATCCCTTCTTATGTTCCTTCCTTCACCTACCTTCCTTCTTCACTCCCTCCGCCCCCTTATTTCCTTCATAACTACCACTCTCCATTCATTCCCTCCTTCATTCATGCCTTCATTCTTCTCATCCAATCGCATTTCCTCCCTCCATCTCTCTCTCTCCTTTCAGTATATCTTTCCTACCATCTTTATTTGGTTTCTTCCCCCATGTCTATTCCTTCCTTCCTTCATTTCATCTTTCTCCTCCGTGTCCTGCCTCACTGGAGACATCCTTCATTCCTTTCTTTCTTCTTTCCTTCTCCTTCCTGTCTCCATACCTCCCTCTCTTCTTTTTTTCCTTCCTTCATCCATTCCTTCCTCCATTCAGTGCTCTTTTCCTTCTGCATTATTTCTTTCCTTTGCCCCCCCCCCCTCTCTGCATTCTTGCTTCCCTTTTCTCATCGTTTTTGTTTTCTGAACTTGCCTTAATGCTTACGATCGTTCTTGCATACATGCTTTCTGAACTTCCACAAAATGTTTTCTGAACCTACATAATGTTTTCAATCGTACTTGCATAAATGTTTTCTGAACTTTCATAAATGTTTCTTCAATTTGCATGTTTTCAATGGCACTCGCATAAATGTTTTCTGAACTTGCATAGGGCCTACATGTTTTCAATCATACTTGCGTTAATGTTTTCAAGCGTGCTTGCATAAATATTTTGTTAACTTGCATACATGATTTGTGATTATGCATACATGGTTTTGAACTTGTAATAATGCTGGTGTCACCGTACTATATATAGTCTGCATTTTATGATAAAAGCATGGCATAAACATTACACATAATGAACACAGCTAGTAGTTGTTACAGTTCTCTGTATAATAAAAATGAAATGAATCGGGCTTTAGGCCACCGTTGTGCACATATAGGCTAAACTGGGCCAGGAGAACCTCCTGAGGATGGTGAGATGATTGAGATGACACTGTCCTCCAGACACAGGATTCGAAATTCGAGCCCTGGCGGTCTGAGGCCGAGCACGCTACCTCTCGGTCACGGAGGCTCCCCACAATACTAACTTTCACACGTGGATGGGGAAGAAACAATTTTGTTGCTTTCGAACCGCCGAG
Organism: Flabesymbios commensalis; assembly: GCA_964017125.1. Classification (NCBI taxonomy): domain Eukaryota; kingdom Metazoa; phylum Annelida; class Polychaeta; order Terebellida; family Flabelligeridae; genus Flabesymbios; species Flabesymbios commensalis. Next base: position 24,238,824 of record OZ024905.1, on the reverse strand, counting down.
ACCGGGAACCGAACCCGATAATAAGCTGAGCCATAATACTATATAATCTGACTAGTCAAAAAATATCTGCAAAGCCTGGCAATTTAGTTTAAATTCCATCTTAAAAAGTAAAAATGTAGTAACTCAAATTTAAAATTAAAAGCATGAACACTTATTGTTTATATCAAATAGATCAGAGAGTTTGGCCATATAACAGTCATTGATATAACAATACTATTATATCTACTAACCATAAGGTTTATTTTCAGATGTGAAGCCATCTTGAATTTGATCTCTGATGGCTTCTAGAGGTCGATGACCTTGAACATCTAAAATGGGCCAATTTAGTATCATATTTTAATATAATATAATTAATTCTAAATTCGTGACAATAATTCGAAAAGGACAGGCCCATTACCACATCTAGCGTTTATATACGCGGGTCACAGCAAACCTCAAATGCTTTGATTCATAAAGCTGGTGCAACAGAAACAAGCAGCTAACAAACAAAAAGAGGTTTTAAGTTCTATAATATGAAAGTGGGAGTATTTGTGGAAAATGGGTGAAGAGTAAACCATGGCTACAACTGGACAAGCACACGGCGCGCATTCTGATAACCCCCATAATACACACAAATACCAGAACAATAATTAGCGACCTCACACGCGTGCACATTATGATGAAGAAGTTTGGGTCTTTAAATGTTCGAGTAAACATAAATGATACAGTCTCAAAGCGTTAATTAATTCTAGGCATACATAAATACATACACATACTGTATTATCAGCATATGCATGTTTGGAAAAAAAAACTTCAAAACTATAATAATGTTGTTCGGATCACAGCTTGACCTAGAATACCCTTCGCATGGTTGGTATTCCCTATTAGTATGTCATAGATATTTGGAGTATGAATGATTAATATTGAGATCTATCTACTATGCCCAACAGACACAAGACGTTGAATCAATGTTGGTTTAAGATTGGTCCAGCGTCGTAGACGTTAAACCAACAATAATTCATCGTGCTGTGTCTGCTGGGCAGGGCCTCGGAACAAGTGCATAGTAGCACATAGAAGCCGTAGGATTCACATTGCCACATCCATGACGTGATAGATGGTGTGAGATCAGTTTACTCGATCCATCAGCAGTAGGTGCCGTAATTAGACGTACCGTGACCAGCCCTCTGATCCAGGTGGCTTAATCCTTTAAGCCCTCACGATGGATTAAAGCATCATTTTACATCCCTGAAAACAGACTTAATTTTCTTACAACAAAGGGTTTGAGAATGAAAATTTCCATGAAACTGGTTTGCCAATACATGGCAATTTTCTCTAATTTTTCACTCACTTCAAGTCATCTTCGTCCACTACAAGTCGAGAATTGCGACAGCAATTCGCGGCTTGTTGTGGATGAGATGACAATGGTAAACTCAGGCTTGAAAGGGTTAATAAACCCCAGTGAGATCCACGTCATAACCGTCAACCGTCATCTCATCATCAGGGCCCCTCTCACTGAAAATATGATTTCATGTCCTATTTATTTAATTAATTATGATTCGTCAATAGCAATTTTAGGGATGAACTTATTTTACTTTCTTCTGATATCCAATAGAAAAATTAAAGATTGGTTTTCAATTTTCCAACAGATAATAAACCCGTGGTCGACTGCTCAACCGGCATGCGCTAACAGTCGGTAGTCTGAGTAATTTTCATAGAAAAAATCATAAATAATTGTATACGTGTGTAAAGCAGTTTCTATGGAACGATTTTCAGCATGAGAGCTATAAACTGTATGATGTGATACCCCATTGGTTTCAGTGTGTTATCGGGTTATCGCATCACACATTTTATAGCTCTCAAATTGTTATGTGGAATCCGTTTTTACACAAAATATCATGATGATACCACGAAAAATTACTCAAATTACCGACTGTAGTTTATTATGACTATGGCGAAATGCTTTGTGGAAGCGCTCTTGTCCCGCGCATTATAAACAGTGGACCATATAATATCCCCTAAATTTGAAATAAGATCAATGTTACCACACTCACCCTCCTTCTCGGTCTACCATTAGAGTAAATATTCTAGTTGTGAATCTTATACTGCATTGCGTTCATGATGGTCTAACATTTAGACTGTATTTTTACTGTATTGTTTTATTTGTATTTTGAAATGTGTCTGACAGGCGATTTGGCTTCGGTTAATAAGCATATTTTTTTAAATGGCATTATTAGGGAACATATGCAGTTTGCTCCCATATATTTTTTATACTCCGCGTTTCATTAATACAATTATATGACTTTACCTGTGAATAATTATGTCTACTCTTACATTGTCATCGTCTTTAACACAATGCCATTATTGTAATATAGGCTAGTAAACACACTATTGTCAGCCAATGTTGCTTTGATGCTGGTCCACCGTCTGTTACGTTGGCACAAGTAAATTATCTTTTATTACTTTGTTACACGCTCATCTCACTATTTCACTGTCATCGTCTCTTTTTCGTTTAATAATATTTTGCACTCATTAGATCTCCAGTCGTCTCTCAATTACGCCATAACAGTCTTATTATCTCTCATGGGATTTTTGCTTAATCTTCTCTATTGCACCATCACTACTTTATTTGTGTCAATATCAAGTCCATAATTAGAGAAATGTAAATGGGAATACCTTGAGTGAGCGGGGGGTCGGAGCGTAATATAATGAAGATGAAAGGGGTTGCTGTCTACTCAACGGAGGAAATATTTCACAGAGAACTCGCAATAAATACAGAACCCCAGCTCAACTCTGTATCAACGCTGTGCCAACGTCATGGACGTTGGCACAACGTTGATAGAGCGTTGACGTACCATTTCATCACACGCATAATATGCTGATTTTGACAATGCAGATGTGATATTTCACAGCAGGATGCCATCTGAGACTGTGGGGGCGCTGGGGGCAGGATGTGGCAGCGGTCAGGACGCCCTCGGAATATCAAGGTACATCTTACCCGTCTGGGGGGGAATCCTAACAACAATTCTCCCCCAGCGGCAGAGTGTCCATGGAAAGGCCTGCAGCATGTCGGCTGAGACATGTGGTTAACGAAGCGAGCATTTCCGAAGTGCTGTAGCTCATCGCCATCTTTTGGCAGCTCGACATATACTGCAGTGAAAAGCCAAAAGACAGTATCTGCTAACGACGCAAGCGAAATATCGTATGCGACAATTCTTAGGTAGTTTTTCTGACTGAATTTTTAAATGAAATTCTTTAAAAAACTTCTTACTTTTTTTTAATAAGGTTTGTTTTTCGCTATTTTTTAGTCTCGTATGCTTGTTTTTGCTCTATTATAAGCCTTTGTCTGGATTTTACATTCATCGTCAAACTATTTCAGAGAATTATTAGTAATTAGGTTTTGGTGGCTCTTAACACTATTTCACACTTTTCATCAGTCAATTCACCACTATTATCTATGTCAAGACTTACCATGATTTTGCAACAGCGATTGTGTGTTAACATTATTTATTCAATGTCAAATTATAATCTTTTAATTCTGAGCACCACATCTTAGGTTTTTCCCAGCTGATAGCCGCGAGTTTGAGTTTTGAGTTTTTTTTCCTTTGATTGCACATCTGAGAAAAGCGAATTTTAAGCACCAATTTCACAAATTCCAATGTATTTAAAACCATTTACGTCAGAAATGACGTAGTTTATGACAGAATGATTGGAACATTGCAGCCTTACCAATATTGTTATCATTGTGTTTGCATTTAAAAGATTTCTTGACTTGCATATTATGTCAAACAACTTATTTTCGTGATGATTTATAAAGGTGATATGACCGTTAATACGGTATCTTAATTAAGATTGATCAATAACAGGGATACATTATCAAATTGTAGGCCTATTTATACCCGTTATCCACATTATCATTAACATTATTACCGTGCTATATCTTTCAAGACCAACAATTTCTAAATTTGTTTTTGTGTGTGCCTCAGTATCCCCATATAATTATACATGCATAATTATTTTAATGCATTACTTCGGGCAAAATTTCACCCAAAACTTTATCATTTACATATCTAGAACAAACTGGTGGTACAAAGAATTTACATATGACACACTCTTTGTTAAGACCAGTTTAGGTATCTGGATAATGTAATCTACTGGACATATTCACTTGATCTATCAAACAAATGAATATGTTGTTCAGGTCTTCTACTGACAACAATAGCTAATCCATCTGATGGTTGTTTATTGAGATATGTAGGCCTATATGTTATTTAATTGTACAGAAAAAAAACTATTTTTTCAATAACTGCAAAATATGGTCAATCTCAGCATTCGCCTCTGGAAGAAATAATACTTCAAAGTCAAATTCAATGAATTTTTGTACTTCGAGCCACATACATTTAAAATTAACCATATTAATACAAAATAAATGATACATTTTACATAGCCTAATTGACACTACAAAACACAGAAATGAAATAGTATGCAGACTAAGAAGCGTTGGTAAATCGGAGAGATTCTTTTCCAGTCAGCCCAGTAGCCAATATAATCTGCCGGATTTTAAAAAAAATAAGATTTTACCTAAAATATCTGTATCTCTATAGACGACCCACGATATTGCTTCTTATTGATCCCAAGCAGCGCAAGTATTTGCTGGAAATAATTCACTCCAGCCGTCACAAATCCCACGGATTTTGGCACCTGAATCATCGACTTATGCCATCTATCCCAGCTCACTTGACCTTCAGGCCAATCTACCATGCATGGCCAAGGTCAGGGCTGACCCTGAAAAACACTACACACTGGCCTAACGTTGGCTCAACCTTGACGTTTGAACAAGGTTGAATAAAAGTGATGTGGACGTAACGTTGATCCATTGTTGGTTTAATGTTGGGCCAGGGTCTGCGACGCTGGCCCAACATTAAAACAACATTGGGTCTAGGTGGTGACGGATATGAGTCTGAGAGGCCACGCCTGGAGAAGATGGCTGACCTGACCTTCACTAACAATAGGCTGGGGGTGATTTACCTCCCACCTGGTGACTGGTCAGTGGCTGTCATTATCATCTGATTGGTTATTTATGTCCTTCGTTATCGTTGTGTGTCCAGATATTCTCTCTCCCTTCTCACCCTGACCTTCCCAGGATGATGCACTTTATTGTTCTGTGTGATCTGCCTTTTATGAACATTCCTGAGTTTTAGCCTCGGTGACATACAATAAATGTATTTTGAAGAAGTTTCACGACTATAATTTTAAATTTAATTATAATAGATGATGCAATTAAGGAATATAGAGACGTCCTTCGAAATTCCTTGATGCAACCGATAAAAGCCCTTCCCATGTATTTCAACTTAACAATGAAATAATTCTATGCATGGTCAGGGCCTTGAGTTTATCGTCTATATATAATTATCCTTATTATGCATTAATTAGGGATACAATGTACCTACCATAATGATCAAGATCAAGTGACTGTTCCACCTAACGTTTACTATTCATTCACTGTAGTACACGAATGCTGCCCTGCAAAAGCAAAAGGCAGTATCTACTCACTTGAAAAGTGAACAGATATGGTCTAACTGTCTAGTGGCAGTATGGCAAGGCGAGGGAGTAGATGAAGGTGGAGAAATACGACTACTGATAGCATGCTGGGTTTGGGCGTGGAGATTGCATAACGTACATTCGGATTATTGCGGTTATTTTTTCCTGCCCCCTGTAGAGATCTCCGATATAGGCTGGACAGGTCGTGATTATTTCACGTGGCTCCCGCTTTTTTGCCGTCTGAATGATGACTCCGGCGCGCTGCCCCGGCGCAATCAGCGGGCCTTTGGCCTCAGTTTTTTCTGAGAGACGATCGGTTGCAGGGGTAGGCCCATTACTTTTCCTGCTCGTCGGTCGCCTACGGGGCTCGTTCGCCACGCCCGCTCATATATGTGGGCGAGCTAGGTTTGGCAGGGAATCGACAGCTCTTGGTGACCGGCAGATCTGATTTTGTTCGAATCCTGCAATGACAGGTAGGCAATGACCAGGAAACACGGGGCATTCACCCAATGCTGTTTCATTGTTGGGCCAGCGTCGAGGACGGTGGGCCAATATTGAAACAACATTGGTTGAGTGCTGGGCGAGTACACTGTGAATATTTAAATCGCTTGTCAGACACAACCGAGTATCACAACAAACACGATGGGACGTTAACCCAATGATGTTTCAATGCATTAAACCAGCATTGGTTCAACATCCGTGTTTGTTGAGATAGCCTACCATTAGCTACCATTACTTGAGCCATCGCATATAGTCACAAAAACACCTTAATGTTGTTTAAGGGGTCCGATGACGATACATGACTCTAAATATGTGACAGAACGTGTTGATAAGTCAAGGCAGCAAGTCAGCACTGGTAAAAAAAAGAGGCTAATGTGGCGTCTAGATCACGTATATGATCATTCTCTGATTAGTCAATACCTAGAGCGTTTCTGAGCAGTGTAAGCATCTTCCCTTGGCTAGTCTGAGATTGGTTTCGTCATCATGGTAAATAAATAAATAAATAACAATTGATAGTTCTAGGTTCAACTGATAGTGAATATCGTCTTGTAAAATGATTTGCGTGAATATTCCGACCTTACCAAATAAAGCTGTCGACATTGGTCAGACAGCGGTCTGCTAAGGTCAGCCAGGAGAGACAGCTGTGCGGCTGACCATAGGCTTAATTAGCCGGCTAGATATTCAGCATGAACAGTGTGCTATGAAGAAATGATCATCATCCCAAATTCCCTTCTGAGCAGATTGTGGTTCACACGGAAAACTGCATGCAGACTCATTTCAAAGTCATGTGCAATCAATTTAAATAATCAACACAATCAATAATCTATTATAGTAGATGTTCAGCAAATTAAGTTATCAATCAGAGCTTCAAATCACCCATAATGAACTCTTTACATTGTATCATTGAAAAAATAATAATAACCTCATAATTAATACCAACAATTAAATTCTGACTTTTTCTGAGACTTATAATAATAATATGTTTTTTAAATATTTTAGCATACGATACAATTTTGCAGTAATTAGGATGCCATTATATAAATCCACCACTTAAATTGTGTTTTTATTTCCATCCACTTCAGGCAATAATTGCTGATTAATTTCCAATCGTAGGCTATTTCTAATTTGTTTATCGTATAATTGAACTATCAATTCATTACCATGTTTATATCCCAAGGAACGTTAACATTTTATAATGATATGATTAAAATTACCAACGCGATTCAAATGGTAATAAATATTAATGTCATAAAACACATATCGTTTAAATTCTGATTGTGTCGCTAAACATTGGATTAACCCTCCTCCTGCTGAGTTAATTCCTTTAACCCTTACAGCGCGGGGATCGAGTTTAGTCGACAGAATCTGACGTCTAAAGTCGATCCCAGCACTGTAAGAGTAAAAATATTTATAATGGCCGTAGACCCATACCATAGGATTCAAATGAATCGGAAAGAGCTAACTAAGACATTTATGATGATTTCAAATTAAAAAAAAAGCCTTGCCCTACAAGGTTTCCATTAAAAAATTCAGCGCTTTAAGGGTTAAATTTTAAACCACTTAAGGTTGTGTCTCGCTACCGCGATCCACAACCTCAAGTGGTTGAAAATTACTCATATTATTTGTTTAATTTGAGACCAAATATTAACAAATCTTGATTTTTAAACAGTCATTTCATTCCCAATAACAGTGGTTTAATCGCAAACTAAAACGGATTGAAGACGACTATTGTCGTGATCAGCACGCGAAGGGTTAATAGTTTGACATAGCTAGACAGTGGCTATTTCTGGGGAGTGGAGATTAATACATTATCAGATTATAGGTGTCAGTTATGATATAATGGATGGAGGCTGGAGACACAGGGACCAGTTCACATCCGACACTACCACAATTGTTTCCAGATTTTTACAATCCCTCTCATTTGACACCACTATTATATACGTCGGGCGTGAGATTGATAAACTGCTTCTCAAATACATGTAGATAATGTGCGAGTTGGTTTACTGCGTCACATAGCTTTTGACATAATCGCAGGTTGGAGCCGATAAAAGTATTAACCCTTTAACTGCCAAATTAGTCAATTTTAATTTTCACCCACTTGAAGTTGTGTCTCGCTGACGCGATCCTCAACTTCAAGTGAGTGAAAATTATTCGGATTTGACAAAATGGAGGTCAACTCTTTTCCAATCTTGCTGATTGATGTCTTATTTTATCTTCAACATATTTAAAATGTGGTAATTAATGTGCTAATAAAAAATAAAAACCCAAATATATGCGGCACCGGCGGTTAAAGGGTTAAACTAAGCGACAGGTTGCTCTTTCTGGATCAACATAATATTGTATATAATTATATGAAAGTGGCACTCACCATACACCCAGCTAGTACGATACATTGACCCAATGTTGTTTGGTTGTTGGTCCATCGTTTGCAACAATAAAATATAATTTCAACGTGGGCATGGCTTGCAAGGCGCCTGCAGCACATTATAAGCATAATTGTTTGAAGGTGATCTATCACCCCTTATATGGTATAAATAATTGTGTCCTTATATGGGGTGATTGGCTATCATGTGGCCCTCACCCCATATAAGGAAACACTTGTGCCCCATCTTGTGGTAACTTTGATTTATTTGTCACAAATTTATTTATACCATATAAGGGGTTATATGTCACCTTTAACATTATACCAACCTCTCCTTTATTAATAGACGCATCTTTTTGCTACCCGGGAAGCACGATCAATTGACCCGTTGTTGGTTTGATCTTGGGACAGCGTCGTAGATGGTGGGTCACCATTAATCCAGCATTGCGTCAATTGGAATCGACGTTGTTTCCTGCATAATTATCAGATTCTTACCACATATCAGGACGGTTGTAGCTCTCAGGAATTATTTTATGCTCGGCCGTTTTTTTTTAGTTTAGGTATGTTTTCGTCACCCGTGTGAGCGCCGGCGGGGTCTAAAGGAGAATTTGTCAACTGACATTCTTTATGAGGTCGGGGATGTTTCCAGCGTAACATCACATATATGTGGAAGGCCTACTGCCTAAAGCGTGATTATATTAATGGTATGAATTAAAAAACTAAAATTGGCATAATTATGTTATGTGCCTATCCATTGTGTACTCGGTGTATATATGTAGGATCCTTACTTCGTTAAGTTTATGTGGCAGTTATCCCCGGCTTCCTGGACGCGAGAAGCTGTGGACGACTGCCTCGTTTCCGTACCTTGGTGCCAGGCGCACACAGTTGGAGCCCATGCGGTCCTGGTACTTTTCCCGCACTTCAGACGTTACACCCGGCGACTACGGACGTGCCGTAGGTCGCTCTCTCTGAGTCAAACAGGACGTGCCGTGCGCGGAGGTTGTGCTTTGTTGTTGCCAGATGTCTAACGAATAAACATGACAAGTGGAGAAAGAGTTTTATGATTCATTTGGAACCGTCGATTCGATGGGGAAGGAAGTTTGTGTTGAAATGGTGAAGATTGGGCAGTTTCCCATTCCGACCCTACACTAGAGACCCCAACGGTCACTTACAGGCATCTTCGGCGCGAGGGGCTCTCCATCTCCCCATACTGGTGACCCCTGACGACTGATAGTCAACGCAACAGTATTTTCACCTAGAAGCCAGTTGAAAACTGCTGTTTTCAAGGATAGTTTTGATTAAATTTTAAGGGATTTTTTGAAAAAAATCAATAGCATTTTTTTCATCAGGTACGTGAAAACTGTAGGTGATTCTTTATATGCCAGTTTAAATTAGTCAGAAAGAGTTATCAGAGGAGAAGCACGTTTTTTTTACGTCGAAAACGACGTAAATTTATAATTTTTGGACGAAATCCCACGTGTTTGGCGCTTTTTCAAGATGGCGACCATGTCGGTTTCTCTAGAAGAATCCTGTAAATTGTTCTCATAGACTTAGTCTATCATTTTTTCAATGTAAGAGTTTGTTAAATGCTTTCATCCTATTAATGCCACTGTAGGCGAATATGAAGTGGGTATTTTCGGAAACTCATTTTTTATCGTTGATTACCATAATTGGGTGACTCGATTTTAAAGTCCATAGACGAAGCCTCGTCATTTTTTTGATTTTTTAGCAAAATCGACAAGAAATTATAAATATCGCTTCGACTCGGGTAACCTTTATTAGGTTTAGGGCCAAAATAAAATTGTTTCCCTTAATGAATGTCAATAAACGGTCCTATTTGGTCTGTTAAAAATATTCCCAGGACCGTAGGTCAATATTTTATTACTATTATAATATGTCATTTCAGGGAATGCTGAATATTGTACATGTATTTGGTAGGTGAGCGCCATTTTGGACGCTTGTTCCCCTTACTTAGCTGATCGCCCGCCGTGGGCAAACACGTGTCCCGCCATAACCGGCATGCATTTGGACAGTGAACCTGTGTCGCCACATCACATTAGCATAAATTAGGCCGCCATTTTGATTTGGTGGAGCAGATTCCTCATGTGTTCAAAACTATACACAGACTAGTTTTAATAAATTTTTTTAGATTATTTATAAATTATCTTTTTCAAAACGATTGAAAGAGAGGAAATATAAATAAGTTGTTTCGAAAACGAAATTATAACACTAATTGTGATTTTTTTTCACTTTAAAACGCCCTTCGGTGTTTGTAATCGCTCTAGCCTATTTAGCGCCTTTATATTTGGGGACGCAGTAGGTAATGAATATGCTAATATGAGGCGAGACGGGGCCGCTGATCATGTTTCTATGTACACACCGTACCACGCATGCTGACACAGACAAGCAGCCACATGCTGTCTGCCGCACATGTTAGCAGCACCGACAATACATCATACACACACCCACCACAGACGAAATAAACACAACCGCTACGACGACAGCCGATTTATACGTTAATCAATGAATCGAAGCGAGCGATTGATTCGGACGTTTATAAGAATGACTCGGTGATGAACGTGCCATTATAAAAAAAAAAAAACGTGGAATGTTCATCACAGACATCATTTTTCAGCGAAATGATATACTATATCATCAATCAACATAGACTACTGTCAGTCATGTTTTAAATATTTTTCTAAAATAATAAATGTAACTGTTTTTATTCGCAGTCACATTTAGTCTATCAGTTTGAGAACGAAATTTTCTCACGATAGTTTATTTCTGAATTTTAATTTTTTTATAAATACAGAAATATTCGATTTGACAGTTGCGCTATCGCGAAACATTGCCAATATTTGAATGTGTTTTTCGACTTGTGTGAATTTTTTTTTTTTTTTTCACCCAGGTCGATTTACATTATACTATTATCCTAGCTTAGCATAGCATGTCATAATTGTATCTGGCATTTTTTATGTACAATTTCGACCTACGGTTTTCACTATACCATTGTCTCCATCGCCCCATATATATATATGCGTTGTTTATGCGAGTGTAATGCCTAGCAAGAAAATGGTCATCAGTGCATGTAATGCGATTATAAATAAACCTTTTTATGCTGCAAATGATTAAATTGCTCCCATACAAAATGCAATGAGCAAATATGTACTTTTGTGAATTTTTTTCTAAACATAACATGGTTTTGATAACTTTTATTTTTGTAAATAAGCTTTGTGTTCGTTTAACCTTTAAAGACGAGGAATAAAGATTATGAATGCAACAGAATTATCAAAATTTCTTGGAATGTGTCGTAGTTTATTACTTTAATTGTAAACGAACGTTAACTACAACACAGCCTCAACGCTATTATGTGTCATTATTTCCATTAAAAAAAACTTTTGAGTGTGAAAAATCTTAATTCTATGATGCTCATTAATTAAAATTTCTTGCAATGTGCCCTAGTTTATTACTTTAATTGTAAACGAACGTTAACTACAACACAGCCTCAACGCCATTATGTGTCATTATTTCCATTAAATAAAACTTTTGAGTGTGAAAAATCCTAATTCTATGATGCTCATTAATTAAAATTTCTTGCAATGTGCCGTAGTTTATTACTTTAATTGTAAACGAGCGGAAACTACAACACAGCCTCAACGCCATTATGTGTCATTATTTCCATTAAAGAAAACATTTGAGTGTGAAAAATCTTAATTCTATGATGCTCATATATAGGTCTTTAGTTTGGATTGTTTGCACTAACCGTTTGGCAATGGTTGCGATGTTTTTCACCTTTCGTGTCATAATTATCAATATTAAATAGTCTATAAATGATGCATAATATACATGTATATAACAATGTATAACGTAATAAAAAAATAATAAAAGAATAATGGGATAAGTTACCTTTCCATAAAAATACATCTATATTATCCTGATTATATGGTCCATTCTTATGGGTTCTGTGGTCCATGGGGAGATTTTTTGAACTGGCTCAATTACGATTCCTACTCATTTGGGAGCAGACAATTAGCCTGAAATGTGGCTTACATAATTAGTCGCGGTAAATTAAGTTTTTGTGTGTTTGCTGAAAAGTTTGCGAATTCACCAATACTAATTACATTAAAACACTATACAATGACAAAATGTGGGTCTAATATTAGTCCACTGTCTACGATGGTGCACCAACATGAGGCCAACATTGTGTCAACGTCTCGTGCTCGCTAGGTCATACTAAATAGTCATAATGTCTACGTATTTGAGATGGTAACGATCCTCTTTCACTTATATGTACATGACAGACATAAGCCGTGCGTCTGTTGTCGTCGGCAACACGATACGACACGAGCACAAACATGAGCCTTGCTAAATATTAAAGTATACGGTACATGAAGCAATACGATGCAGCTGTAGGATTGTGGGCCCGTATTCTCGTACAGGTTACGATATATCGTAGGCTTCGGATTGGTCGAGATGGCCATCTCGACCAATCCGAAGCCTACGATATAGTTTCGTTTAATGAGCTTTTTGTGGCAGCATTAATTTTGATGGAGATATCCATTAAGCTATTATCCACAAATTAGCTTCCCACTCTGCTGGCTATCCCGTTGTCGTTACCTTGTAATTTGTCTTCGTTATAACTTCAATCTGACAAGGAGTCATTTTTTATTGGGATTTTGTCTTGACATGTAAAACGCTTATCTGAAAATCCACCTGATAATAAAATCGGCGTTATTAATCAGGTTAGTGAATCGGAGCCAACACTTAAAATATCAGTTAAGTATCCATCAATGGGGGTGACCAAAAAATGACAAAATGTGTCAAACTGAGAAAAAAATCAGCCAGTTGTGAAGAGGGGCGCAGCGCCTCGATGCTGGTCTTTTACTATTTTTAGATATCATAAACTGATGGGTATTGCGTAGGCCTATCCGCAAAAGACAAAGCCAAATTAAATGCCGTTTAAAAATACAGTTTGGGCTATGTGGGATTGTCAGCAGATCAGGATATAATTCCAAATAGTTTCTTTTAGGTTTGTATTATGTGAAGATTTAAAATGTCGTCGGAATTTCGGCCTAAATGGAAGGGATCTTGAAAATATGTAATTTTCCTCCATTGTTATTATTTAATATCTTACTTTTTAACATTTTTTAATTAAAAATAACACTTATAGTAAAAATTGCAAATTCTAATAATTAATCACTTCCATCCAAGCTAAACATTTCCATAATAATAAAAAATATATAATGATCTTCCTGCGCAAATGGTTACCATATCAGTGGGAGAACCAGAAGCAGCATACTTTATATATAATAGGCCTATACGGTAGCCCGATTCCCTCCTAATATATTGCATATCACCAGTCAGTGTATGTATTGATAATGGTGTACATGGTGGTTGTCCTCTGTTTACACCGACAATATTGAACTCATCTTTTTTTGGCCTTTTCCCAAAATATGATACATCATATACGAAGGTACCTGCATAATAATGTCAATAATATTATGTATCATTCCCGTCAAATCATGAATTTTAGCAAACCACCAAAATATGGGGACTGTGTACAGACCGGACTTCGGATCCAACCATGGTAAACCCCGGTGAGTATGATATAGGCCAATAAAACGAAGAATAGTGTAGGCTCGTATGTCACATATAACACTTTCGTGCAATTTGCCTGTTAAAATTGATTTTTCACTTGATTCTGACTCAAAATATCATGAAAATCAAGAAAAAAAGGGATTGCATTTTTTTATAGGTCGATAAAAGGTCTCAAATGGCGAAATCAAAGATGGCCGCCAAAGTATATAAAATTAAACATATTTACGAATAAGTTTGCAACTACATACGCTAGAGACATAAATAGTATGTCTATTCTTCTTATTATTATTCTTATATGTTTTCAGGTATAAGAAAGCCAATTCTTTCATTAGTTTTTAGAAAAAAATATTGTAAAGTCTATATTTATGCAAATATGAACAAAAACAAGCGGATATCGCAGTGAAACTGCGGCTAACATTGTTTTGGCTGATAGTTTTTTTGCTGTTTTGATTATGCTTGGCTGGTTCCCCTATGGAGATATATGGGCGGATGTGGAGCTCTTATCCTTGTGGATGTTTTTTTGAAAAACATGAAATTCAAAATGGCTGCCATGAAATCACTGAAGTCATATTTTCCATAATATTTTTTATCAGGAACTACAACAAAACAAATCCTACCATCATTCGACATCATTATATTGCCTAAAATGCTACGATAAGCTTTATTATATATATTCCCAAGTAAATTACATACCGGCACATCTATCCATTATATGCGTGTAGTAAGCCTACACATCACTCATAAACATAACTAACTGCATGATAGGTTGGAATATGAACCAAGCGTAATTGTTCAGATACACATGGGTGCTTTATAATGTCATTTCAATGTCAAATCAAAAGAAATCTTAAGAAATTAATTCCAATCTGGTATATTCTGCGCATAATTCTGAATTGCAAGGAGTCAAATGCACAACTAACACATCTGGAAGCCAAAAAATGCTAAATGATGTCATGTGTTACATACTAAATTGGAAAAGTAGAAGAATAACTGATCTGAACTATTTGTCATATTTAGATATTTACACAGGTCAACATATGCCTATAGGTATTATTAACTCGGTGTTATATATAGATTATTAGCAAAAGGTCAAGAACAAGGTCATATCATACTGTTTTCACACCCGTCCTCAAGCACTTGCACAATTTGACGTAAAAATGTAATGTTTTACACATTAATGGAAAGGGGTATGCTAAAGAAAATAAAGATTTATATCGATTCGGGTTGCAGGGTTGGTCTTTACAGTAACAAACAAATATCATACCAAGGACAACCTAAGGTCATTGCAAAGTCCAGTAATAGTTCTTCGTACATAAAACAAATATTACGCAATTCTGGCATTTAGTTGTCATGGAATCTAAATTATCCTCCGCCAAATATATTTTATTCATTTGTAGCATCAATTTATTCTTGCAGCTAGGCCTATATTTTTCTTCCAATTTGGGAGAGTTGAAACTAACATTGGTCATAATATTATGGTGATGGCAAAAGGCGGCAGTACCATTTGGATCTTGCATTTCTGTTGTTAAATTCCTGGAATGTAAGTTAAGAGCAGGCCTAATGTATCCTTGTGGCACGTATGTCTGACAAAATTACTCAACATTTAGTGTGTTTGAAGTTAAGATGACCTTAACCGTGTATGATCTGGCCTTGAGTTACTTAGCGTTAGAGCTACTGCCCTACTACGATAAATCATATTAATTTATTGCGGAATATTATTCATAATAAATAAATGTACGGTACATTATACAATTTGAATGAGAATTAAATGAGTTAATCTGAAATGAAAGAAAATTAAGCTGAAATGAAAGAAAATTATTATCTAAAGAGCTATTATAGCTATCATGATTGTGTAAAGTCGTTATCCATCAATTTATTTTTGTCATATAATTATGTGATATACGTTATGTTAATAACCTTATGAAAACTGTTATCGGTACATTTAATTCAATGATACCTCAATATTACACTAACAAATAATACAAGATAGATATAGAGATGCAGTTATTTATGTAATGGCAAAACGTGTGTGAAACGTGAATCCAAAGTCGAAGCCTTTTTTAAGAGTTGGGCCAGAGAACCACTCTCAGAAACACAATAATGTGATATTGACGTTTGAATCACAGATTAAGTAAAACAGTAAACTTCCACACTATCGTTATATAGTCATCAAAAAAACACAGTTATTTTGCAAACCGAAGTTTACTCTGTGCCAGAATGTAATTTTAGTAACTGCCTTTGGTATTTCCTCGCATTGAAGAGAATGTTTATGTGATATTAAAAGAATGGTAATTACTTAATAATATTTCAGACATTCGTTGATAATATATATCATCAGGGGGGGGGGGGTAAATGGGCGAATAAGATAACGAATGATTGGGGTATTCGGACACTTTTTTGCACATATACATTATGACTAAACTGGACCAGGATAACTTTCCGTGTACATGGAGTACATGGTGTATTAGTGCTGTACAGATTTCTGTATTTTCAAGAGGTGACAATTGTGGCATATCTAAGGATATGAAAATCACACGTACTGCACTTCAAGGGTCAATAAAATTAACCAGCTGTATCATGTGTTCATTCAAAGGCCGCTTTGTGTGTCGAACATTGGGCCTAGATTGGTGTGCTGTGCAAAAAGAAGGTTTTCGTGTTATTGACAGTGACAGATAGTTTGTTAAAACTTTTTGGCTATCCCGAGCATTGTGTCTATTCAGAAAGTATGTGTTACCGCCCAAATCTGTATAGCCCTATTAAATAGTATGTTTACGCCAGAAACTGTATGGGGCCTAGTTATTTTCGGCAAAATTTGTATATTCAAAAGTATATTTTTGGCCAGAAATGTATATTCAAGACTAAGGGTCTGACTATCCTGTCTGCACACCGAACCCAAATTTTCACTGAGTGCCCCACCCCCTATAGGGGGATAACCTCCTGAGCATGGTGAGATGTATCAGAACTGGAACTGCCTTCCACACAGTATCCTAAATTCCGTTCAAGGCCTCGCACACAGCCTCTCGGACACGTAGGAGATAACTTAGGCTATGCGATGTTTTTATATTTTGCTGGTTAAAATAAAAAAAATCAAGTTTAAACTGTTTATTCCAAAATATAATGGTGTTATCAGTTTTCTATACAAATCGATGTATTATACATGGTTTTGTTTTCATTATTTCAAAAGTTATGGTGAAATAGATAATATCTTGGAAACATGGCGACCATTTTGGATTTAGTCAATTTTCATTGATTTAAAGCGTTTTAAAAAAATGCAATCCCTTTTTATTCTCATCACTACTATGTTCCAAATGGGAATAAACAAAAAAATCACTTTTAACAAACATTTTGCACAAAAATACATAAGGGCATATACTAGAAACAACAAATGTATGGCTGTGAGGCAGCGAGCGTTTATTTGAGAAAAATAATAAATCGGTCAATTTGAGAAGAAAAATGACCAATACCAGAAGATAATGATCAACTCCCCGGCATTAAATGATCAAATATTCCCCATCTAAAACAAGAGAAAATAGGGCCTACACGGTTTTGTACTAGCATTTGTAATCCTTTGACCCGTCAGAGGGAGATATTTCAGAGGGAGATATTTCGAGCAAACACAAAACATTTGTATAGCATTCGTACAACGTCGGCCCAATGTCTTCAACGTTAGTTTACTAGGAACGCGACAGCGATTTATCAGAATGTTTTTGTTTATCAAAGAGCCCCGTCGAATTTCTCACGGTACGCGAGGCTGAGGCGCCTTTTTTCTGTGGAAGCAGGAATCTTATCCTCGCCGAGGTCATTGCAAACGGTATATGCTTATTTATTTCAGTCCGTTTTTTAGTATGCTGATAGTGTTTTTTATTTGATCGTACAATACAGCTGTCTATATCGATAGGAGGATAAGCTCGAAACCACATGGTATTCGATATGACATGTTTTGCTTGAAATGACGTATTTAAAGGCAGCGTCAAATGCATAAATGTCACCATTACAGGCCAGCATTTGAGATACGACTGACTGAGAGAGTCTGTCCTCTGAATATGTGTGGTAGAGCGCGCAGCGCGTCGCCACCCTACGCGAAATTAACGTCAATACACTGGTTTAATTAACCCTTTATCCCTTTGAGCCCTCACGATGCATTAAAACATCATTTTACATCACTGTAAACAGACTTAATTTTCCAACAACTGAGGGTTTTATAATGATAATTTCCATGAAACTGGCTTACCAATTCATGGCAATTTTCTTTAATTTCTAAACCACATCAAATCATCTTCATCCACTACATGTCGAGAATTGAGACAGCGATTCGCGGCTTGTAGTGGATGTATATGACAATGTTAAATTCAGGATTGAAAGGGTTAAGCCCTCACGATGCATCAAAGCATCATTTTACATCCCTGAAAACTGACCTAATTTTCTTATGACTAGGGGATTTAAAAAAAAATTCCATGAAACTGTTTTACCAATACATGACAATTTTCTTGAATTTGTCACCCACTTTAAGTCATCTTCAACCACTACAAATCGGGAATTGCGACAGCAATTCGCGGCTTGTAGTGGATGAAGATGACAATGGTAAATTCAGGCCATAATGCCACATGACAGATAGTTCAGCCACTACCATTTTAATAATGTGTGACAATACATTTAAGTTGGCATGTGACTGAACGCATAGACTCGCATGTATAATCCTTAAATACAGATACTATTTCATAAATTTTTTTAGCAACATTGCAACATGCATAATCTCAGAGATTGACTAAAGCCATAGCAGTATTTAAGGCTTTCAGACACAAATTAATCCAGGTATTTGAACAGATCGAGTCACTATGTAATCAAACACGATATATAAACACCGGGACACCAACCCACTCGTGAGTGCGGCACAAATCACGATGTCCCCCACCCCCAAATAAAATGACCATTAAGCCAAGTAATGTGGGAATCCTAATCGTACAGAGCAGATAAAATGAAACAAATTATTGCATACTGTTATTATTTCCTTACCACGCCTTCAGACGCAGGCTTAGTTTACTTGTTCTTTAGGTCAGGATTAGAATAACTGACTTTAGGGTTAATGACGGACCTGGCATCTGACTTAAGTGTGACCGACATAACATAAACACAATGGGCGAACCAAGACGGAACACAAAAATATTATTCCAATCAAATTGGTGCATTTTAATTTGACTTCACGCGTTTCAAACAAACCATTTTAGTCAGTCTTCACGATCAGGTTCAGTATGCTCGCTATACTTTAGTACATAATAAACAGATAAAGCATCATCATGGTCTGATGAGATCATTAAACAATAATGTAGCTTTCCAATTAAATTGGTGCAGTTTAGTTTGATTATATGTGTTTGAAACAAAGAGTCTTTACATCATCAGAACCGCATCAAAGTTTGACTTCGCGATTACTTACATGGTACACATGGTGGACCAAGTGAGAAAGGAATGACATAGTACTTTCCATTCAAATCTGCTATAATTTGTTCGTGGGTGTATATGTTGCTGTCAAAGAATTAAGGAATTCTGGGGGGAACTTTATCATGACTTCCAGCATAAAAACAAGCTGTATCTGACTGAAATTCTTCGAATGTATCCTTAAATTTCTTTTGTTTGTTGGTTTTGAGCTTACACAGATGCTGACATACCCTACAGGGCCAGGCAGTTATATCTTGGTAGAGGCTCCTACAAACATGTGTGTGTCTCCATTTAAAATACTCCTCGTATAATTCATCATTTTCATCGAGCATTTTTAAATAATTCGCTAGTTCTTTGGGAGATTTGAAGTCTGCAGTGTCAATGAATGATTTTGGAGGGAGCATGCGTGTGTAGTTAGCCCATCCCCTCACAATAGGTACAGTCCTTATATCCTCCATCAACACCTTAAAGGTTTTCTCAGTCACATAGTTCTTGCAAAACGTGTTCTCAAAAGATAAATAAAACTTGTGCTCATTCATAAATGACAGCGTTTGATCACTTACTGTTCCCTTGCCGTAGAATGATTCTTTTCTTTTCGAAAAGGAGTCTTTGTTCCTTCCACATAAGCCTTGTATGTTGACATTAACGTACTTGCTAAGGGTGGCGGCGTAGGCCATTCTTCTACTTGGAGTAATACAGCTACTAACCAGCCAGCTGACCATTCCGTTTTTGTCTTTACTGTATAGTATACGGTCACCTACGGGCTTGCTGCTGGCTGGTCTCTTTATACACTCTCCGTAAGGTAAATGTATATCAGATTGCATGCTATAGGATGCGGAAAGATTGAATATGCCAGGTTTCATACTGTCCATTTTATAGCGCCCTTTCTTGAGAAACTCGCTGTTGAAAAGTATCCAGTATTGATCTGGTGGATGATGTTCTGGTACCATTTGAAAACTGGTTTTATCCTTATCAGTTAATCTGATGTCGAACATTAGGGCGTCACTTTTGTTAAATTTTGCCCTGTCCTTGCTGAAAAGACATTTACAATCACATTCACAATCTAAATTATAATCACCGACAACTTTCCACCAGCCTGAATCATGGAAGCGGCTCCACAGTAATATAAGGATGTGATCAGAGTCATCTTGTTGTGTATCAACCCTATCTTTTTCCAGAATATTTTTTGTTGATGATCTATACTTTTGTTGGTTCTTAATAACAGTATCAATGTTTTTATCAGTTGTTGACGAAGCGTGGCCGTGTTGGTCCTTGCCATCATAATCGATGCCCTCATCAGTTGTTGAGGAGCCGGTTGTTTCAGGGTCATCGTCATCGAGTTCCAGATTAGTTCCTGCACCCAGTTCAGACGTTGAACTAATACTTGAGCTTAGAATCGTACTGGTGGGTTGCAGCTTTAAGTCATCTTCGTTTAGTCCACCATCCTTGCTATTCACCGATGTATCCACGCTATCGTGCCCTTCGTTACTTTGTTTAATGTTATTATGTTGTATTTCCTGTCCATTGTTGTTAGTGTAAACTATGCGCCCGCGCTGTTCAAATTGGGGTTTGTAGTCTGACAACTGAGCTAGAGCTTTGTGAATCTCTATCCTGGTCAATACATTCGGCAGCTCACCAGGAGGTCCGGCACTCTGTCCACTCATAGAATGTCTTCGTCCATTAGGACCCTCTGCCGATGTAACACGAATCTCAGTATATTCGTCAACCTGGTCCACCTCTGCGTCGTCTGTAAGCCCGGTCACTTGTCTGTTAACCTCATACTGATCTAACGAAGATCCTGTTAGGTTAAGGATCGCCATCATACTTATTGCAGCCACAATGAGAACGGTACAGCGAAATATCCATTTAGTACGAGAAGTCATGTTGTAACATCAGCTTTATGATGTAGACAACAACGTGGTGCTCTGAAACACGAAAAAACACGAGATCAGCTCTGGTTAACAAAATTAAATTTAACTTGCTACTATTTGGCGTTCACGTGTTTTACATACGGTTAAAAAACAGCATTACAGGGTATAAAAATAATGGATAGGACAGCCCGCCACACGTCAATATCGTCGTTCCGATAGGTCACATGACCCAAACTCTTCCAGCCATGAGTACCAATGTACGCCATTTATGTGTAAATGATGTGCAGATTTTAGTTTACTCAAAAAGGCGTGTCATCGCGCTATGCTCGGCTTTGTATTGACGGGCAGCATGCCATTGACGTTGTGGCTAGTTATTTTTGGAATGAAGCATTCACATAAGGTGTTTTTTGGATCATGGAATTCATTTCTGCAATAAAATTTTACATCTGGACATTCCTTGATACACTAAAATATATTATAGCCGCCACAAGATCAATTTTGGTAAAGGCTTAGTTGTGATACGATATTATGTACACGAGCCTCTAGTGTGAAGGCTTGAGGATATAACGTAACAACATAGCCAGTTACAATATTACGCTAGCTTGAACACGTGTCACAGGTGTTTGTTATTTACTACCCGGTGCCAAATTAGACACCGTTTCTTATGACATCATTTTGCGTGCTGGCAGAGTTTGTCCATCAATAAGCTTGATTTGGTCCATTTTCTGCGAGTGTGAATAATGGTATTTAAACATCATGGATTATGCAGTTAAAATTTGCATATTGAGATATCACATTTGAATATTAGAATATTACATATAAAGGTATGATATTACATATTAACGTTAAAATTGGTAATGTGATTATATGACATTAGAATGGCAGAATATAACATTTAAATGGAGGGTGTGACTGTTCAATTCCGGATATGATCTTTTTATGTCAGGATATTGGATTATAATATCAAGATTTTGGATTAGAATATGACAATTTAACGTCGTGATATGGCTTTATAAAGACAGGATATATGTTGTTAAACATCACGTTATGTCATTAAAATAACAGGATCTGGCTTTATATGTTGTCAGGATAATTAAGGCATTATAAAAATCATGGTGATATAGCATTTTAACATCACAATATCTTTATGGCATTTTACTGCAAGGATATGCCATTGTATAATCAATCAATCAATCAATCAATCAATCAATCAATCAATCAATCAATCAATCAATCAATCAATCAATCAATCAATCAATCAATCAATCAATCAATCAATCAATCAATCAATCAATCAATCAATCAATCAATCAATCAATCAATCAATCAATCAATCAATCAATCAATCAATCAATCAATCAATCAATCAATCAATCAATCAATCAATCAATCAATCAATCAATCAATCAATCAATCAATCAATCAATCAATCAATCAATCAATCAATCAATCAATCAAACTTATATGGCGGCCATATCCTCAGCGGACCGAGCTCAGAGGCGCACGAATCCTTAACGTGACCACGTGTCCTTAATCGTATTGGCACAGGCGCTCCATAAGGCCGGGGCAGATATAGATAAACATAATAAAGCTATTGAACCAGTCTTAATTTTTATACAACAAATCTATTTGGTTTTGGGGAGCGTAGATATTTTGAGCATTTTGGGCGATATCCAGGTCGGTTGTCTTTTACGGTTCGGATTCGGAAAGTTATTGTGCATATTTTAAAATGAATGGAACGACTACAACGTGGAGCCTTCCTAGACAGTTCTGAACGCGTTGTAATCTAGCGATATCCTTTTCAGGCATATTGTGAAAAAGTGAGTTACAATAGTCTAACTTGATACTACCAGTGCCACTGCAATATGGTATTGTAGAGTTAGGATATATTGGTTAAACATCACATTATGTCAATAAAATATGGCATTTTAATGTTAAGATATGGTATTTGAAAAATTATGATATGAAGTTATACAGTAATGGAATAATGATGCGGCATTATAATGAAAAAATGTAATTATAATATCAAAATTATTATTGTATCGTAATGTCAAAACATGACATTAAAATAGAGGATGTGACAGTTTAAAGTCCGGATATGACATTTTATGTCGGGATGTTGGCTTGTAATATTAGTACATGATACTTAACGTCATGATATAGCATTATACTGTCCAAATATTGCATTTTACCATTACAATATAATATTTTAATGTCAATGGATTTCATTTCTATGACAGGATATGACCATTTCAAATCTGGACATGGCGGTTTAATGTGACAATAGCACTAATATTGCAATTTAAATTAGAAACTCAGGAGGCGGACCAATCAAGAATAGCTTTCGACGCCCTTGCATAATCAACTGACAATGGATCATTCAATTAGGATAAAACGATATAACGTGATGTAAATGATGATGGAGATCTGAGTCTAGCCTAATATGGAATGAGCCTAGCCTAATATAGCCTAATATTAGGCCCTACTGTTAGGGTAGGGGCCTAAGGTTCAACCAAAACATCATGAAAATAAAATTAAATCTTACGACAAAGGATTTAATCATGAACATTAATAATCCAAGTTGGAGATAGATAGCAATCATATTGTAACTGTTAATAATTCGAATTCATTAATGGTATTCATCAGCCAATTTTCGCACACTATCTTCATAATATACTATCATCCGCTTATACAAGCTGAGCTCGCTTTGTTTATCAGCTACACAGAACATGGAGATGGAAGACGAGGCCAATCAACCTCGTGATTTTTGCGTCAAGAAATATTCATCTGTATGCTCAAATGAAGTAGACTTGAAGCACATGCATTTGCATACTTATTAATTTTGCGAGCGTTTTGATCAGTCAATGTTGTTGATCACCAGCAGTCTGTGTAGTCCTTGTGGAAATATAACTAGGTATGAAACGGGTTCCCCACCCCTTCATGACCTTATAGAGAGAGCTTTCGGTGGTCATTCGCCATCAGCCTATGTGCTATATCTAGTAACATTGCGTCATTTTCTTCCCTGGGGCTGATTGGTCAAGATAAGTGCCGTCATGAGACGACGTGAAAAATACGGTACATTTATTACAACTAGATGTCGCTCAAGTCAACCTCTCTGCCTAGTCACACCACATAAAAGTAAGATCATGGTAATATATGGCTCCATAGAGTAACATAATTTATGACTTATTTTCAATGAGCTCAGTCAAAAATATATATATATATATATTATATTATGTGCAACAACAGACTAATATTTGTTTGTGATTATAAGGTAGTATTATCTATCTACAACGTGACTTCTTAAGTTGAAGGGGGCCTATCCAATCTAGTTTTAGGCGTGTGTAGCCTATTAGTAACCACCAGGTTTTCAATAGTTACTATGCCTCTTATTTTAAAAAAACCCGGACAGTATAATACTGCTCTGCAGGGTCAAGAGGAGGCATCTGTTCACTTTTTAAGTGAACAGATACTGACTTTTGTCTTTGCATGGTGGAATACTGCAATGTTCAGTGAAAAATTTATTATATGCTACAATGATTTTTTTCAATGACTTCTTACCTCAAAAATTTGTCACTATGAATAACAAACAGTGTGAAGCACTAAATCTGGCAATTCATTGCCATAATGCTATCATTACTGGACAGTTTGGCTCTGGTAAAACTCATACGTTGAGGTACTGAAAAGCTATCTAAATAACACATAATAATTATTAGGCGCATTATTAATTGAAGTGGATGGCATTAGTAGTTGTTCAAGACACTGCTTTAGATTTTGTGACTGCCATCTCTGACTCTGTCAAGACTCATGAGTCATGTTTGTGAAATCTTCTTAGATTGTTGACCGAAAAGTGCACGGTGTCTCATGACGGATATTTCTAAATATTTCTTTTCAACCAATCGCACCGCGTGTTGCATTGAGTGCAAATGACGCAATGTTACTAAATATAGGATATAGGCTGATGGCTAATGACCACCAAAAGATCTCCCTATAAAGACATGAAGGGGTGGGGGTCGCTTCATACCTGGTTCTTTTTCTATAGTATATGGACTGTGGCCATCGACTGATCAGAACGCTTGCAATATAAATAACCATGCAAATGCGTGTGCTTGAAGTACTGCTCTCGCTACTAAATGAAAAGTCGCAGGAATGTGAAGCACCACGAGTTTGACTCAGGCAGATAGACCATCTCATGTTTCAGGATACCAGTAGTGATAAATATAGCAGTAGTGACAATGACAACAGCGACAATGAGACCAGCTGTGACGATAGTGATGACGCCGGCTCAGAATCACGATCATCACGATCACGCACACGATCATCACGAAATGAAATGACTGTTCAAGAGTGGGCTTCACGTAAGACTGTCACCATAATTATTATCAGACAACATGGAAACATCGTGTTTGACAGACGGAGTTAATCTTAGTAGCAGGGGATAACTGACGTTATTGAATTACGTTTTATTATCAACCTCATAAGCTAAATCACTCTGCACAGGGCAGCACATATTGCAATATTAGATATAATATATTATGGAAAAAAATCACTGTACATAATTATGTGCGTTGATATTGGCATCAAGGATTGTATAAATCATATATGACCATATCGTCCCCTTAGATATGAAAGGGTGTATCTGCCACTTTACAAAGTGGCAGATACACCCTATCATATCCAAGGGGACGATATATTCTTCGTATATTCAGCTTCGCGTGGAATCGTTACTCAGAGTGCTTTCTGCCCAATTGAAGTTAAAAATAGTTACATAATTCCACATCTTAAATGCATTGAGTTACACATATGGTATCACCGTATTTCCTATGTAAAATATATGTATTTACCACAGAACAGAATGTTACTTATTACAAAAGGATATCCCAAATAATTTAATTTTATTTCAAAAGGAACCGACTGAAAACGTTCAGGTATCGCATCACACATTTAATAGCTCTCTTGCAAGGAATCATGCTGTAGAAACTGTGTTTACACATACAAATGCATAGGATAATGATACCTTGGAATATTTCTCTCGGTACCGACTGCAGCTCGTCTGCAAATAAGATGACTGCACTGACGAACAAGATGGTACCAAAGACCCTGTACAATAAGATGATCAACTTACGGATTTCACCATACAAATGCGTGTAATACATTGTGCAGTGCTGTCCCCTTTTAACGGGAGTTGGAACTACGCTTTAGCAAGTGTATCATCATATAAAACAAGTGATAATTTTATCACTTTAGCCTCCAAATAAAAAAATAAAAATTTCTAGGTTTGACAGTTATGACAATATCTCTGCAATATTTATTTTTGAACGAAAATAACTGCTAATATAGCAGAAAAGTCATGTTATATTATCATACAATTTTAGAAATTAAAATATCTTCATTTAAATAACAGAAGAACTGTGTACAGAAAGTACACAAATATGTGGGCACAGAACGGGAGGGGGGTGACGATATGTCGTCAAGCATAGCGACCACAAAGGAGAACGGGGCAAAACGTTGGTAACATTCATAACTTGGCAGACGTGTATTTTGATTCAAACTTTTATTATTTAAAAACACAAACCAAGATAACCAAGATAAGGGCACAAAAGCAATAATTTATTATCAAATTATAATATGTGAGCCTTCTCTCTCGGACCACTGCCATCAATGTCGAGGACTGGAGCGTTTGCAGTATATACTGATATCTTGAAAACAAGACACGTTCATTTTTATGACACAATTTATTTATAGTTGAATTTTAATAATTTTCTATTTATCCTGCCGTTACTGGTTTTAAGGTGTTCATTGTTTTCCCGCAGTAAATGGGACATAAATGGGGACATAAATGTAATATTAACGTGAAACATTCACAACTTGCACGTGATTTAGTGTCTTTGATGATGGTAATAATTTGATCTCTGTTGTGACTCCTATGTAGAATGTGTTCAGGTATATTTCCGAAAATTCGTTCATTTGAACCAATTAATTGTATTAAGTTTTGACGTGAAACAAAAGCCCCACACCTTGAATATTAAAATAATGCTTCTTAGACAGAAATGTATGCAATTTATTAGTGGCATCAAAATTACTTTACATTGATCACATGCAGATCGCGACACTTTGTGACAAAGATATCCACTGATATATAATATTATGCAAGAAAATTCTCCTCCTCAATGGTAATACCCGTTTGTGGCATGAATGATTTTAACATTGAACTAGAAACGACTTTTACTTTTCAAGTAACAGTAAAGTTTGGACTTCGATTTTTGACTTTTCGCGCCTTTTTTGATTTTTTTGACTTTTTTAACATTTTTGACTTTTTGTGACTTTTTGTGACTTTTTGTTACTTTTTGACTTTTTTTTACTTTTTTTACTTTTTTGCTTTTTTCGACTTTTTCGACTTTTGTGACTTTTTTTGACTTATTGAGAATTTTTGCGACTTTTTGACTTTTTTTTTTTACTTTTTTTTGACTTTTTTTGGGATTTTTTACTTTTTTTGACTTTTTTGACTTTTTTTGACTTTTGTGACTTTTTTTGACTTTTTTGGCTTTTTTTGACTTTTTTGAGTTTTTTTTTACTTTTAGCGACATTTGTGACTTTTTGTGACTTTTTTTTTTACTTTTTGTGACTTTTTTGGCAAATTTGGCACATTTGGCATATTTGACACAATTGGCACAATTGGCACTATTCGCACATTTGGCACATTTGGCACAATTGGCACATTTGGCACAATTGGCACAATTTGGCACATTTGGCACATTTGGCACATTTGGCACAATTGGCACAATCAGAACATTTGCCACATTTGGCACAATTGGCACATTAGGCACAATTGGCACAATTGGCACATTTGGCACAGTTGGCATATTTGGCACAATTAGCACATTTGGCACATTTGGCACATTTGGCACAATTGGCACAATCGGCACATTTGGCGCATTTGGCGCATTTGGCGCATTTGGCACATTTGACACAATTGGCACAATTGGCACATTTGGCACAGTTGGCATATTTGGCACAATTAGCACATTTGGCACAATCGGCACAATCGGCACAATTGGCACAATTGGCACAATTGGCACAATTGGCACATTCGGCACAATTGGCGCATTTGGCATATTTGACACAATTGGCACAATTGGCACATTTGGCACAATTGGCACAATTGGCACATTTGGCACAATTGGCACATTTGGCACAATTGGCGCATTCGGCACATTTGACACAATTGGCACATTTGGCACAATTGGCACATTTGGCACATTTGGCACAATTGGCACAATTGGCACATTTGGCACAATTGGCACATTTTTCACAATTGGCACATTTGGCACATATGGCACATGTGGCACAATTGGCACATTTGGCAAAATTGGCACAACCAGAACATTTGCCATATTTGGCACAATTGGCACATTTAGCACAATTGGCACATTTAGCACAATTGGCACATTTGGCACAATTGGCACATTTGGCACAATTGGCGCATTTGGCACATTTGACACAATTGGCACATTTGGCATATTTGGCACAATTGGCACATTTGGCACAATTGGCACATTTGGCACAATTGGCACATTTGGCACATTAGGCACATTAGGCACAATTGGCACATTTGGCACATTTGGCACAATTGCCACATTTTGCACATTTGGCACAATTGGCACATTTGACACATATGGCACAATTGGCACAATAGGCACATTAGGCACAATTGGCACATTAGGCACAATTGGCACATTTGGCACAATTGGCACAGTTGGCATATTTGGCACAATTAGCACAATTGGCACATTTGTCATATTTGGCACAATTGGCACAATTGGCCCATTAGGCACAATTGGCACATTTGGCACAATTGTCACATTTGGCATAATTGGCACAATTGGCACAATTGGCGCATTTGGCACATTTGACACAATTGGCACATTTGGCATATTTGGCACAATTGGCACATTTGGCAAAATTGGCACATTTTGCACATTTGGCACAATTGGCACATTTGGCACAATTGGCACATTAGGCACAATTGGCACAATTGGCACATTTGGCACAATCAACACATTTGTCATATTTGGCACAATTGGCACAATTGGCCCATTAGGCACAATTGGCACATTTGGCGCAATCGTCACATTTGGCATAATTGGCACAATTGGCACAATTGGCGCATTTGGCACATTTGACACAATTGGCACATTTGGCACAATTGGCACAATAGGCACAATTGGCACATTTGGCACATTTGGCACATTTGGCACATGTAGCACAATTGTCACA
Source organism: Flabesymbios commensalis (assembly GCA_964017125.1). NCBI lineage: Eukaryota > Metazoa > Annelida > Polychaeta > Terebellida > Flabelligeridae > Flabesymbios > Flabesymbios commensalis. The sequence continues at coordinate 24,209,265 of OZ024905.1, read as the reverse complement.
TTTGGCACATTTGAAAATTTTGGAGCATTTGGAAATTTTGGAACATTTGAAACATTTTTACATTTCGGCCAATTGAATCGGGCAATTGAAACATTTAGAACAATTCTCTGCAATTACAACTGTTATTTTGATGTTTAAATCTGGCATTTAAAATGTTGCTGCTATTGATTTCAAACACCCGAAATCAATGCTGGGCCACTGTTCGCGATGCTGGTCCATCACTGAAACATTAATGGATATACATATGTATTTTAATTATTACCCCCTGGTAATTAGATGGTCAAGCCGGTCGGGAAGCCCAGTACAAGCCACCACCATAACGCGGCGTCCACATAACAAAGACGCTTTGTGTTGACCGACTCTCCTATTGAATTGATCAACCGACATTTAAATCACTCTACCAACATTAGTACACATAGTGGATTTACTAAATCCTGAACAATTCTGGATCCACTAGCGGGATCACTGAAAAAAGATATAGCCTGGTACCTGAATACCTAAGGATCATTGTGCCAAACTTTGACGTCGATTACTCCTAAACTGAAGGAGAAATAGCCCTTGCAAAAATGGTCAGTGGTAATCCTTATAGTGGATTTATGAAACCTGGATCAAATCCAGATCCAATATCGTGATAAATGAAAAAAAGGTCTAGTCTGGAAGATGTATACCTAAGGACCATTGTGCCGAAGTTTGAAGTACATTACTTGTAAACTGTCTCTGTAATCGCGGACTAAGAAAGATAATAATAACTAGAAACGACTTTTACTTTTCAAGTAACAGTAATGTTTGGACTTCGATTTTTTACTTTTTGCGCCTTTTTTGCTTTTTTTTGACTTTTTCTAACATTTTTGACTTTTTGTGACTTTTTTACTTTTTGTGACTTTTTGTGACTTTTTGACTTTTTTTTTACTTTCTTTTACTTTTTTTACTTTTTTTTTACTTTTTTTTTACTTTGCTGACTTTTTTTTGACTTTTGTGACTTTTGTGACTATTTTGCCTTTTTGTGACTTTTTGATTTTTTTTTTTACTTTTTTTTACTTTTTGACACTTTTTTGGGTTTTTTGACTTTTTGATTTTTTTGAATTTTTTAGACTTTTTTTTTTACTTTTTTGACTTTTTGAGACTTTTTTTGACTTTTTGTGACTTTTGTGACTTTTGTGACTTTTTGTGACTTTTTTGACTTTTTGTGACTGTTTTTACTTTTTGTGATTTTTTGGGGTTTTTTTATGACTTTTTTTGACTTTTTGAGACTTTTTTGCTTTTTGTGACTTTTGTGACTTTTGTGACTTTTTGTGACTGTTTTTACTTTTTGTGATTTTTTTTTTTTTAATTTTTTGACTTTTCGTAACTTTTTGTGACTTTTTGACTTTTTTTCACTTTTTTGATTTTTTTTGCCTTTTTTGCCTTTTTGTAACTTTTTTCCGTTTTTTTATTTTTTCGAGATTTTTGACTTTTTTGACTTTTTGCCACTATTTGCTTTCTTTCTTCCTCCTTTCTCTCCTCCACTGTCATATCATTCATCTCACCATCCTCAGGAGGTTCTTCTGGTCCAGTTTAGCCTATATGTGCACAAAGGCGGCCTTAAACTGAATTAATTCATTCCCCTTGGTAATTACAACTGTTATTTAAATAATAAATAAACCAATCTAGCATTTAAATGTTTCTAGTGTTCATGGTGACCAGAGGGTGAAGTCGCCCAATACAATGACCCATTGTGAGAGGCGGCCGGCAATACAATGCTCCATTGTGAAGGCCGACTATCCTTTCAATTGGATGAATGAGCTATAAACCGACATGTAAACAATTGCACCGACACTGGACCGCATAGTGGATTTACAAAATCCTTAATAAAACTGGATCCACTGTCTGGATCAGTGAAAAAAGATATAGCAACTCAAGTCAATACCTAAGGATCAATGTGCCAAAGTTTGAAGTCGATTACTTGTAAACTGAGTGAGAAATAGGGTGGCAAAAATTTGAAAATGTACACCATTAAACTTACACAGTGATCCATATAGTGGAAGTATGCAATCCGGGCCAGATCCGGATCCACTGTCCGAATCGCAATAAAAAGCTATAGCAACTAACTTTAATACCTAAAGATCATTGTGCCAAGACTTGAAGTCGATTACTTGTAAACTGAGGGAGAAATAGTTTGGCTAAATCGGCCGTAGAATAATAATAATAATAATAAGAAAAAGAAAGTTGCTGAGCGACTTCAACATGTTTGGACGACTTCGTCCAAACATAATAATAAGATGAAGAAAGTTGCTTTGCGACTCCAACATGCTTGGACCATAAGGTCCAAACATAATGAGCTAATTCTGTGACAGAATCAAGAGTAACAGTAACATGCTTTATATCAACAAGATATTTCTGTTCAGGTATATTCTGAATGATAAACATGATAAATGATCCGTGTCATTAGACTATAATATATAGTAATATTATTTTTATAGTATATATATTATTTCCTTTGCCCTTATCTTGGTTTTCTTTGCCCGTATCTACCCTTGTACCCATGTCCCCCGCCAGCAGATACGAGAAGATGAGCCAATGATGGGGTAATGCTGGTCCAGCACTGCAACCTTGGACCAGCATCACTCTATAATTGAGTCGACGTCTGAGTTAGCTGGGCGTCACCTGTTGTTTGTAAACAATGAATATGCATACTTGTTTATACTGGCGCATCAACCTCTGAGGTACCAAAGGGAAGAAGACAATTAAAAAGTATTGATAACTAACCAACAAATTATTGGATAAAAAATAGAAGTAAACCTTCGGTAATACTTATTTTTCCGATTTTTATGATGTAAAGTATGTATTGTTTTTAATAGGATCAATGTCATAAGTACTCGTCGTAATATGGTAAAATCATACTTGATAGATGGCAAACTCCCAATACCGGGGGACAGCACTGAGAGCGATTTCACGTTTTGGGGAGAGTTGACTGTCTTATTGTACATGGTCTTTGATGGTACGAAAAAGTCGATGAAAATTGCTTTCCAAAAAGGCTATTACCAGATTACATCGTCATTTAGCTGCTATAAACTGTACAAATAGTGTTCTTTGAATGACGCTGATCATAATGGTATATTATATAAGTGATTTTTGTTTGGTTAAATTAGTGTCCACACCTCCTAATTAGTTAATAAACGCAACTGTGTGTGGATGAGCAATGTATATTTTCAATGTATATACAGGATATATGTTTCAATGTATATTATCACAACCGACCTCAAATATGTTATCTTCTTATAATCGGGGTAATTTGATTTTAGGCGGGATCTTCAATCCCGCTTCTGATTTATTAATTCTATACAAAAAACGAAGGAGACAGAAAATCAAATGATCTCTAAATATGGTTAAGATATACATATTACAATTCATGATCTTGGTGTGGTGGATTGTTGGAGACATTTTCATCTGGATATTAGGGTTATATGCCGATATACCTGGTGGTTACCTGACAAACAAATCAGTCGTCGCTTAGATTGTTGGCTTATGTCGTCCTTTTTTGTTACCCCATGGTAAATCAACTGATATCAAACCCTCTATACAATCTGAACACAGCCTTATAAATCTGTGTTTAGTAGGACAGTGTTTAAAAAAAACATAAATTACATTAACTAGTTAGTGATGTAAATATGTTTATGATATACATAAGTTAATCATGTTAATGCATGAATTAAAATTGACATATGCTGATCGAACCAATAAAAAAGGGAAAATTCTGTCTTTATAGATAGGCTAGGCTTATTGATGACGTACATGTACTTTATTATGTACCAAAATATTTCATAAGCAAAACGAAATGATAACGCTTTCTATTCCGTTACGTGGGATTTTATTGATAAAACTTTAGCAGCATCTAAGACTAAGTATAATAATATAGATCATTCAATAATTTACATCTTGTGGTGGATATTGGTTTACCAGTCTGTACAGTTCACACAATAAAAACACGCCTATGTCTGATTTGCGCTCATGGTGGAAATTGGATATCATGATCATTATTATGTAAAATACATGCAGTTGTATGGTATAACTGTGAAAATGCGCTATGAATAATCGGGTATATTATGTTAACGAGAAAAATGGCGGATCAAAAAACCAACGAAGCGAATTAATCAATGCTGACAGCTGTGCTCAGCGAATCGGGAGAACTCGTATAACTGCCCATTAGGCTCTATCAGGGACGGGGGGGGGGTGGAAAAAGAAAAAATATATTGTGTAGAACTATGACGAATCATATAGTTTTAAAAAAAAGTCTTGACTTCTACTACAAACTATAATCAGTACTGAGACTATCAACAGATCAAAGGACTCGGATACATATGTCATAATATGCCATAATATCACATGTCATAATAAAAAATAATGTATTCATGAAATTGTTGAGCATAAGGAAACGTATCTTTAGTTAATTACCTACTCACCGGTATTTTTATCATGTTCTCATGGTAACCAAGCGTGTTGGTTCTCTGTTCACCATGCGTTTACGTCTTTACGCCTACTCTACCGGTACTTGCAGAGTATCAGAGTCACACTCAATTGACACTATCATCACTACAATATTATTGATATCAGACCACGGATTAAAACTCTTGGTCAGGCCCAGCAAACTGGACAGACGAGTGTCAAGACAGACAGAACATCCACCTAGCAACGTGTTCCTCGACGGGGATCAATTCACATGTGAGCCAGAGATGTCAGTATAGTGTCGTGAACGAGAGAAACTGGTCTTCATTGTTTACCTGCCATCTCGACCAATCAGAAGCCTACGATATATCGTAACTTGTACGAGAATACGGGCCCTGTGGAGAGAGATATGTGTAGAGTTTTCATGCTCCGCTGCGACTAACTTATTACTTTTCGCTCTGGTCCACTAACCATGGGATTGCCTCGACGCCAAAACACACGTGTGTACAGGTACGCATGTGCCTTCTTATTTCACGGATGACTGAGTAAAAAGGACTGTATGACAGTAACGGGAAGTATCCGTAGCGAAGTGACCCCCTCCCCCCACCAGCAGACACCGTCATGTTGACCCAATGGTGATTCATTGTTGGCCCGCCGTCTACGACAGCGGGCCCAGGTACCCAAGCTGAACACAGCGTTACACTGTCTGCGACGCTGGCCCAACATCAAACAAACATTGGGTGGCTGGTGTCTACTGGGAATGAACACATTCAATAAATGGACGCTCAGGTTTATCTAAATACAGAGTCAATAAAGTGCTCAATTATGTGATGGCTTTCCAGTGGCGGATCCAGAGGGGGGCGCAGCCGGCGCGCGCGCCCCCGTTCAGGGTCCCAAAAACAAAAACAAAAAAACGGCCATATTTCGGCCGAAATATAGTCTAGAATGCGTCATTTGAGGCCTTAGATTTCAAAATTTCCCGTGGAAGCATGCCCCCGGTCCCCTCTAGAGTGGATAAGTGTGAGCTGTGGTGTGTATAAATTATTTCAAAAATCGGCGCCCCCCCCCCGTTTGTCAATTGCTGGATCCGCCACTGCTTTCAGTCATCTAAGCCTGAAGATAATAACCACTACCCTGATGACATTGCTGCGGCGAAGTATACGAGTTAGGCAGCCCGATCATCAGTGGTCATGCCGGGTAAATAACCACATAATAATAAACAGGTTACAGACCATACATAAATGAAAAGAATCAGTTTTAGGCCACTTTTGTGCACATACAGCCTGAGGATGGTGAGATAAGTGAGGTCTGATGTCGAGAACGTTACCTCTCGGTCACGGAGGCTCCTGTACAGACCTAAAGAGATCGCAGATAACTTTATTAACGTTTTTGTTGATATTGGTCTTAATTTGGCTATTCAAAATAAAAATCCAATATCTTATCTTACTAAGTCACTGACAAATTCGTTGTTCCTTAATCCAGTAACAAGTGACGAATTTGTTAAATTAATTGTATCCTTGAAATCATCAAATGCTCACAGATGGCATATCAATAAATATTGTTAAAAAAACATATCCTAATCGCATTACCGTTTTATTGCATGTCATTAGCCTGTCATTTTCAAAATGAATATTTTCTGAAGAAATGAAAATAGCAAACGTCATTCCTCTGTACAAAAACGACATAATATGATGGTTGATAACACGGGAAAGTGGGATGTGTCTATGCGGCGACAATCACTGCCATGTCTATACTTCTACTGAGGGAAGGAAACTTACAAGTCCTCGTCATTTTAAAATGAGAAATGGACTATGTAGACTTTTGTTTTCTACCGAAAAAATGTTACCATGGCATACCTAGTTCTTGTAGCAAATTATAAATTAATTTTCAAACGGAAATCTCATAATTTACGTGCATTAATAATCATTTTACGAGCTCGATTATGACAGAAGCACTATTTCCAACAAAATGAGACATGTCGTGAATAATACACTGCAGTATTTAGCTTACTATTATATTGAGAAATTACTGCCTTTTGGGTTTACACGATAGTATAGTGGTGCTGAATAGCCCCTATGTTGTGCATGCGGGCGTGAACAATAGGCCTAGTATGGTGAGATTGCTACTTCCACGATTTCAGCGAGTTACCGACCTTGTATAGAAAACCAATGAGCATACGCTGACCCTATCCCATTCAGCTGTGGTTAATAACTACCGTCCAATATGAATCTTGACTGTGTTCTCTAAACTGTTTGCAGTTTTGCTTCCGCTCTCAACATTCTACAAACCTGGCGTTAATCATAGACACCCCCTTTCCGCTTATACCTTGTTGATAAAATTGCAAAGGCAATTGATGAAAAATAATTTGTTTTAGGCGTGTTTTTAGACTTCAGTAAAACTTTCGATACCATAAACCACACAATTTTATCTCTAAATTAAACCACTACGGTGTCTTTAGACTGGTTAAAGAGTTATTTAAACAATAGAAGTCAATTTGTGTGTTTTAATAATGTAAATTTTAGTTACTCAAATATCACATGTGGAATACCACAAGGGTCCACCTTGGGACCTCTACTTTTTTTTATTTGCATAAATGATTTGTCCGAAATATCTACCGGTACATTGCTATGTACTATTCTCTTCGCAGATGATACCATTATACTTCTACAAGGTAAAAACATTGACGATTTAGTAAAACAAATGAATTCGGAGTAATCTTAAAGTGTCATGTGGCTAGAAGTAAATCGACTTTAAACACAGAAAAGCCTAATTTCATGCTATTTGCCACAGGAAATCATAGTACATGTATACACAGACATAATAAAATGAATCAAGACATTAAAATAAATCAAGACATTAAAATTAATAATTATTCAAACGACCAGAGTACATTAAATTCCTTGGTATACAATAAACTATATATATATAGATAGTTTATTAAATTGGTCAGAACATAAAATATATCAGAGGCAAACTCTCTAAAAGTATTGGTATCATCTGCAAAGCCAGGGCTTTGTTGAATAGTTCAACACTTGTAACACTTGTAACAATTCAATTGTGTTGCCCTACATCTCGTATTGTATAGAGTTGTGGGGCAACACATTTGATAAATATTTATTGCCACTATATAGATTGCAAAAAAAGAGTCATAAGATTAATTACTCTTCTTTATGTTATATTGGTCACACTTCAGATTTATTTGACGATATGAAAATTCGAACATTTTCAAAATTCTGAAGGTGCATATATATTTATGTATAAATTTGAGAACAATACGCTTCCCGAATTGTTTCGTCTATGTTCACAATAAACAGTCAAATACATACACACCCTACATCTTCAAACCTACATACACTGATTGGAAATTTGAAAATGGTCTATAGAACAGTACAATATTCGAGAGTTAAAATTTGGAATAATATCAAATTCAAAATTACTATTTTATCTAATTTTCCCCATTATAAATTTAATTTACGGCTCTACCTCTTGGCTGTTAGTGATAATATACAGAATACTTGAATGAAATGCATCCTTTATTTCTTGTATCTCACATTCGGAAAATATTACTGCACATGCACACACAAACAAAATGTATACATAATCAGAGGAAATATAAGCCATGCGGCTTCACTCCTCACTTTCTGTTGTATACTATTATGTATGTAACATGTATATGTATGATTCAGATAATAAACATTATTATTATTATCACAACTTCCAGTTTTAAATGCGATATAAAGCAACACGTGTGTCGCATGTAGTTTTCATATCGCCTAGTAGTTTTCATTGAATTGAGCCACATATAATACTATTATTCGTTTAAACTATTCTTTAAGAATATCATCACAACCAAAGGCATGGGAATTATAGTCATCTTGATTGAATACTGTATATTATAAGGAAGTGTCTATTCACCCCGTCACGGGGTGTGCAAGAAGACTAAAACCCTTATTTAACCCGACAATGACAACCAATCAAAATCGTTTTTTCAATGCCCTGCTGTCAATGTTTGTTTTTTGGCGCTCATTCACGGAACTGAATAGCCTACACCAGGACCTTATGAAAATGAACAGGTAAGTTATGCCGCGTCAAAATAAACTTGTACAATGTAAATATAGGCCTATCCCTGACACATGCCAACTATTATCGCTTGCAACATTTACAAAAAAATATGAGAGCTGGAATACTACGAAATTATATATGTGAATTGACAACTACGCGTATTATCGTCCGTGGCCGCATTTGATTACTGCGCCCGATGTGCATTTTACATTGCTTAGTATCTGAGACATTCACCCAGGGTTACTTTATTGTTGGTTCACCGTTCACGACACTGGGCCAACATTAAACCAACATTAGGTAAATATAGGCCTATCGTCAACCTAATGACGGGAAATGCCGGCCGCGGATCCAGGGCGGGGCAGGGGGGACGGTCCCGCTTTTTTCGCCACATTATTTTAAAAAGCCACCTAAATTGACCTAAATATACCAACAAAAAACTTGAGGGCTGCCCCCCCACCCCCCCACGCTTATTTTTTTCAAATCCTGAGGAAAAACCTGGGCTAAATAACAATAAAAGGCTTCTCATAATATAACCCACATAAAAACAAGTGAGTCATAGAGCTATTTCAATCTTCGTCTTCGACGCACATAAAATCACCCGGAATAAATAACTATATCAATCTATGTGGCCTACTTATTTAACCCACAACAAAGCATCCAGGCTAAATAACTATTTCCACATCAAACAACCCGGGCTAAATAACAATTCCAACCTTCTAATTTAACCGCATTTTAGAACCCGGACTGTATACCTATATCAACCTTCGTATTTAGCCCACAACAAAGTATCTGGGTTATAAACGTTTACAGCCTTCTTATTTAACCCACAGAAAAGCAACTGGGTAATATAGAACTATCTCAACCTTTATATTTCATCCACACCAAGTCCACCGGGCTAGATAACTATCCTAACCTTCTTATTTAGCCCGCATAAAAATCACATACTGGGCTATTTAACTATTTGAACCTTTTTTTCACTCCAAATAAAAGCAAGTAGGTTTTATAATTTTTCAACCGACATATTTAACACACAGAAAACATCCCGGCTAAATAACAATACAAACCTTATTATATAACCCACATAAAACAAGTGGGTTATAGAGCTATTTCAATCTTCGTCTTCAGCCCACATCAAATCACCGGGGATAAATAACTATGTCAACCTATGCACTTATTTACCCCACAACAAAGCATCCAGGCTAAATAACTATTTCCACATCGAACAACCCGGGCTAAATAACAATTCTAACCTTCTTATTTAACCCGCAATTAATAACCCAGACTATATACCTATTTCAACCTTCGTATTTAGCCTACAAAAAAGCATCAAGGTTATAAACGTTTATAGCCTTCCTATTTAACCCGCAGAAAAGCAGCTGGGTAATTTAGAACTCTCCAACCTTCATATTTTATCCACACCAAATCCACCGGGCTAGATAACTATCCCAACCTTCTTATATAGCCCACAGAAAATCACCTACTGGGCTATTTAACTATTTGAACATAGTTTTTATAACTTTTCAACCGACATATTTTACACATAGAAAACATCCCGGCTAAATAACAATCCAAACCTTCTTATATAACCCACATAAAACAAGTGGGTTACAGAGCTATTTCAATCTTCGTCTTCAACCCACATCAAATCACCGGGGATAAATAACTATGTACTTAATTTAACCCACAACAAAGCATCCAGGCTAAATTACTATTTCCCCATCAAACAACCCGGGCTAAATAACAACTCCAACCTTCTAATTTAACCCGCAATTAATAACCCAGACTGTATACCTCCTATTTCTACCTTCGTAGCTTCCAGCCCACAGAAAATCTATTTAACCCAAATAAAAGCAAGTAGGTTTTATAACTTTTCAACCGACATATTTATTTAGCCCACAGAAAACAACCCGGGCTAAACAACAATCCCACCCTTCTTTATGCCTACACGTAATAAAGCACCCAGACATATTTCAACCTTCTTATTTAGCTCACTACAATGCACTTTGGTTATATAATTTTACAACCTTCTTATTTAACACACACAAAAACAGCTGGGGGACAGAGCGATTTTCCAATCTTCATATATAATCCACAGCAAATACACCGGGCTAGATAACTGTCCCAACCTTCTTATTTAACCTATAGAAAAACACCTGGTTATAGAAATATTTTCGTATTTATTCCACACCAAATCCACTGGGTTAAATAACTATTCCAACCTTTCTTATTTAAACCACAGAAAAGCAGCAGGGTTATTTCAACATGTTTGAGCAAGGTAATCTAGAGTATATCTTGTGCAAAATATGCGTTATGAGCGCTAGAACATAAATCGTTGTTGCTACACAGTACACTTACGTAGCAGAATTGCGTTCTCCTAATGATTAAATTATGCTATAGTGATATTTGTTTTTGTTTTCTTTGTACAGGATAAAGGTACAGCGATACAATTTTTAGATCATTCTCCTGGAGACACGACTGCCCCGTATACACGTGATACAGTAGTGTATGAGAGATAAAATTCTAAGTATGCCTATCTACCTGATGTATGTGTTACCCAACAAATATTTAAGTTCTTGTAGTTATCATATTGTAATTTTTTTTTATCAAAATATTAAATGCAAATTTCGAATTTGATCACCACGAATAGAACATATTAAAAAAATTATTATGTTTCATTGATCCATTCATTATTTTATTTTTAGCGAGACGCCAGTGGTTTAGAAGAATATATATGGACACTCTATATGAACACTCAAAGTCACTGGCTATTTTCGTTATATCTTTATAAGAAACATAAACAAGATCGACATTATTTATGTGTGATATGATTTTCTTCGTGTTTAAAAATTAATAAATGCAATTATTCGTAATTATTATAATCTCATCATTACCTTTATAATTGAATGTGTTCACATGGTCGCAGAGTAACACAAAAGTTATCCACAAAAGGATTACTTACTTCTTGTCTGTACATTAATAAATTCTCTAGTAGCTATAACAACTACCATTATATAGTTCAGGTACAATTGTAAACAAAACACTAAATTATAATACCTACATTTTATTAATAAACAGGATAGTATGCCTACCCCCCTACACTTTTCACCACCTGATAGAATACTATTATATGTACACAGGAGTAAAATACAGAAAATATGTGCCCCTGAGCCCTTGTTGAAATGAAAATAAGATGTGTTTTCCCTATGAGGCGAAAACGAATGCATCTCTGCCAAACATTTTAATAGACAATCAATTTTTAAAGATCATTGCGCTATGACCAAAACCTTTTCATTTCGTACTCAGGCAGGTAAGTGCATACATACAAAAGTATGAGTAATCCGGACTAGTGGTACTTGGGATTACGCGTTCACAATGTATCTTTGACTTTAAAAAAAAAAACAATTTAATCATACATTCTATAGTTCCTCAAATATTATTATAAACATAAACATAATGCTTTTTCAAAACTTTTTGGTAAGTCATAAATGGTACCTTGGATAAAGGCGAGAATAACTTATTCTAAACAACTGATGATAATGGTGCTCACTTTGCCTTAATCAGTCTTAATACAAGGACAAATTGAACAGATTGTTACTACCCTCAGATACGCATAGGCGGCACAGACTGGGAGAGGATAAACCATGGGCCTACTCACAAAACAGAAGGCGAATAGTATAAATTAATTCACAAATATTTTTTTTTTTGTTTATAGCTAAATGTAATAATGATAACAGTAATTCGAAACATGTATTGCAGTAATATCGTGCGCTCACTATGTGACCTCAGGAATAAGTCTCCGTCATGGAGTGGTATACAAAATATACTTTAGAACTTAAATCTGATTCAACCCATCAACATTGCCTAGTTAAAAACAGGTCAGACGTTTCACCTAACTGATTAAAAATATTGATGGACCACATACCTTAGAACGTTGGCCAAATAAGAAATAATTCATTAATGTCTAGATGATTTAACACACAATGCTGAAATATTTGCGTATCAACCATGGAGACCAAAGAGTTGTTCTTATTTTAAATCATCACAAATAGCTTAGTTAGCTCTTTCGTCTTCATTTGAATATCTATGTCATGGGTCTACGGTCATAACAGTTTGCTGATTCCTTTCAGTGCGGGGGTCGTTTACGTCTAATGACGGTCCCCGCGCTGAAAGGGTTAAGAATAATTTAGGAAAGTATCACGGTAAAATATAAGCTCCGAGCGTCCCCACCATAGCAGTATAATGGCCAAAACTAGAAGGAACTACCACTAACGTGCTGGTGAGTTTGGACGGGGCCATTGTTTCTGAAGGAGCGCGAGAGCGAGCCAGAGACAGAACAAGAGCCAGAGACAACAGAGTCAGAGACAGAGCCAGAGCTAGAGCCAAAGACAGACAGAGTCAGAGCAAAAGACAGAACCAGAGACAGACTGAGCCAGAGACAGACAGAGACAGACATAGCCAGATACAGACAGAGTCAGACAGAGACATATCCTGAGACAGAGGCATAGACAGAGACAGACAGAGACAGAGCCAGAGACAGACAGAGCCAGATACAGAGACAGAGACAGACAGAGCCAGAGACAGAGCCAGAGGCAGAGCCAGAGTCAGAGCCATAGACAGAGACAGACAGAGACAGATATATTTTTTACGAGTGAGCGGGGAAGAAACATTTTGCTTTTTTCTAACTTGAAGGCCAGAGTGGGGTTTGAACCCGCGATCTCCAACTTTCAAAGCAGGTAGCTTTAACCACTGCACCAGGGCCCCCGCCCTATAGGATTAACAATGATTAATATCGGAAAGTTGTGCTTAAGATTTTATACAACGGGTATTTGAATTCTGAGCAACATGTATAATTATAATATGACACAAACATATGTCAGTAATAATGCATTAAAACGATAACAGATTAATTATCTTCTATATGATATTGATTACAGGCTCTATAAAAGAGCAAATGATCTATTTCTTCGACCCAGTAAACAATAGACCTTAGTCCACTGTTGGATTAATGATGTACCGCTGTCTGCAACACGGGCCCAACGTTAAACCATCATTGTATTGACGTATCGTGTTATCGGGAACGCGTTTTTAACCAGAGTATTAAATTGTGTATGCGGTATACACAAATTGTATGCATTTTGGATGTGGGTAACCATCATTTGTGTGCATGAACGTCGATCAAACTGTAAAACCAGCTGGTTTAAACGGCATTCTGAAGTTTTCTTAAAGGTATAGTCAACTGTCAAAATAGGGTGTCCCCAGAATATAAACTCTATATACTTGAGCGACATCTATGAGGAAATAATTCACCAATTCTCTTATGTGGGCTTAGTGTTGAGACACAAACAGTTGTGTTGCCGTGGGGGTCTAGAAACAGTTGACTCACCGCATATTAACAGTGAGAGCTTTCCCAGCCAACACGGCACACTCACCAAATGTTGGTTTAATGTCTAACATTAAAACAACTTTGGATCAATTTCTCATTGGAATAGTATCTTTTAATTAATTCAGTTGCTGATATTAATATAGTCAAAGTGTACTCTATAAGCTAATGTAGGCCTTCACCTGACCATCCCACGCATGCCCATTTCGCAGTTGTATGAATCTTTAAACTGGAGCAAAACTGCTTTTGTGAATATGGTTTATAAATTATTTAAATGTATGTTTAGTTACACTCGTGTTAACGCTAAGCTCGGGTTTGGTAAAACCTCTTTTATGAATACGCCTGATAGTGTACAATATGACAGTGGACTGAAAACGTGAAATCACTCAACTATGCTTTGCTATGATTTTACAAGATTGATGTTGTTTAGTTATTATTAAAGATTCATACAGCTACAAAACGGGCATGCGTGGGATCGTCACGTGTAGGCCTACAGTAGCATATATAGAGTACAGGGCTGTAGGTATACAGTAACCTACTGTACAGCCCAGCAAACACGATACACTCATCCAATGCTGCTTTAATGTTGGACCAGCGTCGCAGACGGTGGCCCAACGTTAAAGCAGTATTGGGTGAATGTATCGTGTTTGCTGGGAGGTTGACGGCATTAATATCATCAACTAAACTGATTACAAGATACTACTTAAACGATACATTGACCCGGTGCTTTTTTAATTTTTTGTTGGACCAACATTGGACAAATGTACTATGTTTGAGAGAAAGTCCACCTGCCCAGCTAACACAACACATTGTATAACATTTATACAACGTCGGCCCAACATCTTCGACGTTGGTCCAACATTGTATAAAGTCATGCAAATGTTTTGTGTTTACTTGGTGTCAATATATACGCTTGGGGTCAACCAGTTTCGACATCGACATCCCCGCAGTAATACAGTTAGTTTGTTTGCAACCCAGCGACCAAGTAGGGGCCAGGGCTAATGGCTTTGAATTATTAACTCATAGATGTCGCTTAAGTATATATTAAGTTGCTGTGATTTGAGAACTTGCTCTCAATGAGGCTTTGGATATGAAACGCATATTTAGCATTATTATGGAATAGGGCCTGCAGGGGTGGGCAGGTGAAAGGAATCTTGTCGCCACAAATTGCCACTTTTAGGTGCTCTGAATGGTCATTTTTTGATATTTACATTACAGATATTTAGCTTCTATCGCCACATGTGGCGATATGGCGACCACTTGCCCACCTCTGGCCTGGGCCCACCCTCGGGCACTATTGCATTCTGGGGGACCCTTGTCCCGCGAATCTCGACAGTTTACTATAACTTTAATTCTTCATCGTCATCTTACGCCATACAACTGACTGACATCAGGTCACTTCCAGCTACCGCGAGACGTTGACCCAATGCTGGGGTATTACTGGTCCTCTATCTGCGACGCTGGCACAGCATTACACAAACATTGGTTCCCGACATCCGACATGTTAAGACGCTGCTCCAACATGAAGCTAACATTTGTTGGGTGTGCTGGGTATCCGTCCCGCTCTGTGCCCAGATATCTGTGTACGTTGTAGGCATTGCTCTTTTGTCAACCTAATAACCTGGTAAATATTATTGTATATTTGGCGGTTAAAGGGACATGCCCAGGTCTAAAATCATTAAAAAATCGGTTATTTTATTTTAGCTTATTAATATGACCACTTAACAGTTAGGCTAGATATAGAGACCACATTCCCGTAATTTTTATTATGAATGGTGAATGCGCAGCACAAAAATTAAAAAACTTTTGCAGTTCTAGTCACTGCGTTTCGCAGAATTCTGTGAAACGCAGTGACGTCACTCGGTGAAAACAAGGTTATATAATACCCCCTCCCCCATACTTCATTCTGTGAAACGCAGTGACGTCACTCGGTGAAAACAAGGTCATATAAGAACCCTCCCCCATACTTCATTGTATTAGCCAGCTCGGTGAAAACACAGGAGGTCGAGGTCATTGAGTTTCACAGAATTGTGTCACTGACAAGATATCACACACCTTTGAGGTCCAGCTACGCAGACGAACTAGTGATTTGAAATGGGCAGAGTGCTACATTGAAGCCACAAAACGCATAATATAAGTGTGCGCATATAAGAATACTATGTTGGGCGTCCGAATTCAACGCACACCGTCCGTAATCACCGACCGAAATCACCTCGGCGTCTGAATTCACCGCACACTGTCCGAAATTAAAATGACTTTCGGTGATCTCGAACCTCGATCATTTCATTATTTACTATATAGTTCATTTATTTATTCATTCATTGAGTCATTCATTCACTCATTCATATTCCTACTCATTCATTTCTTCATTCATTGCTTTATATATTTATTCATTTATTCATTTATTCATTCTTTCATTCATTCATTCATTCATTCATTCATTCATTCATTCATTCATTCATTCATTCATTCATTCATTCATTTATTAATTCATTCATTCATTCATTCATTCATTCATTCATTCATTCTTTCATCTTTCTGGTGATATGGACACCTCAGAGGGTTGAATAAACTAAGAATACCACAATAGCAACAGCATAATGTATCAACGTAAAATTATAATATGTTATATTTGAAATATATATTCGATGCATCGTGTTTCCGAGACGTTGGTCGAGGCTTGTTTGGCCGTCGGGCCAGTATTAGTTCAACAGCGGAACAGGGATTGACCGGCGTCTCGTGTTTTCTTCTTTAGCCAAAGCCAGCTAGTCCCCGGTATACCTTGCTGGTTCGATGCTGGTCCATTGTCGTAGACGGTGGACCAGCATTGAACCGGGAGGTCTTATATCTCTGTTTGCTTTGTATGTATATGGGCGCTCAGATTCACGCCAGGCAGGCACGAGACGTCGGCCCGGTATTCAAACGCACCTCATCTGAAAACTGCCTTCACTTGTTTATGTCTTATGACCATTACGAAGCCAAAACCCATAATTATCTGTGCATGTATCTCTCTATTTATTCACCAGCTATTGTATCTGATCATGAAACATTGCTAAAATCAGAATTAAGCATGATTTTTTTCAGGAGATCATACTACTCAGCATTCATCCATCCATTCATGCATACATTTATCCATTTATCCATCCATTCATTCATCTTTCATTCATCCATCCATCCATCCATTCATTCGTTCATCCATCCATCCAACAAACAATCAATAAATCAATAAATCAATAAATCAATAAATCAATAAATCAATAAATTAATCAATCAATCAATCAATCAATCAATCAATCAATCAATCAATCAATTAATCAACATTGATCTATCCATTCATGGATTAATGAATGGATGGATCAATGGGTTGGTTGAGGCAGCCTGAGCCCACATTATGGCCTGTATGTTTACGTTCTATGCTTAAGTTCGCTCAGGTATTGACTGATGTAGATTGAACACACATTGGTGAGTGGTCTGTATGTTTAGGTTTATGTTTATGTCTTGAATAACTCTTCCTGGTAAATATGGTAATGCAACTGAAACGTGAATTGATTTCGCTCTTACACTATAAGAAATAACATTTTTTTTTACAATAGAGTCGTTTTCAATAAAAAATATTTCTTATATTGGGAAGAGCATATCTATGGCAATTGGCTATGTGAAATAAAAACGAGTATATTTTAGGTTTTCAGAGGAAACCAATGGGGATTTATTTCATATTGCACACTCATCACTATGGAATGTATATGTGCCTTTTGGATGTCATGACATTTGACCTACTTTTTCACCTACATATCTGATCTAAAATAGCTTAGACACTAACATTCACGTTTCCGGAGCATATCTAAGAAAGCCATGGTGAGATTACATACATATTGGACACGCACATAATTCAGGGACCATGCTTGTTGTAATATACACGTAACTATAAAACATGGCCAAATACTGTGGTCTTTGTCACCTACAGAAGTTTTTTCTCATATTAAACAGGATTAATATTGTGATCGTTTTATAATATTTCATGCATTAGAGGTGATTTAAAGTTGATTTAGCCTGTAACATACACGTTGTCATGACAACACGTGCTACAATATGGTTTATGCTGTCGAAGTATGAGGCAATAAAATCATTATCGTTTCCATTACCTAAATATATGTTAGGACGCAGCTTTCTCTCCCATTAGACTGTAAATGAGGGTAATTTTGTTTTGCTTTTGGGGCTTGTCCGTTGTATGAGTTCAGAAACAATTTGATATTTACAGAATAGCAGGGAAACTCAGGGATGAATAGCTTTTAAAAAATGTGTATATCCTACATAAGGCCTAGAGCCACTTCCCAATAACTGTGAAACAATCACCTCGGAGGTGTTGTTTGTGCTGTATATTCAAACACACACCGGCATGTCTGATGTGTCAATGTGATTTATATTAGGCCTATTATGGCATTGTCGTCTTCTTTGACGTCAGACATTTACAAATATGTGATGGGAGATGATCAACGGGGCCATAGTGCATCAGAAAGTCAGTGTTCCGTACATTATAATAACCTGGCACGTCAACTTATTTAACCCATTAAGTGATTTAAGTGAGAAAGTTTCTCTCACTTGAAGCTGTGTCTTCCTGACGCGATACACAGCTTCACATGAGAGAACATTTGTATTTCTGTTTTTTTACAGATTTGTCAAACAGTCATGTTTAAATCTTTCTGTGGATTGAAGCCAAAATTCATCTTGAAAATGTATGCCTACTGTTGAAATATTAATAAAATGTTAAAAATAATATAGTTGTCATCGACACATAGAGGGTTCAATCGTCGAAGAGGCAGCCTGACCTTTCCTACAGGCAAGTCGTGGCACAAACATGGGGCGCTGATCTAATGTTGGTTTGATGCTGGACCAGCGTCACAGATTGTTAGCCAGCAATAAAAAACATGAGCCGAACCTATTCTGTTTGTTGGGACTACAACCTTAATATCACTTGCCACAAATATAATCTAATTATAACCGTAATCTAAAAACAATTCATGGTCATGGTTAGCGCTTAAAAGGTAAATGAATAACAGTAAATGAATAATTGCTAAATGCCCTAATTGGACGATAACTGTGTGCATGGAGATAGTATCTATTCAGATGTGTATAATTATAATATAGCGTTTTATATTTTATTGGCACTTGGCAAACGTAGGTAACCCATCATTTACAAAACTGCACAAAACCTATAAACTAGGTGAGAACTGCGGACCGCTTTTCTGTTCATAGAGGTGCTGTGCGGTAAGGGGTGGCGGAGTGGGGGGGGGGGTGGATGGCGTGGGTGTGGGGTGTTTGGGTTGGTGGTGACTGTTTCAATGATGACTGTACATACGAGACACTATGGGCCGTATCCTCGAAGCTAGTTTAGCTAACACTAAGTTTAGGCTTAACACGGTGTCAAGTAAAACATTGTTTTAAAAAAATTAACCCGTATGTCCAAAGCCAGGTTAGCATCGTATTAATAAACCATAAGGTTAAATCCTAAACCAGTGGTGTAACGCCGTGAAGCATACAATTTGTGTACACTTGCAGTGATTCCCCGTCAGCGCCGACAATGGGCACGTCCGACAAACACGATACGTTCCACCAATACTGCTTTATTGTTCCTGCCAGCGTCGAAGACGACGGCCCAGCATTAATTCATCATCGGCACAAGGTGTCGTGTTTGTCGGGTTGTCCCGTTTGTGAAGATCAGCAAAGACAATTTAACCTTTACTTTTTAACATTCAAATGTTTCTTCTCGTTCACCGTGATAAATCGCAATTTCCACCTTACATGCCGTAAGATGAATGAAAATCACTTCGCTTGATAAAATCAGCAAATAGAACATATCAAATTTAAATCAGAGCTGAATTAATTAGACGCATTGTTATATTTTTCATTAATAATAATAATAGAAATTAAATGCCGCACAATAAAATCTGAGAGATTAATGATGCATTATTATTTACTTTTGATGACGGTAACATCTGAGATGATAAATGATGTATTGACCCTTTCAGCGCGGGGGCCGTCTGTAGATATATATGTCAAATATAATTGCCATAGAACCATAAAATAAGTACTCAAATGAAATAGAAAGAGTTCATAAATACATTTATGATGATTTCAAATTGAAAAAAAACCTTTGGTCTCCATACAAAAATATTTCAGCTTTGTTAGGGTTAATATGTCATTGCAACATGTATGTACAATAAACATTTAATTAATTTCATTGATTTATTAATATTTAATTGAGATACTCATGCGAGATTGGGGAACATTTATTCAGCAAAGACAATCTAACCTTTACTTCTTAACATGCAAATGTTTCTTCTAGTCCAACAGTTTATTTGAGTAAATAAGATACATTCATAATATCAATAATACTAAAATCAATACTGCGCAATAAAATCTAAGAAAATGATGATGATTTAATATATACTTTTTATGACGCACAACGAGATCTGAGATATCACAAAATGCATTAACCCTTTCAGCACGGGGACCGTCTGCAGACGTCCGAATCTAACGTACATAGACGTCAGACATAGGTAGGGACAACTCAAATGAAGTAAAAAGAGCTAATGAAGACATTTTTGATGATTTCAAATTAAAACAAATCATTAATATCTTGGTTTTAAAATTCTTTTAACGCGGGGACTGCCTTCAGACATCTGAATTTGACGTCTGTAGATCCCCGTGCTGAAAGGATTAATGCATTTTGTATTATCTCAGATGTTATTGTGCGTCATAAAAAGTATATATTAATTCATCATTTATTATCTCATAGTTTATACGAAATTTATTTCAGCGTTGTAAAGGTTAATATTTCATTGTTATATGTATCCACAGTAAAATCTCAGATAAGCAAATATTTAATTAATTTGATTGGTATATTAGTACTTGATTGCGATAGGCATGCATAGATGTGTGTATAATTTTGCTTGGTAAATCACTGATTTGAAAATAAAGAAGTTGATACCTGCAATATCTTTAAAAAAAATTGATTTGCTTTTCCATCAAATATAAAAAAAATATTTGATAATGCTGATTTTTTCCAATGACTCCACACAATTATGAGTGTCGTCTATTAGTATTCCATGGATAATTATGATAATTCAGTTATTTTTATGATTCGATTTCAAATTTCTATTGCCATCAACTTCCTTAACCTAATGCTAACATGGCAACATAACACACCGGTTTATCATCGTGTTAAAGCAGCTCCTTGGGATGACATCAATTTTCGTTTTTAGTTTTGTAATGAAGCAGTGTATCCCCCAGATCATGATTTTATTTTTTTCAGAGTTTTTAGATTTAAAAAAAATTATCAACATTTGTATGAATCCCCTTAAAACCCAAACAAACTTTTTGTATACCTAAACACTTGCTAAAGGACGGTTAAATGTTCCTACAGCATTGGACCACATGGTGATGCTGTCGGCCCAGCGTTGGGCAGACAATTAGTGCTGCAGGTGTATCCCCCTATGTCCTGACTATAAGACACCAATTAGCGGCGATTGCTCTCATCTTGCCGTCCAAAACGTGGGAATATGTGCTGTAAAGTGCGGTATATTGCTGACTTGATTTGTTTACATGGCAATATACGACCTGGAAATATAAGTACATGTATTTCACTCTATTTCGGTGCTTTAAAATTTGTTTTTTGACTTTTTTGTATTTTTAGTTAAGATCAGTAGGCTATATTATAGCTTCATATAAATACAATTGAAATTGAAAATGTCTCATCCCAAGGGGTCCCTTTAAGCCAAAATCAGCTTCTGGCATACCGGTTAGCGTTAAACTGAAGGTTACAACACTGTTATAGCTAAACTCACACTAACCTAGCTTCGGGCATACGGAGAGCAGAATGACCTCATGTTACATTCATATTTATATTTGGGATATGCCCGAATATATTGAGTTTTCAACGGAATTTTAAACTTAACTAAATATCATCATTATAACATATTTTTGTTATATTTGATGGAAATGCAAATCAAAATACTTTTCAGGACATTGCAGGTATCAACTTCTTTATTTTCAAGTCAGTGATGTACCAAACAAAATTATACACACATCTATGCATGCCTATCGCTATAATTAAATACTAATATACCAATCGAATTAATGAAATATGTTCTTATCTCAGATTTTATTGTACATACATATGACAATGCAATATTAACCTTTACAACGCTAAAATTAATTTCGTATAAAATATGAGATAATAAATGATGACTTAATATATACTTTTTATGACGCACAATAACATCTGAGATAATACAAAAATGTATTAACCCTTTCAGCACGGGGACCGTTTGTTGACGTTAAGACGCCTGATTCTAACGTGAAATTCAGACGTATATAGACGGGTCACGCGCTAAAAGAACTTAAACAAATTATAATTGCCCTACATCCATAACATAGGTAGCCTACCCAAATGAAGCAGAACGATGTAACAAAGACATTAATCATTTTTTCAATTTGAAATAATCAAAAATATTTTCATTAGCTTTTTCTGCTTTATTTGCTTCATTTTTAATTCTTTCCGAGCAGGGACCGCCTTTAGACGTCTGACGCTTATATACGTCAGATCAGAAATGCATTATGCATTTCTGGTTAGATTCAGACGTCTACAGACGGTCCCCGTGCTGAAAGGGTAATACATCATTTATTATCTCAGATGTTACTGTGCGTCATCAAAAGTAAATATTAATTCATCATTTATTCTCTCAAATTTTATTGCGCAGTATTGATTTTAATATTATTATCTTATGTATCTTATGTATCTTATGTAGGGCCTACTCACATAATCTGTTGGACCAATAATCTGTTGGCCTCACAAAATTGCCTTGTGGGTTGACGGGTGACAGCATATTAGAATCAATGATGTCATCATCAATGTAATGGTCATCATCCAACTCAACAACGAATATGAATTTCCCTGTGTCTTCTTGCTATGTTGTGCAAAACACAGCAAGCCACAATTATTCTAATCAATCTGGTGCTTAATTTAGTGCGGAGGCCAAAGTGCAAACATGCAAATCGTCTTAAAAATTGTTTTAAAACGCCAAACAATCTCTCTATAATGTTTCGGGCTATTATATGAGACCGACTGTAATGCCGTTCATTATCTGTTGTTGGCCTAGTGATTGGCGTGAGGTACAGCAAGCATGGATACCCGGAATCCCCAAGCAACAGTCCTATTGTACGCCCATCCTCATACATTGCTCCCAGGAAACACGACACTTTGCGCCGTTGATGAATTAATGTTGTGCCGTGGTCTTCGACGCTGGCAGGAACAATAAAGCAGCTTTGGCGGAATGTATCGTGTTTATTGGACGTGCCCATTGTCGGCGCTGAGGGGAATCACTGTAAGTGTACATACATTGTATACTTCATGGCGTTACAACACTGGTTTAGGATTTAACCTTATGGTTTATTAACACGATGCTAACCTTGTTTTGGCATACGGGCTAATTATTTTTAAAACACTGTTTTACTTAACACTGTGTTAAGCCTAAACGTCGTGTAGCTAAACTAGCTTCGGACATACGGCCCTTAGTGTAGAAGTATTTAATTCGAAATGAACATATTCAGTGTGTAACAAGCCCAGTCTTTTCATCGCTGAGAGATGAGGTTTACCCAGTGTGCAGTGGGCCCCTCGTCCCAAACTAAGCCTAAAATATGAGGTTTACTCAGTGTGCAACCAGCTTCTCATCCATCCTAATTACGATGGATAATGATGAGGTTTAGCCAGTGTGAAATGGGCCCCTCACCCCTCCTAATATATGAGGTTTACATAGTGTGCAGTCGGCCCCTCATCCCTGACACTGCCTCAGAGATGATGTTTACAAAGTGTGCAGTTGGCCCCTCATCCCTGAGAGATGAAGTTTACCAGTGTGCAACCAGTCTAACCTTTTTTTAGTCCCTTTTAAGGATTAGGTTTAGCCAGTGTACAATGAGTCCCTCCCCCTCCCCCCCCCCCCCCCCCTGGGAGATAAAATTTACCTTCTGTGCAGTGGGCCCCTCATCCCTTCCGAGATATAAGGCTTACCATTTCAGCGTAGAGTGTTGAGGTTTACCTAGTGTACAGTGGGCCCCTCATCCCTGACACTGCCTCAGATATGATGTTTACAAAGTGTGCAGTTGGCCCCTCATCTCTGAGAGATGAAGTTTACCAGTGTGCAACCAGTCCCTTTTAAGGATTATGTTTCGCCAGTGTACAATGAGTCCTTCCCCCCCCCCCCCTCCCCCCCCCCCTGGGAGATGAGATTTACCTTCTGTACAGTGGGCCCCTCATCCCTTCCGAGATATAAGGCTCACTATTCCTAGCGTAGAGTGCTGAGGTTTACCTAGTGTACAGTGGGCCCCTAATCCCTGACTCTGCCTGAGAGATGAATTTCACCCAATCTGCAACCAGCCCCACCTACAGCCCCTACTTCTCCCTGAGATGAAGCTTACCAGTGTGCAACCAGTCTCTCATCCCTCCTGAGAGATAAGATTTTTTTAGTGTGCAATATTAACACCGTAATAAAACAATGATCTTTAAAACTTGGATTACTATCAAAGTATTTTGCTAATTTTCTCTCTAACTCCCATTTATCCACCTAAATTTTCTGGCCTAGATAACGTTAGACCTAAGTTTCATAAATATCTGCTTTGAAAATTCATCTGTCTAAAATATCTTTTAATTTGTAGCATTTGCTGGGTCTAGCTACAGAAGAAAATATATCATACACATGTGTGGCACCAGATGGTTACCATGGTTAATATGGGAGCAATTTCATACTCTAACCACCAGAAGATTATTATATGAGACATATGATTCTAGGCATCAGCAGGTTAATATAAGAAAAATATGATTCTCTACTTCACAGAGGTTTGAGACACGTGATACTATAGACAACAGATGGTTAAAACACTTGATACTCCAGCCTCCAGACAGTTAAAGCGACACAATCAGGCTAAAATCATAAAAAATCCTTAATTTTATTTTGGCTTCTTAATACACTGTTTGCACGATTTTGCGCCTAAGCAGGACTCCCAACTAAATAGTTCAGTTTTAATCACTGTGTGGCGTGTTGTAATAGAAGTGTGACGGGACTCCCAACTAAATAGTTCAGTTTTTAGTCACTGTAGTGTGTGGCGTGTTGCTATTGGGAAAGGTGTATATGGCCAGAATATGTGAACATGTCCATAGACTAGTATTGCGTATGTTTTTTAAATTTTGTGTTGCGCATTTATCAGTTAAGCGAGAAATAAATACGCAATTTAATTTCAGACATGCATGTCTAAATTAAGAAACGGGGCTTTTCGCACACTTGCTACGTTGCCACAGCAATCCAAAATTTAAAAGACTTCCGCAATTCTAGTCTATGGTCATGTTCACATATTAAGGAAGTAGGCCTATATTAAGAAGCCAAAATAAAATTAAGGATTTTTTATGATTTTAGCCTGATTGTGTCGGCTTTAATACAGAAGACATGTAATACTCTAGGCAACAAAAGAATAACATTAGATAAATATAATAGTCTAGTCGCAGAAGAATAATATTTGAGACACGTGATATCAGAGACCCCAGAGGATTAATACATGTGTTACTCTAGTCCGGAAAGGATTAATAAATAAAACATATGATACTCTAGGTATGAAAAGGTTTATATAGAAGAAATATGGTAATCTAGTCCACAGAGCGGTAAGACACGAGACACACGTGATACAATCGACCCTCTGGACCTCAGGGGGTAAATACACATCAAAACTGTAGCCTATAGAGGGTTGATAAATAACATCTATGAAGCTCTAGGCATGAGTAGGTTAAAATAAGATAAACATGATAGTGTAGTCTACAGAGGGTTAAGACATAAGAAACGTGATACTCTAGACCACAGAGGGTTAATACTTGCGATATTCTAGTCAACAGAGGGTTAATAAATAAGACATGTGATACTCCAGACATCAAATGGTGAATAAACAAGAAATATGATAGTATAGTCTACAGAGGGTTGATATTTGAGACACGTGATACTATCGACTCTCTGGACCTCAGAAGGTTAATACGCGTAATACTCCAGCCTATAGAGGGTTAATAAATAACATATGTGATGATTTAGGCATCAGTAGGTTAAAATAAGATTAACATGATAGTGTAGTCCACATAGGGTGAATATATTAGAAACGTAATACTCTAGACCACAGAGGGTTAATACTTGCGATAGTCTAGTCAACAGAGGGTTGATAAATAAGAAATGTGATACTCCAGACATCGAAAGGTTAATATAGAAGAAATTTAATAGGGTTATTATTAGTGAGACGTGATACTATCTACTCCCTGGACCTCAGAGGGTTGATACATGTCAAACTCTAGCCTATAGAAGGTTAATAACTAACATTCATAATGCTCTAGGGATCAGTAGGTTAAAATAAGTTAAATATGATAGTGTAGTCCACAGAGGGCTAACACATTAGAAACGTGATATTCTAGACCACAGAGGGTTAATACGTGTGATACTTTAGTCCACAAAGGCTTAATAAATAAGACATGTGATACTCTAGGCATCAGAAGGTTAACATTGAGAAAATATGGTAGTCTAGTCCACAGAGGGTTAATGCATGAGACATGTCATGCTCTAGACTCCAGAGAGTTAATGCATGTGATACTGGAATGGAGAGTGCTAATACATAAGATATGTGATATTATAGGCATCAGAATGTTAATATAGGTAAAATCCGATGATTTCATCTCTTGGGGATGAGGGGCTCAGCTGCACATGTGTAAACTTCACCCTGGGAGAGTGAAGGGCTCGCCACACACTGGGTGAACCTCATCTTTCAGCCTAGTTATGGATGAGGGGCCCACTGCACACTGACCAGACCTCATCCTTAGGATGGATGAGGGGCTCGCTGCACACTGGGTAAACCTCATCTTGCAGGGCCAGTTAGGGATGATGGGCCCACTGCACACTGGATAAACCTCCGATCTCAGGAGAGATGAGGGGCCCACTGCACACTGGGTAAACCTTCTCTCTCAAGAAGGATGAAGGGCCCACTGCACATTGGTAAACCTCCTTTCTCTGTGTAAACTCCACCCTGAGAGAGGGAGGGATGAGGGGCCCACTGCACACTAGATAAACCTCATCTCTCAGGATAGATGAAGGGCTGGTTGCACACTGGGTAAACCTCATCTTTCAGGCAAAGTTAGGGATGAGGGGCCCACTGCACACTGGGTAAACCTCATCTATCAGGCAGAGTCAGGGATGAGGGGCTCACTGCACAATCGATAAACCTCATCTCTCAGGAGGGATAAGGGGTCCACTGCACACTTGGTAAACCCCATCTCTTAGGAGGGATGAGGGGCCCACTGCACACTAGGTAAACCTCATTTCTCAGGAGGGATGAGGGGCCCACTGCACACTGGCCGTAATCCTTAGGAGGGATGAGAGGCTCGCTGTGCACTGGCTAAACCCTTATCTCTCAGAAGGGATGAGGGGCCCACTGCACAGTAGGTAAACCTCATCCTTAGGAGGGATGGGGGGGCTAGTTGCACACTTGTAAACTTCATCTCACGGGGATGAGTTCACTCCTCTAGGCAGTGTCGCTCAATCACAAATGATAGATCAGTGTAGGGGATGAGGGGCTGGTTGCACACTGGATAAACTTTGTCTCTCAGGAGGGATGAGGGGTGGTTGCACACTAGATAAACCTCATCTCTCAGGAGGGATGAGGGGCTGGTTGCACACTGGTAAACTTTATCTCTCAGGGATGAGGGGCTGGTTGCACACTAGGTAAACTTCATCTTTCAGGTTCAGTGAGGGACAAGGGGCTACTGCACACTATAGGTACACGTCATCTCTTGATGAGGGGCCCACTGCACACTGGCTAAACCTCATCCTTAGGATGGATGAGGGGCTGGTTGCACACCGGGTAAACCTCATCTCTCAGGAGGGATGAGGGGCCCACTACACAGTCGCTAAACCTCAACCTTGGAAGGGATGAAGGGCTCGCTGCACAATGGGCAAACTTTATCTGTCATGGATTAGGTGATACCGGTACAATGAATGCTCCCAACGTCTTCTGGCCCGGAGTTCCAGATGGAACATACTCCACTCATCGATGTAGTTGTTTTTGAAAATTAGAAATGCGAACATATTTATTGTGTTAGTCGAATGGACCAAGTGGAATGCTTCTTTTGACAACCAATAAGAAACCTCGTTACATCATTCACGGGGTGCCCAAGGACACTTTAATTATCTTGCATACACCACAGCGGGCTGTATAACTCTAATTTTCCTTTATTTCGTCCGCCACTGTGTATCGAAGGCACAAAATTAGCGGCTCCACGCCCCGTCACGGGACATGGAAGAGGATTTAACTGTTATTTGCCCCGTCACGGGTAATCCAACGCACTTTTCTTGCCTTGTGTGCCCCGTGACGGGGCAAATAGACCCGGCCATATTATAATTTATAATTGTGTTTTGCCATGTAAAACATACTCATCGGTTTTTCTTTACTCCCATTCATCTCACCAAAGTGTGCGGCGATCACCAGGTATAATTCTATCTGAAAAATATTTTAACTTGCAAAATTATGTCTTTGTTATGTGAACCGATTTTAAGAATTCCACGTTGCATCGCCCATCATTATTATGGTCAATGACTGGCACCAGTCATCATACATGACAAAAAAGCACCTGTGGCGATGTAAAGTATTCTTAGTCTAAAAATATTAGGAATAGTCGCTGCAGGATTTGCATTGTTGATTGAAGATGAATAAAAAAAGTCATAAATGTTTATTACAGTAAAAAAGGTGGCTCGTGATAATGGGCGTACGACCATTTCTACTGTGCTATTTCAATAAATTATATCCCAATGTGACATTTTATTTTATACGTAAACATATATGTTGTGTTATTCCATATAAATTGCTCTTCTAAACTTTATCACGTTGATAATGTTAATCTTTCCATTTAAGTCGTTTTATTTATAATAGTTGAAATTGTTAATTGTTTACTGTTGAACCTATAATAGCAAATATAAAGTCTAAAATGGATGTAGTGTGTTTTTGGATTGTGTTCGAAAACAGCAACGTTTCACAATCATACTATATATTACGACTATGCAACCATGTTATAGCAGGTTATAGCAGACCCTATGATTTTATCATAAGGGTTTTCATTACTTTCAACCCTATAACCGCCAAATTCTTCAATTTGAATTTTCACTCGCTTGAAGTTGTGTCTCGCTGACGCGATCCACAACTTCAAGCGAGTGAAAATTATTCAGATTTGACAAAATGGAGGTCAACTCTTTTCAAATCGTGCTGATTGATGTCTCATTATGGCTTTACCATTTTTAAAAGACGGTACTGAATGTGGTAATAATTAGGTGGAAAAAACGAATATATGCGACACCGGCGGTTGAAGGGTTAAATATGTCATGATATTTAATGTCTGCACA
This sequence comes from Flabesymbios commensalis, assembly GCA_964017125.1. Taxonomy (NCBI): domain Eukaryota; kingdom Metazoa; phylum Annelida; class Polychaeta; order Terebellida; family Flabelligeridae; genus Flabesymbios; species Flabesymbios commensalis. The sequence goes on along the minus strand of OZ024905.1, from coordinate 24,179,934 downwards.
CCAATAAACAACTGATGAAGAAGCGTACACTGTGCCGACAGAATCACTCATCAACAAACTACATTATATGGTGTTGATTTTTCCGTATTTTGTGTCATTTGATTCACATTTGTATTCTGTGAAACTCAATGGCCTTCACCTGCAATGTTTTCACCGAGCAATCTAATACAATCACGTATGGGGAGGTTGAGCAGGGGAGGAAACATTTTGTTTATTTGAAACTTGAATGCAAGAACGCGCTCGAGGTGAAGTGAATATGGCTTCACGTCGCTTTCCTCACAATCATGGCAATATCGCGACAAAAGGAAGCCCGAAGCCGGGACTATGCCATAAACTTATTTCTAATGACTTTAAGGGTTCTTTATAGTGCACAGTAACATAGGCAGCATAAAACACTCCATTCCTTTAAACTGTTTGGAACACTGTATATGCACAACTACGATAACAAATATCCAGCCCGACCGGGATTTGAACTTGGTACCTCCAGGTTACAAGCCCCAGTCGATAAGAATAAGCCATCAGGGGAGGGGGGCTTATATAACATTGTTTTCACCGAGTATCCATTCAAAATGGTTTCTAGTGGAGGCACTGCGTTTCACAGAATCTTCATGGATGAAACAAATTAAAAGCTTTCGCTATTAATCAGCGTTATATTGATAAACATATATGCATGTAGACATCAACAAGATACAATCAGCCAATTAAAAAATGTTTACCTGGTATGTCAAGAGCGGCTACTTTTTTGTCCCTGTAGATCGAAGACGTAATGTATATCACATTGATTAAAGTTAAATGTTGTTCAAATGAGCTTGTCGTTTTTGTTCAGTGAAGGATAAACAACTAAAAAAAAATAGTATTGTCATCATATGATATTTGATTTTTAAAATATCGTGCAATTTTTAACACTGTTCTAATACATAGCCTACTCCAATTACTGTAGCATAATTATACACTTGTATATATTCTTAGGTTTCCACGCTTTCCAGAGTGTCTTTTTTGCTACTATATATAATTAGCATGCCATACATAGTAGCTATTTTATCTCTGGCTTTGATGCGGGAAACAAAATGATAGACCCTATGATATCCTGGCAATGTCTTTCAATTTTATTCAAAGTAGCAGTCATCTATATTATCGTAATACCCATTGTTTTTTTTTATGGCAATGTCATGTTTTTAGTCATGTATGTCATCCTATGTATATTGTCACATGATTTTAACAAATTAACAATGTTGTATACATGTACATCTTATTTCTATGACAAATAAGTCTAAATTGACTCTTTCTATCAATAAAATATATGTCTGTCTGTCTGTCTGTATGATGTGTATATTTTTATTACGCGCTGTCTCGTAAATTATTAACCCTTTAACCGCCAAATTATTCAATATGAATTTTCACCCACTTGAAGTTGTTCCTCGCTAACGCGATCCACAACTTCATGTGAGTGAAAAATTATTAAGATTTGACAAAATTGAGGTCAACTGTTTTCAAATATTGTTGATTGATGTCACATTTTATCTTTACCATGTTTAAAAGGTTGAACTTAATGCGATTATAAAAAATGAAAACCCGAATATATGCGGCACCGGCGGTTAAAGGGTTCCTTATCTTCACACATACGTGTATAAGGTATTGTCCGGTTATCGATTTTGTCATTTTTTTACATCCACAATGACATTTCGTGGTAAAAGTTATTTTTACACTATGCATCCCAGGACCATCCATTTCAAATTAGGAAATTGGAAAGATAAATATCGTCGTCAATATATATCTATTTATCTGTCTAACATATTGGACAGATTATATGAGAGAAAATTGCAATTAATATATTTTTACCCGAAAAGAGCGATTGGCGGCCATTTGAACTCATGCATCTTAAATCAGTCAGGTTATACTTATTTTTTAAAGCAGCAGGAAATTTTATGGACAGTGATCCGAATAGTGACCACTATTAGTGGATAAATATTATTTCAAACCCCATGAAGTAACATTTTCCAGCTTAACCGTTATTGAATAATTATCAGAGGAATTATACAAATACATATGAAATTTTATGTTGTCTTGAAGTCAAAGGTGATCTCCCAACCAATACTTTTTTGGGGGGTTATTATTATGAATGAAGTCTTATAAATCCAGCAAACACGAAACATTGAACCAATGTTGGGTTGATGTTGGACATACGTCGTAGACGGCGGGCTAACACCAACCCAACATTGGTTCTATGTCTCGTGTTTGCCAGGAAAGACTCAGAGATATAGGTCAGAGGGTCAAAGGTCAAACCCCTTGCAATATGTAAAAAAATCCGCAAGGGTTTTTAGAAAAACGTAAATGCGGACAGACAGACGGTTCGAACGAGCTGTTTTCGAATTTGACCTTGTTGACATAATTCGTATGGTGGGCATTTAATACTGGTGCATTAAAGCGACACAATCAGGCTAAAATCAGTATTTTTATTTTGGCTTCTTAATATGACCATATGATGTAAACATGTCCATATAATAGTCCTGTGTAAGTTTTTTTTAATTTTTGTGTAGCGCATTTACTAGTTAAGCGAGATATAAAGACGAAATTCCCGTATTTCTTATTTTGGACATGCATAAGAAAGAATTTCGTCTTTATATCTCTATGAAAACACTAATTTTTCGATGATTTTAGCCTGATTGTGTAGCTTTAAGTTATAACACTATCATCCAGTTTGAACGTGGTATATATATAAACAATAACATGTTATGTGGTTAGTTTCATCCAATGGAACGAAAGACTCCAGGGTTAAATTTTAAATGTAGATCATAGCAACCCATAATATAAAAAATACCCTTAGACCTTGCAATTTTCCCTGTTGGCCTTTTTTTCTGATCTTGGTACTTATCTACAATTGTTATTGGCACAAATCACAAATTTGCCATTAAAACACATAAAACCATTTGAGCGTAGCAAATAAAGATATTTCAATTTAAAACATTTTTTTAACCCTTTAGTCCCTTAAATTACTAATAATAATGTTATATTTTGTTTTTTGTTGAAAGATGCTTTAGGTGATGAAAATGTCTGGACATATGTTTCAGAGTGACTCAAATGTACTGATTTAAAATATCATTTGTATATATTTCATATAACCCTTTAACGCCTAAAACTAACAAACAAACAAAGTGGACATAAAAAAATAATAAGCTACAATATGTGAAATTGTGGATAAAATAATTCCTAACCACTAACCAGTATGATTTTAAAATTGTAAAATTAATTGATAATTATGCCTTGTCTTAACTTTATAACATTTGAAACGTTTTAACCCTTTGCTTCGTGAATCTAGTAATGATCATGTGATAAACAATTCTAAACCATTGCTCCGCGTGTCAAGCCGGCGTAACAACTATAATAAAAAAACAGATGTCTATCATATTTAATTGGTCAAGCCCAAGATAATTACTTTTAAAAACATTATTCAATCGTTTATATAATTAATACAATAAATTATATGTTTCATTGGGGCGTAAGCAGAGCATGCAGGCACACAAACTCACACTCCAGGCTCTATATGACAAAGTCATTTTCCAAAAATCCTTCTCTTCGCAATAAACTATGTTTTTTTTTTGAATAATTTAAAAATTGTTTTTATTTTTTTCAGCACATTCAAAATACATTTTAACAAATCACAAAGATAAAATAAACCAATTTGTATTTTTAAACAAACCTTGTTGTAATCACACAATTTATACTGGAAAAAACAGAGAGTTACAGAAGTTAAAGAACTTATTAAAATGTAACACTCTATGTATATTTTAATTGAGAAATATATTTCTTTCCTTTAATTCCATTTTCCCGGATGAAAAAAAACATGCACTAAAACACTCGATATTCCTATCAAATAAACAATATTTGAACAAATAAGAATAATTCTACAATAAATTGTTACTACCGGCTGTTTCTGACGACTAATATAATATAATGTAGGCCTACACATCTCTCTATTTTTAAGTAATAACTATAGGAATAAAATTTCAGCCATGACTCACCTTGTTAGCAAATATTTGAGATTAAAACCAGATAATTGGCTTAATAGTAGATCCAGGGCACAACGGTAACGACCACTAAAATTGTTAGTAGAAATAACAAAAAAACCTCTGCTGTTACAGGATCAAGTATCAAGTTTTTTCTAAATATTATAACCAACACTTCACTGCTTTCATCAATATATATAATTAGAAACAAGATCTGCTCATCCGGATGTAAGCAAGACAATGCTAATAAAGATGACATTTTATGTTAATTACAACAATTTTACACACTCACTAGTTTTTTAATATGGTTTAATGTACATGTGCTTAGTCTGGGTGGATCATCACGAAACTATCTGGAAACTGTAGAATTCAACAGACTGTGAAAAAATAATGAGAGTGATTATTTTAATCTGTTGGAAAGGGACGAGGTCAGTACATCCTTAAGTGAAAACAAAACATTTTACTATACGCTATTCGGTCCAAGTCCACTATCGAAGAGTGGTTCAGCTTGTCACATGATGAGGTCAGCCAATCACCGCCGTCATACAGTTGTAACCTAAATTAGGGGTAGAATACTAGACTTGAGCTGGCTATTCTATATCCTTTCAAATCTTTACAATAGTGAGCACATTGAACAAAATGCTTCTACTGCGACTAATCACAGCTTCCCCATGGTCACCAATATTATAATTAAAGGAAATCTTCATATTTGAAAGTTCGATTAAAATATTTCCATAAATGATCAGGTTGAACGATGCTAGAAGCATCGTGTTGGGTGAAAGATGAACATGAATTTGTTATATGGCTTTTTATTACCCTTGTAATATTCCCCATATTTATTCGATAATTGTTCATTTAGATATGCTATAATAAAATTGATATTGTCCTTAACACAAGCACAACTTCAGTCCAATCAAGACTCGTCTGATTGGGATGATAAACTCCTAATAAAAATAAATAAAAACTATCAATATTGATTTATAAAAAAAACATCCCTATGAAGCGCATGACGCCTGACTTTCCTTTAGCTTGAGGTAGAGCCAAATGTTTTAATTGCATATTTTGAAAACATGGCTAGGAAAAGAATTGTGAACAAAATTATCAGGCTGGTAGCTATACATTGCAACTCAGACCATGTACCAGTAGCTCGTCACCTGCCTCATCAATACACATTTGATTTAGGCCTACATGGTTCGAATCTAAACTTGACAGTTATCGTTTCTATACATATTACCAGAAATGCATAAACATGCACATGTTGATATTAGTACGGGCGGAGCCATAAAACCCATTGGAATTGATTTTATTAAACAATATAAAAGTATCTCAAATATAAATGATTTTAAATCATAACCGGTCTTGTTAGTAAAATGGGTTTTTTCCACTTAAAAGTTGAAACTAGTAATTCCATCAAAAAGGCTAGGATCAAACACTTAATACACCGGTCTTATTTCTACACATTCATATAAAAATGCTCCACTTAAAAGCAAAATCAATGTTATACGAGCATTTCTAAGGTAAACACTTTAAACGCGTTTTCTAAGTTTTACAAAAACATGCGCTAGCATGTTCTTGTATGAAACCCTATATATGTCACTTATTGAGCAATTTAATGAAGAGCTAGCAATTTATTTTCAATGTTGTATATCTGCTCCTTATTTGACATAATATCTTGTGTTTTTTTCTAGAAAAAAAAGGACTGTTAGAAGTGTCGCATGAGAACTTTTAATCAATATTGATAATAATATATTATACATGACATTGTGAATATTTAAAACAATTTTACGTTTTGCTGGGTGTTAGATCATAACATGTGTGCTAAATATAAATATAGCCTATTAGCCAAAGGGTTAATAGATTATTAATCCTGCTATTTTTCAAATGTTTTAATACAATAGCATTGTATATACCTATTTGTAAGCAAAACGCATACATCTTTAATTTTCACAAAGAAACGGTAGTTATTTTCTTTTGCTTTAAGGGATAAAAGGGCCAAAACAGAGCTTGGCAAACAGCATTTTTTAATTCAGGACACCCAAGTTATCCTTATAAAGGAAATCCTGACCTCACAATTAAGTATTTTAATAAAGAGTTAACAATTGATTTTCAATATATCATATGTTCTTTGTTTTAACCGATTATCTCAAATTCATTCCGATTATCTTTGAATTCAAAGACAATATTTGGATTATAAGGCTCAAAGTGTTGTATAAAAATCAATCTACAACCTACAACATAACATTGATAATAATCTATTACACATGTGAATTGTGAAAGTTCTAAAAATAGTAGGCACTTACTCTATTAAATAATAAAATGTGTGTTTAATATAAATTTAGCTTTTAGTAACCAAAAGGTTAGTTAAAAAAATAATCTTTTATACATTAAACGTGTATAATTTATTAATAAATATGATTTTATATGCTTATTTGTATACACAAAGGGTAAATCTTGTATTTTTACATAAAAAACAGCAGTTATTTTAATTAGCGATTTTGGGGCTCAAAGAGTCGGAAGAAAATTTATCAAACACTTTTTTTGAATTCGGAATACCCAGATTAGGTTAACAAAAGTTTCAAAACACTTTTACCCCAAAATGCCTACAGGAATTTTATTTTGTGGAATTTCGACCGGACTAATATAGTTTTGTATAAGTTTGAAGTCCTGCATCACGAGACGAGGCAGATTTTGCAATTATCCAAATTAAACTTCGTCCAGCTGCTTCAGATAAAACATTAATTCCCTCTCTCATATCCATATGCTCATTTAAAAAGAAACCCAAATAGTTGTACTTGGACACTAATTTTAATTCGGTGCCATCTAAATTTAAAAATGCGTGTGTAGATTTACATGGTTTCCCGCGTACATGCATATCCATCGTTTTTTGTGTTAACTTTCATGCGCCATCTTTTACACCATACTGCTATGTAGTCTAGCACGAATTGCGTGTTGCCTTCATTTTCATATCAGTAATTATCACTATATCAGCTGCATAGCATAGTACAGAAAGGGAAAATTCGTCTGTTTCTATCCTACAGTGGAGATGCTCAAAGTCAGTTACCAAATCCTTTAGGAAAATATTAAATAATGTTGGAGAGAGAATGTCGCCCTGTCTGACACCAAATCGAGTGTCAAACCAACTGGAGAACATTTGGTTACCTTTTACAATTGCTCTTGTGTTATTGTACATAGCTCTGATAGCTTTAAAAAACTTGCCATCGACATTATATGAAATCAATCTATACATAAGCATATCCTGTTTACGCCTACTATGTATATAGCGATATGAAAAATCAATATATCGCCACATGATAACTGACATGTACAATATCTAAATATTGAGCTGACAAAAACATACATTTAAAATATAGTGTATATATTAGATTAAATACACAAGCGTGACAGTCCTGTTACGATATGTGATCATGGTAATGGTGTTGTGCTTTGGATGTGTGTAGCTCAGTGAATGTAGATAACAGGCTATTATTCAGAGTTAGGCTATTTATTCTGACGCATAGCTTTTACATCTTTCTTGATTACATGTTCAATTTATATACAAGCCCGACAAAATCTGAATACGTTACGCTTTCGGGACCCGTTTTCTTAAAGGTAATTCTAATCACAAATGCATGACCATGTATGACAACGTCATGGAGTGACAGATGTAGTATATTTTATTGTTTATATTTATATATTTTGTTTTCTTATTTGCCTAATTTATAAAACAAGTTAACCCTTTAACCGCCGGTGTCGCATATATTCGGGTTCTCATTTTTTATTAAGTACTACCTTTTAAACATGTTAAAGATAAAATGTGACATCAATCAGCAATATTTGAAAACAGATGACCTCCATTTTGTCAAATCTGAATAATTTTCACTCACTTGAAGTTGTGGATCGCGTCAGCGAGACACAACTTCAAGTGGGTGAAAATTCAAATTAAATAATTTGGCTGTTAAAGGGTTAAACGATGTGGTTTAGTATATCTAATTTATAGAACAACCGGGATCGAGCAAAGAAAGTACGCGATACGTGGGTTACCAATAGCGCTGTGGATATCTTGTTCCACCAAATAAAAATGCTAAATCCCCATATAAAACTAGCATAACTGAGATCTTGAAAACGCAGTATTAGCGCCACCTGGTGAGTATAACTAAACTATATAGTCGAGACTCCATTTTTTAAACGAAGCATAGAAAAAAATCCATGCGGACATCATCAGTAGAATATGGAGACATCCTCATTCTTATAGGAAATTTCCCGTAGAATGCGAAAATCACTTTCTCCAAGCTGAAATATAGTCTGTCAAATTAACCATTTTCAAATTAGCCGCCAAAAAGTTGCGGTAAAAAATAAAATTATAATAGCTGGCCTAAGAATACATTCAAACGCTATATTATTACTAATCTATTAGTGCCGAATGTATTGCCGGCACAATTTTTACTTTTTTGCTCAAATAAATTGTGCAAATTCAAGATGGCCGCCAAAATTGCTGACAAATCGTGTTTTTGATCATAACTTTCAAATCAATCAAACAGGCAGGTGATTTCACTAAACCAGTTGACCATATGTGTGTTTAGTAAGGTTATCTATCTGAGAGTATGGCAAATGAAATGGTAGTGGTGGAAAAGGTCACCAGAGGTCATTTAAAGTCATCATCCAAGGTCATTTCAAAATATAAGGGTGATTTAACTAAAAACGTTGACCAAGTTTGTGTCTGGTATCATTGGAAAGGTTATCTATCTGGCCCGTTGTAGTCTGACAATAGACATTAAGATGCTGGAAGTGGTGGATTGGACACCAGAGGCTTTTGAAGGTCACTAACCAAGGTCATTTGAAGAGATACATTGATTTAACTGTGAAGTGTGATCAGGTCTGTGTTTAATTATCTATATCGGAGTATGGGCAATGGGTGTTGAAGTAGGTGTCAGTAGCATTATAATATCCCACTGGGCACACTACGTTATCGCAACGTTGAATCAATGTCACTGGCGTTGATTCAACGTCGCAACAACGTCGTGTGTCGATGGGGATGTCCCCAGAGGTTTTTTCAGATGTGCAAATTCAACTAAAGGTTTCACCAGCCCAGAGCGAAATCCAACTAGCCCTTACCATCTTTTACTATGTATATGTAATGAAAATCCACTAGCCCTTACAATATTCCACCAGCCTCGTGTTACCGAGCTAGTGAGAATTTGTATCCATGATTTTAGATCATTATCCAAAGGAATTTGAAGTGATAAGGGAAATTTTAGTGAAAAGTTTGACCAGGTTTGTGTCTGGTCTCATCTTTGAATCAGACGCGAGATGCAACTGTTCATCTTCATTTGTAGCATCCTCTTCCAGAATCAAATTACAGACACTAGTAGAGTATAGTGATATAAAGCAAGTGGGTCATATCATTAATGTGTCAACCAAATGGCTCAAATTGTATTGCGCGATTCTTATCTAAATCAAGTTTCTAATTTGAAAAAAACATCTGAGCGGATTTGATTCTCTAAATTTTTTTTTGTTTTTGCAAAATCTTGTCGCCCTGCCATAATAGCTGAAATGCCTATTTGAGCCGTGACGGACGGAAAATAAAAAAAGCTGTCTACCTAGTTCAGAGAGTTAATAATGTTCGATGTAGATATGTCTTCTGATAGTGTATGTCTATATTGTGCATTGTAAAAAAAAAAAAGAAAAAAAAAATTGGGGCAGTTTATGTTTTTAAAAGGGTTATTTATTGCAATTTCCGTCCGTCACGTTTTGAAGTCTTTTAATTAATGTGCTGCCACGTATAATAAATTTATTCAGTGAAACTTTCTGTTTTCTCTTACTGCTCCCTAACACTAATTAGTAGAAAAGATGATTATTTACATTGATGTGTCAGTACAAAATATATTAAGGAAAAACCTTGCGAAAAAATTGCCGTGACGGACGGAATTTGCTGGTGTTACGGACGGAAATGTGTTTTTTTTGTTCACCCGAAGCAAGTTTCATGGGAATTTTACCCAATGACGATATCAAAATTGGTCTGCATGTAAGATGAGGCTACTAATTTATTTTCACTTGTACATAAAAAAATTCCCAAGCCTTAAATAGAGTTATTACCATAAGTACCATAATTTGTTTACGTAATGTTAACATGACTTATAAATGAACTTCTTTTTTTTTCTTCACTTGCCTCTTGGCATGGGAAACACAAGAGGCAAATGCAAAGCCAAGTATTACCAACAGGTTTTTAAATGCATGCAACTCAATAATGTGCTGTCTGTAGTCACTGGGACATATCTGGGGGGGGGGGGGGTGTTCGGGCTAGGGGAGAATCATGGGGGGGGGGGGTGACGGGACGTGAAATGACAATTTTTAGCGACACTGTCATCCCTTAGTCTTCCGTCCGTGTTTGTTCGGCAGCGCATCATACTCAAATAGCTCCCCTGTCAACATGACTAATTGTATTGACTTTATATTTTAAACTTGTATACCATATGGCTTTGGTTTTTTTATTCCATTGATCCTGATTGACATTGGGTCAATATCAAGGTCACAGCTGTCAGCATATCTGGTCTAAAATTCATTTGATGTGCTATATCTTTTGAATCGTTTCAGGTAGTCTTTATTTGGTATACAGATGCATCTTAGGAATTTACAGGTCAAGTTTGAAGATGAGGTACCTTGACCTATTTTAAGGGTCAAGGTCACACCACTGTTCAGTTTGTCAATCACAATTAGTTTCATAAACATTATTTTTTTAAGATGGAAGTTCCCTATTTGAAAACAAAGATGAAGTGCATCTGAGTAAACTACAGTTGGAGTTTAAAAATGACTGACCGTTTATGACCATAGTCACAGCATTAAGCTAAAACTCCTTTGATGCTTCATATCTTTTTGAAAGTTTGAATTACAGTCTTCCCATTTGGTAATTAGATGGTTCGAAGATGAGTGAGTGACATTGATCGATTTGAGTGAGAAATGAGCAATAACTTTGCTAGATTAGCTGGCATATATATTTTGATTCAAAACATACAGAAATAAGTAATTTTTCCCCACTTGAAGTTGTGGATTGCAGTAGCATGACACAACTTTAAGGGATTAAAAATTCCAATTTAATAATTTAGCGTTGTATGTGGTTGGAGACTTATTGTTTTTTCAGAGCACCATCTAACATGTCTAATGGATTATCCTGTTTGAGTTCGAAAATCAGCTAATTTGCATATCCAACATGGCCGTCATGTGCCAATTTGCATATCCATTATCCAAGGTAGAAGTAAACGCTCTCCAGTCGCCAATATTCATCCGATCTTCGCGAATACTTTCCTGAATACCCTCTGAAGGATTATTCTGGTTGAGTTTGAAAATCAGCTAATTTGCATATTCAACATGGCCGCCATGGGCTAGTTTGCATATCCAAGATCGATGTAAACGCTCTCCAGTCGCCAATATTCGTCTCATCTGTGCAAAATTTCTTCTAAACGCACATTCTCTGACTGATGAATTATTCTTGTTGGAAAATTGGCTATTTTGCATATTATGCTGGACTAATTTGCATATCCAGGATCGACAGAAGGATTATAATTCTGGTTGAGTTCGAAAATAAGCTAATTTGCATATTCAACATGACCGCCATGGGCTAATTTGCATATCCAAGATCGATGTAAACGCTCTCCAGTCTCTAAAATTCATCCGATCTTTGCGAAATTTCTTCTGAACACCCTCTGATAGATTATCATGTTTGAGTTCGAAAATCAGCTATTTTGCATATTATGCTGAGCTAATTTGCACATCCAAAATCGACGAAAGGATTATTAAGGATTATTCTGGTCGAGTTTGAAAATCAGCTAATTTGCATATTCAACATGACCGCCATGGGCTGATTTCCATATCCAAGATCGATGTAAACGCTCTCTAGTCGCCAATATTCATCCGATATCTTTCTGAATACCGTACCTTATAAAGGATTAATCTGGTTTATTTCGAAAATAAGCTAATTTGCATAATCAAAATGGCCGCCATGGGCTAATTTGCATATCCAAGTATGTATGTAAACGCTCCAGTCTCTAATATTCATCCGATCTTTGCGAAATTTCATCTGAACACCCTCTGATGGATTATCCTGTTTGACTTCGAAAAATATTTTGCAAATTATGCTGGGCTAATTTGCATATATCCAAGAGTTTGAAAATCAGGTAATTTGCATATTCAACATGGCCGCCATGGGCTATTTTACATATCCAAGATCGATGTAAACACTCTAGTCGCCAATATTTATCAGATCTTCACCAAATTTCTTCTGAACACCCTCTGATGGATTACCCTGGTTGAGTTCAGCTAATTTGCATATCCAAGATGGCCGCCATGTCACTTATGTTATAAAGCCCCATCGTTACTGCATTGGCAATAAAACTTTTAATTGTAGAAGGTGGAGACATTAATATTTGCTATGCAAATGTACGATGCAGTTAAAATGATTTCACCATCAGATAAAATGTATGGATTTAAGGGAGGATGGAGGCCACATTATAAAAACAAGGTTTCCGTCCATCACTTTCCGTCCGTCACACTGACTTTACTCGGTGTTTTTACTAATCCTAAATGTATGACATGAGATATAAAAAAAATTATATAAGCACTAAATAGCATCTAACTAAGACTTTTCAAAACTGGCATTCAATAAGATACATATGTATAATAATCAGAGAATTTTGAGCATACATAAGGGGGGTCAGTTAAAGGCACATTTTGTGATTCCGTCCGTCACGCTAATACTTTATCAGTTGCTAAGCAGCACATATGTGCCAACATATAAAAAGTTATATAATTAACTTTGTTCTCTCTCAATTATTTCAAATGGATTTTAAAAAAATCAAAAAAACTTTTTTTGCGAACTGCACCTGGGGATTAGTCTCTGAATTCCGTCCGTCACAATTTACGACAATTAATGATCTCACCCAAGTTTAATATGACTGTATAGACTAGTACATCATATTTATTGTGCTCAGATCACCCTTGCTACCTTCTTCATCTGTATGTAATTTTTTTTTTATTCCAATTATATAGTGGTGATTATTGAGTAAGTGAATGTATTATAAATTTAGGAGGAACTGGGGCAATTAGTAGTGTTAGGCATCGGGTAAACTTTTCTCTTCGTAAGTGTCCCACGTACGATTCCAGTCCTTCTTCAACAACTGGATATTTATTGTGTAAATGTGGTCATATACTGTTTTAATCATTTACACCTCTTTGCAATACCCTTTATTTCTAGTATCGATGTATCTAAGGAGATATATAAAATTGTCCCACTTTACCTCATCAGCTGTTCCACTTTTTACTGAGCCGACACTCTTCGTCACGTTTTAATATTTTTTGCAGGTGGAAAATGTGCTTGCCTTTACGTATCACTAAAATTGTAACTAATAGTGTGTAACAATATTCCCCAGTCTACATGCTGGGTACAATCAAACTTATCAAAGTCATAAAAAATTAGGTAGGATCTGGATGGGATGACGACAGTGAAATGGTATCTCAGTTCTTCTGGTTCTTCACTAATTCTCCTAAATTACTTGAGGCACATAAGCTTCCACATCTTGATTCTGGTTTTGACAATATTACCGCAAGATAATAAGTTGAGCGCACTCGATTTTACGATGGGATAGTTGCATCAAAATTTTATAATAAGAATCTGACCCTCTAATGCATGACTACTGCACAACAGCAACAACTGCTGATGCTTTGAAGCGCTTATCTGTACTTCACTACATTAACACGTGTGTTAATGTCACATTATATTACCATACCTACCTGTATAAGGCTCTACAAAAATATTTAAGAAGTTTAATTTATACTCATTTTATTAATTGACAATGAAAACATATGTACAGACACTAATTTCATAAATCTAAAAAAAAATGGTTAGTTTTTAGATATTGGCAAAAGTTTGCTTTTAGGTAATGTTTTAACTCTTTGCATCTTTTTTTGTAAAATACCGGAAAAATCTCTAGGGCATTTAAAAAAAATAGGAAAATAAAAACAGATTATTTTTTTTGCTTTTTTTTGTTTTTAGTGTTTAAATGCAATAGCGAGTCCATATTTTGTGGCTGACGTGGGAGATTCGCCGCCCCAAAGATTTTTGTTTGTGTATTCAAGCCAGGTTAGTGCACTTTTTATAATAATTTGGCAAAAAAGGGGTGTGTGAGCAAAAAATCGCCTGAGGGAAAAAACCCTTAAACTACAGCTACAAATTGTGCTACATTTGTGCAGCTTTTATCACATTTTAAACCATTTTACCTAATTTAGGGTACTTATTATAATAATTGGTCGAAAAAACGCGCAATGGATCCATCACGGCTTTGATTAAATAAACTGCTAAAAGCAATAAAAAACAGTTTTGTAGATATCTTTGGTGAAACATAATATTTAAAAATACTTAGGCCTACTACTTTTTTTGAAAAAAATAAGGGTGGGTGAAAAAAATGCCCTGGCCGAAGTCTTTTCGCTACAGTTTTTTTTTATAATAATTTGTCGAAAAAAGGGGTGCTACCCCCCCCCCCCACACACACACACACACACACACACACACACACACACACACACACACACACACACACATTATGTATCCGCCCCTGTTATGACTAAATAAACTGCTATAAGCATTAATAAACAGTTTTGTGGACATTTCTGGTGAAACATATATATTTTTAAATAATAACTTAGATTAATTAAAAAAAATAAGGTGGTTGAAAATGCCCTGAACGAAGCTCATGCAATACAGCTACAAGGTGGTTCCGCTTCCAATATGGATCAGTAAAGTTACTCTAGTCCAGCTCTGTAACAAATTTGGTGCTTTCAATACGATGAGAACGATTCTCCCAAAATATTATTCAAATCCGCTTAACTAATACACAGGTTATGATAGAAAGACCATTTAGCAGCCATTTTGTCGGCCATTTTGAATTTTAACAATTTACATGAGCAAGAAAGCAAAAGTAGTGCCAGTAATGATTTGTGAATCCATAGATTAGTAATATTAGAGGATTTGAATGGAATTTTAGGCCGTTTATTAAGTTTATATTTTGTTACGATAACCTCGTAGCGGCCATTTTGAAAATGGGTAATTTGACTATGGGCGGACAATATTTCAGCTTGGAAACAGTGATTTCTGGAATCCACTCAAAATTTCCTATAAGTATGATGCTGTCTCCTAATTCTACTCTTGGTGTCCACATGGACATCAGTTTTCCAGAATGGAGTCTTGACTAATACAACATCGGGCCTATAGATGCAATAATATGGATTAAGGTCCTCCTTGTCGTTATCCATACTGCCTCAGGTACAATGTTGGCCCATAGTCTACAACGCTGGCCCGACATTGTACCAACATTGGGTGAACGTCTCGTGTTTTTTGGGTGAAAAACAGTGGAATAGGACTGCGCTTGGTTGCTTTTAATATTTTCAAAAAGATCACCCCCCCCCATCTTGGTCATTAGGCCCACATACATTTATGGCATGTCGCATCCGCCATTGGCAAATATTAGAAAAAACATCGTAAAATTGTTCATATTATGCTGCTGTAGATAACTATTCGTCCCCTTGGATATGAAAGGGTGTATCTGCCACTTTTCTAAGTGGCAGATACACCTTTCCATATCCAAGGCGACGTATTATGCAACTCACAAACGTGTTTATACGGTGGCTTTTTAGGGCCACCACAAATACAAGTTAGACGTTGTGGAAATACAAGTTATAGTTGTCGCAATGCAAGTTAGACCTGTAGAAATACAAGTTAATGTTGTTGAACTACATCTTAGCTCTGTTGAAATACATGTTAGAATTGTTGAAAAACAAGTTAGTGCTTATTAAAATTAACTTGTATTTCGACAACACTATCTTGTATTTTAACAACTCTCAACTTGCATGTCGCGAAATACAGATTAATTTTGTCAAACATCATGTTAGCCTTTAAACCATGTTTTTTAGTTCAAATGACAGTATTTTCTTAACTTGTAATTCTACTCTTCGGCTAACATGTTGTTCAGCAAGTTTTCACTTCTGTGAAACTACACGTTATCTGACCTTGAGGAAGGGAAGATATGTAATCCATGTCGCGGGGCCAAACACATGTGCAGGACACATCAAACTGTCCTGTTAATCATTCCCAGCAAACACGAGACACTGAACCATTGCTCTTACAACGTTGGGTCATCGACCGGCTGACACATACCAAACACTAGGCGTTCACCCAAGGCCAGGTCAATGTTGTCTTGTCATCTGCGACGCTGAACCAACATTGATCAAACGCTTGATGAGCTTCTCCCGTTTGCTAGGCTGTTGCGGTTATCCTGTAAATCAGGTCAAACATATTGAAGGGACACATTTGCGCGATTTTAATTCCGACAAGAAAGTTTGAATCCACACACCACAAGAAAAACAAGCTACTGGGCATTGTTTAGAAGTAGCGTTAGATCTACATGCAGGTGTTCACAGTGATATATAATGCCAAACTAAGACGGATTCTACAAGATGTCTTGCTCATGAGCGAAATTTAGACGAACAGCCATTGCCATAAGGAAAGAATAATATATGCCTCTGGTGCTGTCGTCTCAAAGCTGTGGACTTGACAAAATGTACAATTTTCAATGTAAAAATGTAAAATTACTAAAAGATTTCTTATTATTTAGCCATTTTTCATGTTAAAACTATTCAATACATGATTAACCAGATACAAGTATTAGAAAGATACAACATCAGTAAATAATTATATTTGCGGTAATCTGCAAGAAATAATCGTTCAACATCAGAAATCAATCAAATTAAGGTGACAACGCCCCCTCCCAGTATATGGCAACGCGCCTCCTCACAGTGCAGTGTATGTGTACATGATGTCAATATGGGAATATTTCAATCTAACAGTTACATTATTTTTTTAAACACTGTTAAATGATCTGCAATATTAATGTAGGCTTCATTATGTATTATCAGTAGTTTGCTAAAACAGTATAGATTCAGATATATATACACATCGATCCACTGTTAGTTTTTTAGACTGTCCATGTCGGACGAAATTTCGAGGTTGGCATGGCTATTGGCTATATGCTTTATGATTATTATAAGCACCACCTTATCAACGATATTATTAGTTTATTAATGATCTGTAACGTTAATTTAGCATTGAGGCTATCCCAGCAAACACACGCCATTGACCCAATATAGTGACGATGTATTTGTTTGCTGGGATGTCACGTTTTTTGCCGAGTAGCTGCTACTATCGAGTTATTTGTCTCGGTATGGACATGTTACGCCTCTCTTCAACACGATAATATTTGGCGAGATTATGTCACCAATTACTCCTCAGATTCTCGTGTCAATGAAATGCCAGAAACGAACCCTCACCTCACGATTGTCATTCATTAAATAGTTTTATTTAGTTGTATTAATTTTTCATTTATCGCTGATGGATATAAAACAATAACGCTTGTGTGTAAATTACTGCCAGTCACATCTGCTGATAGACAGAAAATCCGTCTCTAGCGAAAAGCCATGAGAGGACTGTTGCACAGGTTAATCTGCTGATTGCCGAACTGTCACAGATTCAGGGAAACTCTGGATCCAGGGTTCTGACCGCCACAGTGGAGATGACAGGGCAGGTGGCAAGAGGATCCATTACACTCCTAATGTTGTCATATTAATATTATTATTTATTCATTAAAACCTCCACAAGTGAGGAAAACATACTATATTGTATATTACATACATAAAACGTATCACAGATAAGAAATATCACAGTATATGTATTAAAAGCGGGTCAATAATTTAGTTAGAATATGCGTGGTAGAGTTTCTATTACAAAAATCAGCTGTATACAACACGCCTTGCAATGAGTCACCACCCCGTCTCTAGCAGAATACTTTTGAGTATATTTAAATGTTGAAAGTGCAGAAAGAAGGGGTGATAGACCCATGTCAAGTAGTCTGCCAAAAAGCGTGCTTTTACTGTACTAACCGGTTAATAAATATTTAGACGTAAAAAATGAGCACAGACTCCGTAGGCCTACTGGATAATTCACTAAATATAGCCTTTTCATCAGGCTTACGAACATAGGCCTAAATTTAATACTTTCATCAATAGGTAAGATACCAAGAGCCGTCATCAACTTGGAGTGATGAGAGTACCTACTCAGACCAAGAAAAGCTTTAACAATTGTACCCTGCAGCGATTCGAGCTTAATATACATTGCTCTATTTAAATAAACGGTTTCAAGCCCGAAGATTAAAATAGGGCGACATATGGTGTGCCAAAAGTGGAGCTTCAGATCAACTGGAAGGCCAGGCTATGACATACCAAAATTATTAAGACTAAAATATGACTTACGACATCTTAAAATCCTGCTGTCGACCTGATTGATGTATTTCCCATCGCTGGATAACATAAATTATATAAAATTATATTTTCATATATGAGCATTCGGGCCCAACAGTAGCGATTCAGAGACTGGTATAGATGAAAATGAATATGGAATACTCCAGAATTTAATCAAGACAGTTTCTGTAATGATTCATATGCTACAAAATGTGACTCAGCGAACACGAGACGTTGTCCCAACGTTGTTTTAATGTTTGACCGCCGTCTTCGATTTCGGCCCAACATTAAAACAACATTGGGTCAACGCCTCGTGTCCGCTGGGGTGGCTGTGATACTGGCAGGGTGTTGACGAGGATGTGATGCATGCTTCTTACTGGTCGACAGTATTATGTCATGTTGGCCCTACAATAAACTAACAGCGGGTCGACGTTCCCTGGTTGTTGGGTACACGTGATCTGCTGCTATAGGCAACAGATTTATGTATAACCTATGACCTACCAGCGATAAGACCTTTCAGCTGGTCTTCAGCGACGCTGGTCACGCTGGTCCAGCATTAAATCTGCATTGAGTGAATGTCTCGTGTTTGCTTGGATTGGATAAATACAATATACAATATACGTAAGAGCAACCCAATAGTCACCAGACACTGAGCCGGTGTTGTTTTAATGTTGTGCCACCGTTTGCGACGCTGGCCCAACGTTGAAACATCATTAGCTCAGTGTCTCGTGTTTGCTGGGAATGATTAACAGGACAGTTTGATGTGTCCTGCACATGTGTTTGGCCCCGCGACATGGATTACATATCTTCCCTTCCTCAAGGTCAGATATAACTTGTAGTTTCACAGAAGTGAAAACTTGCTGAACAACATGTTAGCAGAAGTGTAGAATTACAAGTTAAGAAAATACTGTCATTTGAAATAAAAAACATGATTTAAAGGCTAACATGATGTTCGACAAAATTAATTTGTATTTCGCGACATGCAAGTTGAGAGTTGCTGAAATACAAGATAGTGTTGTCGAAATACAAGTTAATTTTAATAAGCACTAAGTTGTTTTTCAACAATATTCTAACATGTATTTCAACAGAGCTAAGATGTAGTTCATCAACATCAACTTGTATTTCTACAGGTCTAACTTGCATTGCGACAACTATAACTTGTATTTCCACAACATATAACTTGTATTTAATTATAAAATTGATATGGGCTTTTTAGTTTAGCCGGCTCTTTGGCTTCGTCAAAACGCGGCCATATAGTTAGCCAGGCTTGCCTGTGATTGGTCGCTGAACACAACTATCAGATAGAGAAACATGTTGTACTATTATCATTCAGTCCTTCAAAATGTAAAATGATAATTTTTATGTGAAAAAATAAACAAATCAACGAAAATTTAAAAAAATACCTAGACTCTATAAAAACAAAATGAACAAAAGTTTGTATGATAAATAAAATAGTGAGAATTGAATTTTGTATACCTAATTGCCAACAACCCTGTTTGAACCATCTTCCCATACAAGACACTCACACATAGAGAAGCCGATCAGAATTATAAATTATGTGTACATTTTAAAATGAACATTGAATAAATGATGTTGTTAGAAAAGAATAAAAACCAAGAGATGTCAACAAAATAACTATTATTTTATTGAGAAAGCCTAGCGTGAAAGACAAAATATTTTACCAGCTGGAAATGAGAATTTAAAGTTATAGATATAAAAAAGTTGAGAAAGTCAATACTGCTGAACTGTATAGATAGGCAGTGATTGAATTGCATAGTAGTAGGTTGAACATTATTTTTAGACGTCATCATGATTATTGGGAGCAGGCTTGTCCTGTCGATATACCATAATGTTAGATCCCCATTTTTATGACATGAAACTTCTCCACATAAAATGTAAATTTCACATTTGTGTTTTTAATGAATTCAACGCAAAATAATTAAAATATACTTTTTTAAAGTACGTTTGTTTTGCATCTGAGTATAAATATTATATTTATAGATGAGACAATAATAAGTAAGTTATTAATGTTAGTAATAATAATAACTATAACTTTCAATTTGCCTTCAAACGCCATACAGAAATATAAAAAAACAGTTTATGACACAAAACACTACATATTACAGTTGTCTTCGTATAGAGAAAGTCAGATCAAAAGCGTTTAACACTATAACTCTCTCAATGCAGGAAGCATCATTAAATATATAGAAAGCTACAAAGCGAATTTGTAGGTTATCATTGTCATACAAAACTGCAGATTGCAAATCCAGTTTCAACAAATTAAAAAAAATGGCAAATAACGATTCAACACATCACTACTCAAATCCATTATTAAATCAATAAAATCAGATAATTTTGAATACTTTAATTTAAATTAGGCAGATTGAGTACAACGGCATCGGGGTGCTGCGATTATTACTTAAATAATCATACTCATATTAATACAGCAAAGAAACACTTACATAGAGAATTTTACAATTTTCAATTAGGCCTATGTAACGTTACAGGTACTGATGGGTGTTGGGGCTTTAATTATATCGTATTGCGGGTGTGAAGCCAGATTAAGTTACCTTTTGTAATCATTAACATCCTGTTCTGTGGTAAGTACATATATTGTACATAGGAAATACGGTGATACCATATGTGTCCACTTAAAAATAGTTCAATCCATTCAAGATGTGTAATTATGTAACCAAATTGAAATTCAATATAGAAAAGAAAGCAATCTGAGTAACGATTCCATGCAAAGCAGAATATACGAAGGATACATGATTTATATAATCCTTGCAGATAATCTGTAGTGTTTTTTTTTCATAACATAATATATAATATTGCAATATATAGCACACTTGACAGAGTGATTCAGCTTAGAGCTTGGTAATAAAACGCAAATCATCGGATACAAACTTGTTGTCCATCTGTGAAAAAAACATAAGTATCACTACTTGATAGTCGCTTTCTCTTTTATTTCAGTTTCCGTCCATCCTTTTTTGCACACGTAAGCCTAAGTAAAAAAATACAATGAAATATTAGCAGATATATATATGAGAGACTTTTTGCCTTACTTGTAGTTATAACTGCTATTTTATTCTATTGGTGCGGGAAACCGACCGACCGACCGACCCACCGACCGACCGACCGACCGACCGACCGACTGACTGACTGACTGACCGAGTGACTGAGTGACTGAGTGACTGAATGACTGAGTGTCTGAGTGCCTGAGTGACTGATTGATTGATTGATTGATTGATTGATTGATTGATTGATTGATTGATAGGGAACATTCTATCAAGATTTTCATACTACTATAAAATATACTAAATAATATAGGCCTACTTTCCTTCAAAATATACGTTAGAACAATATGTAGACCTATAACCTGATTTAAAATAATGTTAAGAGAGGTTATTATATAAAAATACATATTTCAACTGATAGGTGAAGAGAGAGCCTACCTCATCAATACAACCTCTGAAGAACTGGTCATCGCTGAGTCCCCCATGACCCAGTACCATATCTCCCATTCTATCCATGGTTTTGGCGCGGGAGACAATCATGTAATCCCCATGTCTTTACATTGGTCTGCACTTTCTCATTTTAACTCGATTTTAAGCTCGTTATCAGCTAATGACCAGTAACATGTGTAATTAAAGATAGATATTTATTGACGACGGGAAGTCTGAGTAGACTTATGAGTCAGTAAAATCAACAGTACATTATATGATACAGTGCATATGATAACATATGTGGTGCTAATATATTTACAAGTATTAAATGATTTAAAAGAAATATAAATTTTAATAATATATACATGGTAGATATGTCTGAAATATGTTAAATCTATATAATTATGTAATATCACTAAATATTGATATAACTGTAAACATGACTATGCTTACCATAACATTGCCCACGTGAGTTAATTCTTGCTTAAAATATCTTACGTCATTATTTATTTTTATTATTAGCTATTATATACGTGGCTGGTTTAAGAGAAATAAAAAAATTATTTGTTTGAAATAGTATTTCGTATGCTATGCTACCAATTTGTTTTATAATCTGGTGAAGAAAATGACACCATCTGACCCGGCAGCCATTGCCGCCAAAAATGCATTTGTCGGACGATACAGGAAGTATGCTAATTGAACTAAATCATTTTAACGTCTAAAATACAGCTGTCTTGCGAGTCTTTACTGATCAGCAGATTTGATTCATTTTAAGCTGAAATCGAAGCTCATAGGATTGATAATTTTTTTGTATTTAGAGTTAAAACGTTTTTTTTCTCACTTTTCGTGCCTCAACCAAGTTTTTGTTGAGAACGTATACTTGTCCTCGTGTGACGCTTACGTCTGTCCGCCACTGGGCCTAAAGGGTATATGTGAATCCGTCTGTGTGTCATTAGGAAGGGTGCGGACTAGATTGGTCTGACGGTCATCTTATTCCCATGGGAGTGGATACTTCCTTCACCTGAGGGATCCATAGGCCTCCTAACCCTTCTCCTGCTGTGACCGTATAGGATACACGGGTTGAAGCTAGGTTCAAACCAAATGAAATGCCACAGAAATTGATAAATAGTTTGTGAAAGATGCTCAGCTCATCAAGTAATTCAAATTGGGAGATGTCTATATTTCATATAAAGATACATTTTCACTCATTTGGAGCTGGAAATTGCGTTAGCAATTCCAGCTCCAAATGAATGAAAAGATAGCAGCAAATAATTCAGCAGAACAAGGGTTAAAATCGAATGTTCTTATGGATCATGGGGCCTGAACTACTTCAACAAACGCTGGTTTCGCCGATGTATCCTTTCATAACAAGAAAACATTTGACATCAACCTGTCGCCGAAGTAGCCGATGAGAGCTAGAGGGAAGGTAAAGTCAAGTTAAGTGTTAAGAAGTGACTGACGACAGAGGACAAATAGACAAGTTATCGCAACCACAAGTTGAAATTAACCGACGTAGAAAACACCAGGAACAAATTTCAGGATAGCCGCCTGCATGTTGCAGTCTAAATGCAGTAGCCGACTTAAAAAAATAAAATAAAAGCCAATAATTTATAGTATGGTGGAATTCTGCGCTAGAGGTCAGGTCACTGCTCAAATCCATCATTATTGTTAAAGTTGTATTCTAATCGTAATCGCGCAGCTGTGATAATTACCCGAGCACGTCAATAACCATATTGAAAGGTACTTTGTGAAGTAGGCCATTGTGTATGTGTCAGTATTTCACTATAATATGCTATCCCATATATCTATAATATGGTGGGATACGGTGAATGGTGGGAAATAAAGGCTAAACTTGCAGATATTTGTCAAATTATTGTGCAAATTTGAAAAAATGAGGATAATGTCGATGTAATAGTATAGGCTATTATGAATAAATATATTGAATGTCGTATGGTGGATATTATGTTGTCAGCTTAGATATAGCTGAGATTTTTTTTCCGAAAATACCAGCCGGGACAGTATTACGAGCTGGCCCAAGTTTCGTGCTTTCTAAAATCTTATCAAAGTTGTTCCAAAGAGTCCACTCATATCACATTATTGTATAAATACACGTGGTTAAAAAATAAAAACTTCAACAACAAAGTTATATATATGTGTTTTTAATGAAATATAGTACAGCTTGGCACCATAACATTACGACCAAGTCGGTCTATACCAACAGAATCAAACAGACATATAACGTGCCCTTGGAGCTAAAGTGTCGCCGTGTCTCCCATCCGAATAATAAACAAAACACATTGGATCCAAAGGCACGATGTATGTTATAAATGGTAACCAAAATAACAAGAAAATGTAGTGCAGTCCCCAGCAACACAAAATATGTGCATAACATTTGTACAACGTCGGCCCAACGGCTTCGACGTCGGTCCAACATTGTACAAATGTGATACAAATGTTTTGTGTTTACTGGGGTAATGGTTCTCCTTAGCCCAGCAAACAATAGACGCTGACACATTGCTGGTGTAATGTTGTACCAACGTATGCGACGCTGACACATCATTAACCCTTGTCCTGCTAGTCCCGTAGATATACGGGACTAGGGATGTTTTAGGTCAATACAAATATCACTTATTTTAATAAAATAGTTTTTGGTAGATGCTTAGTTGATCCAATAATTTAATATCGGACATAAAAAGTAATATTTTTCGTCATTTGAAGCTGGAAATTGCGTTAGCAATTCCAGCTTCAAATGACGAAAAATACAGTTGAAATAATTCAGCAGGACAAGGGTTAAAGCAACATTTGGTGAACGTCTCTCGTTTGTTGGGAGGGACCGTGTATATTATCAACATTATCACAGACGTACAACACGTACGCTGGTTGGGGAGGGGAGCTGGGAAAATACACAATTGATAAAAAGATCAATGGTGATCAGATGATGAAGTTTTATTGTTTCACGAAAATCACGCACTTTTAGTAAATGTAAACTCGTCATTTCCAAATGGATTTTTTCAAAGGCAGCACAACATAATAAGCGTCGAAAAATATTGACATGTTTATTTACTATTTGTACAACATTTGTACAAATGTGTTCTGTTTACTACGTAAGGCGGTTTTCTAAGAGAGTACAGTCTGTATGCTAGTGATAATGTTGATTACTATGTACGGCCTTCTATATAGTAATATATATTATATGTTCTCATCTGTCACATAAACACGAGTTTGCCATTTCAATTGAAATGGATGGGAGATGATTCAGCTATGTATAGTTCACATGAAAAAAATTAAATAGATCTGCAATATGTATAACATCACAATCTGATACTAAGAAGGTTATACAAAATCTACTGATGTTAATGTACATTTGTGACATCTGGGAGATCGTTTAAAGTGATTATCTAACAACGTGAACGTATAGTATCCAGTTTGAGACCGAGTAAATCCTATTTTGTAATATAGTATATATGGGAAATTGTTCATAAATATTACTGTACACAAACTTGCTTGGCGCTGATCGTGTTTTAGCCTTCTGGAGGCTGTGATAGGAGAGTGGAGCGTATTGATACACGCTCAGCTATGAGGAAGGGGGGGGGGGTGATTTGTTGTCAGCTGTGGGGGACTGCATAGATTATTTGATGTCAGGGTAGACGACAATATTTATCGGAATTTTATTATGATATATAATTTATTTTTAATGTTTTTAAACAGGTGCCAAACACGTGGATAATTATAGACAAGCGTACAAAGTGAACATATAAATTAGGTCTATAATAATTTTTGATAATTAAGATCACAATTTATTCAAACACCTTTTCAAATTTATTTAAATAATCAAAAAAACTAATTACACATCTTGTTAAAAATACAACATACGGTACTCCAAATCTGTTTGCGCCTATAGAAAAATGGACAACTCTTTACAGTTTGGCAAATACATACACACACACGCAATATATTCTGAAATATAAAACTAACAAAAACAGCTATTGCGTAGTTGGATATGTGGCGCACTTGGATATGTAGCGATATCAATATGCACCACATGAAGCAGAAAGTGGGGTCTGAAGACATTTATCAAGAGATAAGAAGCTTTGGAGACCTAGATGTAGCGTATTCGACGTCAAACCGCCAAGGTTAGAATCCTATATTTGGAGGGCAGGGGATTCTATATTTGGAGGGCAGGGTGATCCGATTCATCTCACCATCCAAAGAAGGTTATCCTGGTCCACTTTAGCCTGCAAGTGTATGTGCACAGAAGTGGCCTAAAGCCCCCCATTCATTCATTGGCACGTTGGGCGATTGTTTTTGAAATAAATTCTCTGTGCAATGATCATTATACAATATCCAAAAAGATATATTAAATGCGTATTGCGGTGATTTGCGCCAAAGAGACAACATACTATGATGAGGTAATATAATTTTGGCAAGAGCTTTTACACATTAACGTTACATGTACAAAAACATGCATATAAAAATATTATGAATTGTCTACATTAAAGCAGACATTTACGACACACGTCAGTTATTAGCTTTCGCTAATAATAAATACAATACAGTACAATACAAATCACTGAGTGCTGGCACCATGTTTTGAGGCAAGCATGGGCAATGTTACAGTTATATTTACAAAGGTTTGAGCGTTATTTATCGTAACGAACACAGTCCTTGAAGTTCTCATCGCCACTTTCAGCTATCTCTGAACATTTATCGACGGAGAATATGTATTCAATCAACAATCAAATATTTCTTCTCAAATAGAACAAAAAAGGTAATTTGTAGTCATTTTAAACTGTATCAACTCTTGTTTTCTAATTGAGCACTTTAGGATTAAGAGTAACTGAATGATGAAAATGTAGCACGGAACACAAAACATTGAGCCACTATTGGCCCAACATTAAGCCAACATTGGCTCAGTGTCCCTTATTTACTAGGACACAAGAAACAGTGCATGTGAATCAACACGCTGTCCATCTTCCTATTCAACATAATTATTATTATGTCAAAACTAAATTTAAGCTCACTGAATGTCAACCCTGAGATAAGAACAACAGTTTTGTCTTATCTATTCGGTAATAAGCTGGCTGTTGGCTCCCATCCGATGTACAGAGTATACCTAGTAAACACAAAACATTTTTATAGCATTCATACAACGTCGGTCCAACGTCTTCGACGTTGGCCCAACATTGTATAAATGTTATACAAATGTTTCGTGTTTGCTGGGTATATTCTGATGACATTAGAGTAGCACGTTACAAGTTGCCGTCAGAGGTTTGTGTCACGCATTGCTGCCCTTCGCTTGTCACACATTGCCCTTCTCGTTGGCCAGACCCAGTTTCTGCTGAAAGTTGTTGTTGCTCTGGCGAAGTAT
Organism: Flabesymbios commensalis; assembly: GCA_964017125.1. NCBI lineage: Eukaryota > Metazoa > Annelida > Polychaeta > Terebellida > Flabelligeridae > Flabesymbios > Flabesymbios commensalis. The sequence continues at coordinate 24,152,782 of OZ024905.1, read as the reverse complement.
TTTCCAGGTTTCGCTCACTGAAACATGAAATGGTGTACATGTAAATAAAACACGCGGCGGAGAGCGCTTGTATTTCTCTATTTAACAACAGATGTCATTCTTCAACATAATTCATTCTACATGGTAACGTTTAAAGAGTTAACCCTTTAACTGCCGGTGCCGTATATATTCGGGTTTTCATTTTTTATTAGCACTTTATTTACCACATTTTAAATAATGTTAAAAATAAAATGTGACATCAACCAGCAAGATTTGAAAAGAGTTGATCGCCATTTTGTCAAATCTGAATAATTTCCACTCACTTGAAGTTGTGGATCGCGTCAGCGAGACACAACTTCAAGTGGGTGAAAGTTCAAATTGAATAATTTGCGGTTAAAAAATTAAAATAGATGTTTTAATTTTTTTATACCGTGATCCACACCTTACAACAGAATTAAAATTACCTAAGTCATGATTGAATTTGTCAGTTTTCTATTTCAACTTCAAAACACGTTTTATCAGTAAAAAGGCTAAAGAACAGTCATTGCTATGTTTTTCAAACTTCAAATTACATTTATGTTGCTGTTAGCCATTCTTGTTCTTTTATCAGCAAAGTTTTGACAGTACAAAAGGGTCAGTGACAATATTTTTGTACATTAAAGTTAATTTGCAGCATTTATCTGTACTAGCAGAATGTTGAGAAATATTTTTATATATTCTAGATTGCAGGACCAGGAGGCCTTATTATAATTCACTTTTTCCATTTCAAATCCATATTGAAAAAATCAGCAGATGTCGTTCTCGCAGAGTTGAAATAATATACCTGCCACTTTACTAAGGGGCTGATATACTTTACCAACTCCAAGGACAATGTCGTCACCTTGGTATCAGAGGGTGGTATATGCCACTTGGAAAAGTGTCAGATACACCCTCTGATACCAAGGTGACAATGTGTGAATGACGAGCACTTACGTTGTGAAGCCACTTGTCTCTCCCACTGCTCTTTGTCCTGAAGAAAATAAGACAACATTATCAGGATACTAAACTCATAATCAGTAATATTGGTTTGATCTGTATTTATAACTGCTAAATATATTTCCTTATTGGCATTCACTTGTGCTATTTGATCATAAACATCAATCAGCAGGGGTGATTATTATACGGTTCAACCCTTAACCCATTAACCGCCGGTGCCGCATATATTCGGGTTTTCATTTTTTATTAGCTCATTAAGTATCACATTTTAAATATGTGAAAGATAAAGGGTTAAAGCGCTGAAATATTAGAATATAAACAAAGAGAACAAATGGGGTTTTTTTCAATTTGAAATCATCATAAATTTCTTAGTTAGCTCTTTCCACCTAATTTGAATACCTATGTTATGGATAAACGACCATTAGTAAATATTTTATTCTTTTAGTGCGGGCATTGACTTTAGAAGGCAGAATCTGACGTGATTCTAACGTATAAAGTAGTTCCCTGCGCTGAAAGGGTTAATCACCTGCTTGAGATCTAAAAAGAAGAGTGTTTAGAAGTGAGTCACTCAACTCAACCCAGCTTTTCAATTTTCCCCAGCCTTACACTTTTTGTCACTTCATCTAACATTTATTGTGAGATGAAGTGCAACAATTATATTCAATATCGACTAATAATGAAATCAACAGGAGGGTGGAGGTGATTGGAATAAAGGTAGAACGAGCTACATCAGTGAATGATTATCAGAAAGAAGTCATAACAAGGAAAATACAAATCAGCTGAGGAAAAACAGATTTTGTACGTGCCACCAGTTTTGTGTTCTCAAATAGATTTTTTGTAGGACAACTCCCTGAAATCAGTTAAAATGTTAATACATTATTGGAATAATTCTAATAATACAGACCATCCAACAGGTGAGACTTTTAAAGTACAAAGTACACCCCCAGGATGCTCGTAACCCTTATCACGCTGAATTATTTTTGTTAAAATTATGGAGACTAAAGTGTTTTTGTAAATTTAAAATCAGCATAAATGTCTTAATCAGCTCTTTCTGTTTCGTATGAATACCTATGTTATGGTTCTACGGCCGTTATAAATGGTTTGATTCTGAGGTATAAAGACGGTCCCCGCAATGAAAAAGTTAAATGCTGGCTTACGTATAAATACAATGTGATCACAATCTATATTCACAGCCTTTACCATTTCAACTTGTATAGATACGGTCTAAATAAACACAGCATTTGTTGATCAGAACTAAATAAACCATACCTTATTGTGGCGTTTTGAGGATGATTCTTGGAGTTGTTTGTATTTCAATTGCAGTTTTTTCAAGCTTGCTTTCATCAACAGGTTCTGTCGCAAAAAAAACCGACACAAATATTTTTTTACTGAACAAAATGAAAAAGACAAATGATAATCAGAAATGGACTTGGATATTATATGGGTTACCTCTTTGAACATTTTATGTTGTACAAATTTTCCATGTTGGTCTCTGGGAGGTAGTTGGGAGAGCCAAAAAAGAGAGGATATTTTGGTCAGCTGTTCACAAACGGTCAGTAACTGACAGGTGGATGAATGTGCCTGCTTAACTGTGTCATATCCAGCATCCTGTAATGGGTGAAAAATAAACATCACAACATTATAGATTATACTACACAACATAAAACATCTTAACCCTTGCAGCGCGAGGAACGTCTTTATACTCAATCAATCAATCAATCAATCAATCAATCAATCAATCAATCAATCAATCAATCAATCAATCAATCAATCAATCAATCAATCAATCAATCAATCAATCAATTCAATTCTATAGCGCCTAAATCCTCAGAGATAAAAGCTCATACCGAATATTGTTATGTCATCGTAAGTCATTATTGTGTACAGATGTGTGAAAATGTAATATGAACAAATAGACTATTGTGATATGTTCCTTAAAGGTTTTAGGTATGTACAAAACTGTCATTGTCAAACTGTTGTTGTTTTCACACTCACCTGATATTCTGCTGGCTCGTCACTGTATGTGTTCAGATGTACCCGTAGCCTGATTTCTAGAGGGACTAGCAGATTGTCAGCTTGCTCTACTTGTTGTTTCAACAGTTGATAATCATCAACCTCTCCCACTGCGAACAACATACTAAGCTCAGATCCGACCTTAGATGTCACAGAACCTATATAAAATCATCAACATTTACATCACTGCATATGACTAAAAAGCATAATTTATATACTCATTAACATGTCAAAGTGAAAACAGCATACTAAGTTGCGATCTGATCTTACATGTCACGAAGCATTAAACTTAAGCTAAAAGAGAACATAAAATATCAACATCCAAATGGATAATTTTTTTCAGTGTCAGTGAGATCATTTTATGTCCTATATCATAAATTGCAAAATCTTATATACTAGAATTCCCGAAGGAACAATCTCATTTGAAGAAAATGTGATATCGAAACTCAGTAATGAGTATTTGAATGACATATGTCAGTATATCTAACCCTGTCTACTGAAAGACGTGTTTAAATCATTAGCATATCGTAACAATATCGTGTGAAGCGGTTTATTTATTTTATATTACTCCTCGCTTTTGTAGATATTCCTGCGCTCACAGATAAATGCATAGGGGCCATCGCAAAAGTAAGGAAAGTTAAAAAATACGCATAACAATGGGCCACAGTGCGTATTGATCATAATCACATTACTAATGAATGATTTTTCAAGACATACAATTCCAAACGAAGGCGATAATACGACGCACAGCAATTGAGTTGATTGACATGTGGCATCAACCTATTTTACAAACAATGTACATGTATATGTATTTAATACAAGGCGAGAAAGTAATTATAACTGACCGGCAGGGTTTTCTGGACTGCTAGGTTTTAAGTTCATTGCTGTCAAATCTATGTTATCCGGATTAATGTGCTCCTCCACATCTGAGAAAACAGAAGAAACCATACCATTTGCTTAATACAAAATACAACAATCAAATCATCGGAAAACACATTATTTTATAAATACCACCATGCAAAATTAGAATAATTATTTATCATCATGTACATTTACTATTTTTTGAGGTATGTATAATTAATGAAAAAAATAGTGAGACACATTCTCATGTTTTTATATATAATATATAATGTAAGAAAACCGTTAAAACACAAAAAATGCTTTTTCGAAATTAAAATGAAAAGTAGAAAACAAAGACAGGTGTTAAGCCTCAGTTACAAAGGTTCGTATGGCTAATGGATTCCTACGGTTTGAACACATTTCTTATGAGTATAATAAGCTAGCGGCCATCTCCTCTTCCTCTCCTTCCCTTATGTGTTGATTTGGCCAGATGAGGTACTTACGGGAGCTATTTTTCATTGAGATATGACGTGTGCTAATGCGACGATGCAGCTTGGTTAATACAAGTAAAATGGGTACAAACCTTCGCCCATAGGTGAGAAATAGTGGTGTATATGAACAGCATGGCTGTCTTGGGAGCTTTTCCCAGACATCCGCTGGCTGGACAGCTCCTCCAGTTTGGCGCGCAAACTATCGTTATTCTCAATGGTGCGTTCAAGTTGTGTTCGCAGCAGTCGGATCTCTTGAATCAGCAGCTGCTCAAATGACTGTTTATCTTTCTGTGAAGTGTCAGGGGATCCTGTCAATGCAAAGTCACAATAACCAGTGATTATCTAGTCGTAATGATGAACAATATTAGCATCTTATACAAATATCAAATGAGCCAAGTAGTCTACCACAGTAGACATTCTGTGTTTTTTTACCAACGCCAGTATAATCAGTTGGAAGAAGTAAAATATTCATTCAATTTTGAAACACGGATACATGTTGTGACCTAAATTTCGCAAATCACACAAATTTTCAATCACTTGAAGTTGTGGATCTCGGAAAGCATGGCAATATACATGCTGAGCGTTTGGAATTGTTACCTTGTGGAGCTTTCTGCTGTTCAGCCATGGTATTATACATGCTGAGTGTTTAGAATTGTTACCTTGTGGTGCTTGCTGCTGTTCAGCCATGGTATTATACATGCTGAGTGTTTAGAATTGTTACCTTGTGGTGCTTTCTGCTGTTCAGCCATGGTATTATACATGCTGAGTGTTTAGAATTGTTACCTTGTGGTGCTTTCTGCTGTTCAGCCATGGTATTATACATGCTGAGCGTTTATAATTGTTTACCTTGTGGAGCTTTCTGCTGTTCAGCCATGGTATTATACAAGCAGTGCTCTAGTTTAGAATTGTTACCTTGTGGTGCTTTCTGCTGTTCAGCCATGGTATTATACATGCCGAGCTCTAGTTTAGAATTGTTACCTTGTGGTGCTTTCTGCTGTTTAGCCATGGTATTATACATGCTGAGCGTTTAGAATTGTTACCTTGTGGTGCTTTTTGCTGTTCAGCCATGGTATTATACATGCTGAGCTCTAGTTTAGAATTGTTGCCTTGTGGTGCTTTCTGCTGTTCAGCCATGGTATTATACATGCTGAGCTCTAGTTTAGAATTGTTACCTTCTGGTGCTTTTCGCTGTTCAGCCATGGTATTATACATGCTGAGTGTTTAGAATTGTTACCTTGTGGTGCTTTCTGCTGTTCAGCCATGGTATTATACATGCTGAGCTCTAGTTTAGAATTGTTACCTCGTGGTGCTTTCTGCTGTTCAGCCATGGTATTATACATGCTGAGCGTTTAGAATTGTTACCTTGTGGTGCTTTCTGCTGTTCAGCCATGGTATTATACATGCTGAGTTCTAGTTTAGAATTGTTACCTTGTGGTGCTTTCTGCTGTTTAGCCATGGTATTATACATGCTGAGCGTTTAGAATTGTTACCTTGTGGTGCTTTCTGCTGTTCAGCCATGGTATTATACATGCTGAGCTCTAGTTTAGAATTGTTACCTTGTGGTGCTTTCTGCTGTTCAGCCATTGTATTATACATGCTGAGTGTTTAGAATTGTTACCTTGTGGTGCTTGCTGCTGTTCAGCCATGGTATTATACATGCTGAGTGTTTAGAATTGTTACCTTGTGGTGCTTTCTGCTGTTCAGCCATGGTATTATACATGCTGAGCTCTAGTTTAGAATTGTTACCTTGTGGTACTTTCTGCTGTTTAGCCATGGTATTATACATGCTGAGCGTTTAGAATTGTTACCTTGTGGTGCTTTCTGCTGTTCAGCCATGGTATTATACATGCTGAGCTCTAGTTTAGAATTGTTACCATGTGGTGCTTTTTGCTGTTCAGCCATGGTATTATACATGCTGAGCTCTAGTTTAGAACTGTTACCTTGTGGTGCTTTCTGCTGTTCAGTAATAGTATTATACATGCTGAGCGTTTAGAATTGTTACCTTGTGGTGCTTTCTGCTGTTCAGCCATGGTATTATACATGCTGAGCGTTTAAAATTGTTACCGTGTGGTGCTTTCTGCTGTTCAGCCATGGTATTATACATGCTGAGCTCTAGTTTAGAATTGTTACCTCGTGGTGCTTTCTGCTGTTCAGCCATGGTATTATACATGCTGAGCTCTAGTTTAGAATTGTTACCTTGTGGTGCTTTCTGCTGTTCAGCCATGGTATTATACATGCTGAGCGTTTAGAATTGTTACCTTGTGGTGCTTTCTGCTGTTCAGCCATGGTATTATACATGCTGAGCGTTTAGAATTGTTACCTCGTGGTGCTTTCTGCTGTTCAGCCATGGTATTATACATGCTGAGCGTTTAGAATTGTTACCTTGTGGTGCTTTCTGCTGTTCAGCCATGGTATTAGACATGCTGAGCGTTTAAAATTGTTACCGTGTGGTGCTTTCTGCTGTTCAGCCATGGTATTATACATGCTGAGCTCTAGTTTAGAATTGTTACCTCGTGGTGCTTTCTGCTGTTCAGCCATGGTATTATACATGCTGAGCTCTAGTTTAGAATTGTTAACTTGTGGTGCTTGCTGCTGTTCAGCCATGGTATTATACATGCTGAGTGTTTAGAATTGTTACCTTGTGGTGTTTTCTGCTGTTCAGCCATGGTATTATACATGCTGAGCTCTAGTTTAGAATTGTTACCTTGTGGTGCTTGCTGCTGTTCAGCCATTGTATTATACATGCTGAGTGTTTAGAATTGTTACCTTGTGGTGCTTGCTGCTGTTCAGCCATGGTATTATACATGCTGAGTGTTTAGAATTGTTACCTTGTGGTGTTTTCTGCTGTTCAGCCATGGTATTATATATGCTGAGCTCTAGTTTAGAATCGTTACCTTGTGGTGCTTGCTGCTGTTCAGCCATGGTATTATACATGCTGAGCGTTTAGAATTGTTACCTTGTGGTGCTTGCTGCTGTTCAGTCATTGTATTATACATGCTGAGTGTTTAGAATTGTTACCTTGTGGTGCTTTCTGCTGCTTAGCCATGGTATTATACATGCTGAGTGTTTAGAATTGTTACCTTGTGGTGTTTTCTGCTGTTCAGCCATGGTATTATACATGCTGAGCTCTAGTTTAGAATTGTTACCTTGTGGTGCTTTGTGCAGTTAAGCCATTGTATTATACATGCTGAGCGTTTAGAATTGTTACCTTGTGGTGCTTGCTGCTGTTCAGCCATGGTATTATACATGCTGAGCTCTAGTTTAGAATTGTTACCTTGTGGTGCTTTGTGCAGTTAAGCCATTGTATTATACATGCTGAGAGTTTAGAATTGTTACCTTGTGGTGCTTTCTGCTGTTCAGCCATGGTATTATACATGCTAAGTGTTTAGAATTGTTACCTTGTGGTGTTTTCTGCTGTTCAGCCATGGTATTATACATGCTGAGCTCTAGTTTAGAATTGTTACCTTGTGGTGCTTTGTGCAGTTAAGCCATTGTATTATACATGCTGAGCGTTTAGAATTGTTACCTTGTGGTGCTTGCTGCTGTTCAGCCATGGTATTATACATGCTGAGTGTTTAGAATTGTTACCTTGTGGTGCTTTCTGCTGTTTAGCCATGGTATTATACATGCTGAGTGTTTAGAATTGTTACCTTGTGGTGCTTTCTGCTGTTTAGCCATGGTATTATACATGTTGAGCTCTAGTTTAGAATTGTTACCTTGTGGTGCTTTGTGCAGTTAAGCCATTGTATTATACATGCTGAGCGTTTAGAATTGTTACCTTGTGGTGCTTGCTGCTGTTCATTCATTGTATTATACATGCTGAGTGTTTAGAATTGTTACCTTGAGGTGCTTTCTGCTGTTTAGCCATGGTATTATACATGCTGAGTGTTTAGAATTGTTACCTTGTGGTGTTTTCTGCTGTTCAGCCATGGTATTATACATGCTGAGCTCTAGTTTAGAATTGTTACCTTGTGGTGCTTTGTGCAGTTAAGCCATTGTATTTTACATGCTGAGCATTTAGAATTGTTACCTTGTGGTGCTTGCTGCTGTTCAGCCATGGTATTATACATGCTGAGTGTTTAGAATTGTTACCTTGTGGTGTTTTCTGCAGTTCAGCCTCGGTATTATACATGCTGAGTGTTTAGAATTGTTACCTTGTGGTGCTTTCTGCTGTTCAGCCATGGTATTATACATGCTGAGCTCTAGTTTAGAATTGTTACCTTGTGGTGCTTTGTGCAGTTAAGCCATTGTATTATACATGCTGAGTGTTTGGAATTGTTACCTTGTGGTGCTTGCTGCTGTTCAGCCATGGTATTATACATGCTGAGTGTTTAGAATTGTTACCTTGTGGTGTTTTCTGCTGTTCAGCCATGGTATTATACATGCTGAGCTCTAGTTTAGAATTGATACCTTGTGGTGCTTTGTGCAGTTAAGCCATTGTATTATACATGCTGAGCGTTTAGAATTGTTACCTTGTGGTGCTTGCTACTGTTCAGCCATGGTATTATACATGCTGAGCTCTAGTTTAGAATTGTTACCTTTTGGTGCTTTGTGCAGTTAAGCCATTGTATTATACATGCTGAGCGTTTAGAATTGTTACCTTGTGGTGCTTGCTGCTGTTCAGCCATTGTATTATACATGCTGAGTGTTTAGAATTGTTACCTTGTGGTGCTTGCTGCTGTTCAGCCATGGTATTATACATGCTGAGTGTTTAGAATTGTTACCTTGTGGTGCTTTCTGCTGTTCAGCCATGGTATTATACATGCTGAGCTCTAGTTTAGAGTTGTTACCTTGTGGTGCTTTCTGCTGTTTAGCCATGGTATTATACATGCTGAGCGTTTAGAATTGTTACCTTGTGGTGCTTGCTGCTGTTCAGTCATTGTATTATACATGCTGAGTGTTTAGAATTGTTACCTTGTGGTGCTTTCTGCTGTTTAGCCATGGTATTATACATGCTGAGTGTTTAGAATTGTTACCTTGTGGTGTTTTCTGCTGTTCAGCCATGGTATTATACATGCTGAGCTCTAGTTTAGAATTGTTACCTTGTGGTGCTTTGTGCAGTTAAGCCATTGTATTATACATGCTGAGCGTTTAGAATTGTTACCTTGTGGTGCTTGCTGCTGTTCAGCCATGGTATTATACATGCTGAGCTCTAGTTTAGAATTGTTACCTTGTGGTGCTTTGTGCAGTTAAGCCATTGTATTATACATGCTGAGCGTTTAGAATTGTTACCTTGTGGTGCTTTCTGCTGTTTAGCCATGGTATTATACATGCTGAGTGTTTAGAATTGTTACCTTGTGGTGTTTTCTGCTGTTCAGCCATGGTATTATACATGCTGAGCTCTAGTTTAGAATTGTTACCTTGTGGTGCTTTGTGCAGTTAAGCCATTGTATTATACATGCTGAGCGTTTAGAATTGTTACCTTGTGGTGCTTGCTGCTGTTCAGCCATGGTATTATACATGCTGAGTGTTTAGAATTGTTACCTTGTGGTGCTTTCTGCTGTTTAGCCATGGTATTATACATGCTGAGTGTTTAGAATTGTTACCTTGTGGTGCTTTCTGCTGTTTAGCCATGGTATTATACATGTTGAGCTCTAGTTTAGAATTGTTACCTTGTGGTGCTTTGTGCAGTTAAGCCATTGTATTATACATGCTGAGCGTTTAGAATTGTTACCTTGTGGTGCTTGCTGCTGTTCATTCATTGTATTATACATGCTGAGTGTTTAGAATTGTTACCTTGTGGTGCTTTCTGCTGTTTAGCCATGGTATTATACATGTTGAGCTCTAGTTTAGAATTGTTACCTTGTGGTGCTTTGTGCAGTTAAGCCATTGTATTATACATGCTGAGTGTTTAGAATTGTTACCTTGTGGTGCTTGCTGCTGTTCAGCCATGGTATTATACATGCTGAGTGTTTAGAATTGTTACCTTGTGGTGTTTTCTGCTGTTCAGCCATGGTATTATACATGCTGAGCTCTAGTTTAGAATTGTTACCTTGTGGTGCTTTGTGCAGTTAAGCCATTGTATTATACATGCTGAGCGTTTAGAATTGTTACCTTGTGGTGCTTGCTACTGTTCAGCCATGGTATTATACATGCTGAGCTCTAGTTTAGAATTGTTACCTTGTGGTGCTTTGTGCAGTTAAGCCATTGTATTATACATGCTGAGCGTTTATAATTGTTACCTTGTGGTGCTTGCTGCTGTTCAGCCATTGTATTACACATGCTGAGTGTTTAGAATTGTTACCTTGTGGTGCTTGCTGCAGTTCAGCAATGGTATTATACATGCCGAGTGTTTAGAATTGTTACCTTGTGGTGCTTTCTGCTGTTCAGTCATTGTATTATACATGTTGAGTGTTTAGAATTGTTATCTTGTGGTGCTTGCTGCTGTTCAGCCATGGTATTATACATGCTGAGTGTTTAGAATTGTTACCTTGTGGTGCTTTCTGCTGTTTAGTCATTGTATTATACATGCTGAGCGTTTAGAATTGTTACCTTGTGGTACTTGCTGCTGTTCAGCCATGGTATTATACATGCTGAGTGTTTAGAATTGTTACCTTGTGGTGTTTTCTGCTGTTCAGCCATGGTATTATACATGCTGAGCTCTAGTTTAGAATTGTTACCTTGTGGTGCTTTGTGCAGTTAAGCCATTGTATTATACATGCTGAGCGTTTAGAATTGTTACCTTGTCGTGCTTGCTGCTGTTCAGCCATGGTATTATACATGCTGAGTGTTTAGAATTGTTACCTTGTGGTGCTTTCTGCTGTTTAGCCATGGTATTATACATGCTGAGTGTTTAAAATTGTTACCTTGTGGTGCTTTCTGCTGTTTAGCCATGGTATTATACATGTTGAGCTCTAGTTTAGAATTGTTACCTTGTGGTGCTTTGTGCAGTTAAGCCATTGTATTATACATGCTGAGCGTTTAGAATTGTTACCTTGTGGTGCTTGCTGCTGTTCAGTCATTGTATTATACATGCTGAGTGTTTAGAATTGTTACCTTGAGGTGCTTTCTGCTGTTTAGCCATGGTATTATACATGCTGAGTGTTTAGAATTGTTACCTTGTGGTGTTTTCTGCTGTTCAGCCATGGTATTATACATGCTGAGCTCTAGTTTAGAATTGTTACCTTGTGGTGCTTTGTGCAGTTAAGCCATTGTATTTTACATGCTGAGCGTTTAGAATTGTTACCTTGTGGTGCTTGCTGCTGTTCAGCCATGGTATTATACATGCTGAGTGTTTAGAATTGTTACCTTGTGGTGTTTTCTGCAGTTCAGCCATGGTATTATACATGCTGAGTGTCTAGAATTGTTACCTTGTGGTGTTTTCTGCTGTTCAGCCATGGTATTATACATGCTGAGCTCTAGTTTAGAATTGTTACCTTGTGGTGCTTTGTGCAGTTAAGCCATTGTATTATACATGCTGAGTGTTTAGAATTGTTACCTTGTGGTGCTTGCTGCTGTTCAGCCATGGTATTATACATGCTGAGTGTTTAGAATTGTTACCTTGTGGTGTTTTCTGCTGTTCAGCCATGGTATTATACATGCTGAGCTCTAGTTTAGAATTGCTACCTTGTGGTGCTTTATGCAGTTAAGCCATTGTACTATACATGCTGAGCGTTTAGAATTGTTACCTTGTGGTGCTTGCTGCTGTTCAGCCATGGTATTATACATGCTGAGCTCTAGTTTAGAATTGTTACCTTGTGGTGCTTTGTGCAGTTAAGCCATTGTATTATACATGCTGAGCGTTTAGAATTGTTACCTTGTGGTGCTTGCTGCTGTTCAGCCATTGTATTATACATGCTGAGTGTTTAGAATTGTTACCTTGTGGTGCTTGCTGCAGTTCAGCCATGGTATTATACATGCTGAGTGTTTAGAATTGTTACCTTGTGGTGCTTTCTGCTGTTCAGTCATTGTATTATACATGCTGAGTGTTTAGAATTGTTATCTTGTGGTGCTTGCTGCTGGTCAGCCATGGTATTATACATGCTGAGTGTTTAGAATTGTTACCTTGTGGTGCTTTCTGCTGTTTAGTCATTGTATTATACATGCTGAGCGTTTAGAATTGTTACCTTGTGGTGCTTTCTGCTGTTTAGCCATGGTATTATACATGTTGAGTGTTTAGAATTGTTACCTTGTGGTGCTTGCTGCTGTTCAGCCATGGTATTATACATGCTGAGCTCTAGTTTAGAATTGTTACCTTGTGGTGCTTTCTGCTGTTTAGTCATTGTATTATACATGTTGAGTGTTTAGAATTGTTACCTTGTGGTGCTTGCTGCTGTTCAGCCATGGTATTATACATGCTGAGTGTTTAGAATTGTTACCTTGTGGTGTTTTCTGCAGTTCAGCCATGGTATTATACATGCTGAGTGTTTAGAATTGTTACCTTGTGGTGTTTTCTGCTGTTCAGCCATGGTATTATACATGCTGAGCTCTAGTTTAGAATTGTTACCTTGTGGTGCTTTGTACAGTTAAGCCATTGTATTATACATGCTGAGTGTTTAGAATTGTTACCTTGTGGTGCTTGCTGCTGTTCAGCCATGGTATTATACATGCTGAGCTCTAGTTTAGAATTGTTACCTTGTGGTGCTTTCTGCTGTTTAGTCATTGTATTATACATGTTGAGTGTTTAGAATTGTTACCTTGTGGTGCTTGCTGCTGTTCAGCCATGGTATTATACATGCTGAGTGTTTAGAATTGTTACCTTGTGGTGTTTTCTGCAGTTCAGCCATGGTATTATACATGCTGAGTGTTTAGAATTGTTACCTTGTGGTGCTTTCTGCTGTTCAGCCATGGTATTATACATGCCGAGTGTTTAGAATTGTTACCTTGTGGTGCTTTGTGCAGTTAAGCCATTGTATTATACATGCTGAGTGTTTAGAATTGTTACCTTGTGGTGCTTGCTGCTGTTCAGCCATGGTATTATACATGCAGAGTGTTTATAATTGTTACCTTGTGGTGCTTTCTGCTGTTCAGCCATGGTATTATACATGCTGAGTGTTTAGAGTTAATACCTTGTGGTGCTTTCTGCTGCTCAGCCATGGTATTATACATGCTGAGTGTTTAGAATTGTTACCTTGTGGTGCTTGCTGCTGTTCAGCCATGGTATTATACATGCTGAGTGTTTAGAATTGTTACCTTGTGGTGCTTGCTGCTGTTCAGCCATGGTATTATACATGCTGAGTGTTTAGAATTGTTACCTTGTGGTGCTTTCTGCTGTTTAGCCATGGTATTATACATGCTGAGTGTTTAGAATTGTTACCTTGTGGTGCTTTCTGCTGTTCGGCCATGGTATTATACATGTTGAGCGTTTAGAATTGTTACCTTGTGGTGCTTTCTGCTGTTCAGCCATGGTATTATACATGCTGAGCTCTAGTTTAGAATTGTTACCTTGTGGTGCTTTCTGCTGTTCAGCCATGGTATTATACATGCTAAGCGTTTAGAATTGTTACCTTGTGGTGCTTTCTGCTATTCAGCCATGGTATTATACATGCTGAGCTCTAGTTTAGAATTGTTACCTTGTGGTGTTTTCTGCTGTTCAGCCATGGTATTATACATGCTGAATGTTTAGAATTGTTACCTTGTGGTGCTTTCTGCTGTTCAGCCATGGTATTATACATGCTGAGTGTTTAGAATTGTTACCTTGTGGTGCTTTCTGCTGTTCAGCCATGGTATTATACATGCTGAGTGTTTAGAATTGTTACCTTGTGGTGCTTTCTGCTGTTCAGCCATGGTATTATACATGCTGAGCGTTTAGAATTGTTACCTTGTGGTGCTTTCTGCTGTTCGGCCATGGTATTATACATGCTGAGCGTTTAGAATTGTTACCTTGTGGTGCTTTCTGCTGTTCGGCCATGGTATTATACATGCTGAGCGTTTAGAATTGTTACCTTGTGGTGCTTTCTGCTGTTCGGCCATGGTATTATACATGCTGAGCGTTTAGAATTGTTACCTTGTGGTGCTTTCTGTTGTTCAGCCATGGTATTATACATGTTGAGCTCTAGTTTCAGCGTCTTGTTCAGGTCACCGTGCTCTTGTAGCTGCTCATTCAGACGATCACGCTCTTCTTCTACTGCAGCATACTTCTCGTCTGCCTCTCTACACAATTTCTTAACTTCCTCAACTGTTCCACTAAGCTGTTGTCTTTCTGATTCTAGATGATCGACTTTGTCCCTCAGACTCTGTCTTTCTTTTTCCAATCTGTTGAACATTGTTATTTTCTATAATTATATCTCATTCTCTCCAATCTATTTTTAGTTACTGATTCCAGATGAATGAAAATTTTTATCCAATAATAATTATATGTAGAAACATAGAGGCATATATCGCTAAATTTATCGGTGCTTTTTTTGATTCGGTTTCCATGGTTAAGCTGCAATTGCAAAAAAAAAATTCACGCATAATACAATAAGTTTATTATTATTATTATTCACATTTTCATGTCCAATTTGTAATTATTTTTTGAAGACGGCTATATGGAAGTAAAATAAAGAAGACAGAATAATTAGGCCTATATTAACTAAGCAGCCGTAAAATACTCCATATAAAAAAAGGGATCAACTATAAATGTGATTTCAGGTAGTCGTCTATGTTTGTGTGATTTTCTAAACAGATTCAGATTAAATTTATGTATGTTTGACACTTTACAAATAAACCAGTCAGAAAGTGAACACGTTTTGCAAAAATGGTAAACAGAGGACAGATATTAAGTGCACCCACCTTGTGATATTCATCTGCATTTTGGCTGATGCGGCATTAACCTCCACCTTCACTGAAAATATAGTAAACCATTGTAAAGAAAAATACTAATTAATCATACTCTTCCACCCAAGAGTTAACCCTTTCAAGCATGAATTTACCATTGTCATCTTCATCCACTACAAGCCGCGAATTGCTGCCGCAATTCTCGACTTGTAGTGGATGAAGATGATTTGATGTGGTTTAAAAATTAAAGAAAATTACCACGTATTGGTAAACCGGTTTCATGGAAATATTCATTCTAAAACCCTTAGTTGTAGGAAAATTAAGTATGTTTTCAGGGATGTAAAATGATGCTTTAATGCATTGTGGGGGCTTAAAGGGTTAAGGTGAAAGTTGTACATCTCATAATCTACCGCCACTAAAACCTATCATGATCAATATCCCTCTTATTTATTGTGTTTGTGTAACCGACCACTCTTGAGTTCTACATATTCTAAAGACATTATATGGCCTGTTATCAGCAGCAAACCTGCCACACATTAACTCTTGTCTTGCCATGCCCGGATATATACGGGGTTAAGGATGTTTTAGATCAATAAAAATATCACCTAATTTTGATAAAATAGTTTTTAATAGATGCTTTGTTGATCCAATAATTCAATTTTAAACATGTCTATTTTTCATAAATAGTAATATTTTTCGTCATTTGAAGCTGGAAAGTGCGTTAGCAATACCAGCTTCAAATGACGAAAAATACAATTAAAGCAATTCAGCAGGACAAGGGTTAATACGTCACGTTGTAAACTACTCCGATTGCACCTCCTAAGCACCCTTGCGATCATAGACGTTGAGACAATGTTGGCTTAATGTTGGGCCGACCTCGCAGACGGCGGACCAACATTAAACCAGCATTGGTTTAACGTCACGTGTCTGCTGGGTTGATACCTAATATAGTCTTAGCAACCCGTCTTATTACATATTTGGAGTGCACCATATACTGCAGAGCGATCGCGAACAGCAATAACTGCTTACTTCTCAAGTAAGTCACTTACTGCTGTTTGACTTTATATGACAGTATACACTAAACCTTTAGATAAACCACAACCTGATATCAAAAATACTTCCCACATCATGCTGACAATATAACCCAATACGAATGACCACAAATCCTAAGTTTATATAACAGGTTACAAAATACTAATGACATTAAATACTCTCTGGTTACCGTACTGGTTGTAGTTCCATTATAAGATAAAACTCAAAGATTGAAATTGCTATAAAGTTAACCCTTGTCCTGCTACGCCCGGATATATACGGTTTCAAGCAGATTATAAATCAAATAATGTCACTGAAAATGGATAATATAGTTTGTGGTAGATGCCCAGTTAGAAAAATAACTAAATTTAGAGGATGCATATTTTCAAAAAATATGTATATTTTTCGTCATTTGAAGCTGGAAATTGCGTTAGCAATTCCAGCTTCAAATGACTAAAAATACAATTGAAACAATTCAGCAGGACAAGGGTTAACAAACGTTACGTGAGTGCTGACATTTGTATATTACCTTTAAATTCAGCCTGAGTCAGTTGCTGCTCCAGTTTCTCTCTCAACTCATCATTACTTAACAAGCAGCTCTGTAACCTTTTCCTCAACAGTTTCACCTCCACCAGTAGGTCACTCATTACGCCTTCCTGGTCAGTAGCTACCTGTGTTCCTCTTGATTGTTTTAGGTTATCGTGCACTGCCAGCTCATTCTGCAACAGCTTGTTCATCTGTTCTGAAGCTGCTAATTGTGACTTTAATAAATTAACAGTCACAGTGTTAACATGCATGTTTGCTTGGTGACTGGTGGTATGTGCAATCTCAGAAGAAGGGTCTCGTCTGCCATTAGCATCTTTGCCCAGTGGTATGTGTGAATGATTCCGATTAGCATCGCTGCCTATTGTTGGTACTTGTGCACGGCGACATTCCTCATCAACGCCCAGTGGAACGTGTGTATGCCTTGATTTAGCATCACCGGCCATTGGCGCCATTGTACTGCTCCTATTAGCATCACTGCCGAGTGGTATGTCATGTGTCCACTTATCATCGCTGCCTGTTTGTAGGTGTGTACCGTTGTTGACAGAGTTAGAGGAGTACATTAGAGGATGGCTGACATCTACATTAGGTAGACTTGTGTTACCAGATTCACTTATTACAGTTCCACACAGCGAATCTTTACCTGTAAAATCATCCCCGTTAAAAATATCTCCGGAATCCCTGATTCTGAAACTGGAAAGCGGCGTGTGCTTGTCAAAGCTGTTGCTGACATCAGAAATAGCATCAATGGACGGGGTAGAATGTTGCTGGCTGTGTGTAAGGTGTGAGCTGCTGAAGGAGCGTGAATCAGGATGTAGGATATGATCATGATGGAGATCATTATAACCAGATGCGGGGTGTCGAGCACGCTCTATAGACTCCACTGTGTCATCATGGTATAATCTAAAACACATCCCATAGCAAATATATCATATAGGAAAAGAAACAAAAGCGCTTAGTGAAATAGCTGAAACACAATATCTACTAATAATGACTAAAATTATTATACAAAATTATTAGCTTGTAATTTTAGTGTGTCTTGGAAATACAAAACATATTACATTACATGAAGACGAGAATTCTCCAAAATGCTCTATGTTATCAGGTAACAATCCTTAAAACATAAGCCTTAAAAATATACAGATATTTCAATGTGAGTTTTTAATTTATAGTAATTGAAATCGCCGCAATTGGGGTCAAAACAGCTTGGGTTCAAGGGAGCGATATGTATAAATGATATATCAGATACCATATGCTTTTCAAAATTAAATTCAACAAATCAAAAATATATATATGAGGAAGCCGCCACTGTGTCCAGAGCGTGGTGGAGCTGTCATTGCATACCTCTCTAATAATTGATCTACAGTTTCGATGGGAATTCTGTCAAGGCGATCCATGTTATTTCGAAGTTAGAAGATAACTAACCGCTTGTTCGACGAGCACACAAACATAATGTTGAGGCTCCACAATATAAGTGATCCGGGCTAATCCGCTGTATTGTTAAGCTGTTATAGCATGTCCGCTACATGTAGGTGAGGATTTCCTCTTATTATGCCATGCGCTGTCAAAAGCCAGTAACTGTTCACTGTATAAGTGAGCAGACACTGCCTCTTCACTTTGTGGAGGAGTATTATCAGTGCGAGTCCTGACAAGCCACAGCTAATTGATGTCACAGACAGTGTGACCTCTCTGTCAATAGATACAAGCACATCAACAAGTCACATTGCCATTCACTTTATAATCCCTCTTGAAAAACTGTATAATCCCTCTTGAAAAGCTGTATAATCCCTCTTGAAAAACACCAGCAGTAACACCAGAGTTCATCACTCCCCTAAGTCCTAATTCCTTTCGTATATTATTATATTTCAAATTGGAAAGGCTAGCACTTATCCCAGATACAAATGCATTTTTTCAAATAATCGTATTTTTTATACATGTGTGACATTTACAACACAATCGCTTAACTGTATGTCTGTTTACTACCTCATATTGTAAATTTGAAACTGAAATCTAGAAATTCAATTTTCATAAATAACTTCCTGACCGAAAAATTATTTAGTTTCCAAAAAGGTGGTGAACACGGAAATCGCAAACTGCTGAATTATTTTGCATCAACTCTCATATATATAACACTTGAATCACTAATTACGGACTAAAGTACCACAAAAAAGTTATCTAAATAATTATGCTATAGTCATCAACATTGTGAGATTTTATAACTTTCGAGTACATCATGCGGTATTTGAAACCGTCTTTAAACGTCACTATGGGTCCTGAAGTACTAAGGGGAATTTGTCAATTGACCGCTGAGTTACAGTGTTGAATTAAACGATAGCAATGACAAACAGTTTTAGGTCCTGGGGCGCCGTATTTAGACACGGTCCATCATCATAATTATCTGCCATAGATCCCATGTATCACAGTAACGTTATATTCCGTCACACTCGGAGAGCAACATAGATATATTAACTAACTACGACACTAATCGCATGCCATATCACCTGGTCAGCACAAGGTGAACACAGCAACACAAGACGTTGACCCAATGCTGATTTGACATTGGACCAACGTCAAATCAACATTAGGTCAATAAATTGTACTAACTTTGGAACAAGTGTTGAAACTTATGACGTTTCAACTTGCTACGGCAAGCCTTGATCACAGCCTTGATCACAGTGATAAGGCTGTGATCAAGGCTTGCCGTAGCAAGTCGAAACGTCATAAGTTTCAAGCACTTGTTCCAAAGTTAGTGCAATTTACTACCATCTTATTGATTTTTGGATTCGGAACCATTAAAAACATATTTTCAACAACATTAGGTCAATGTCTTTCGTTTTCTGGGATGTACGTAAACTCATTGATTGTCGGACAGACATCGCAGATGGTAGGCCAACATTAATACAACATTGTGTCTCTTGGTGGTTTAATAGGGCACCTAACATAATCATGCTAATCGCTCACTACCCCGCCGGCCTCGAAAGCGTCAGTCATCAGCACTTACAGTCACACTTCACTCGTGGCAGGATTAACCTTTACGGAACAATAACACTAATGCTGACCATGCAGTTAATAACGATTAACTGCTCCATTTACTGACTACTATTTATCGTCAGACACCGGTAAAACACATATATCGTATAGAGTTATACAGGTTAACCGTTATTCTGCTAAGTAAATTTATTTAAATTTTCAATCACTTGAAGTTGTGGATCGCTACCGCGATCCACAACCTCGAGTGGTTGAAAATTACTCAGATTTGTTAAATTTGAGATTAAACATTTGCAAATCTTGATGTTTAAACAGTCATTTCATTCCCAATAATAGTGATTTAATCGGCTAATTAAAAACGACTCTTGTGGTGATTAACAGGCAAAGGGTTAAGGCACGATACATTGACCACTGTTGGGTCGATGTTGGACCACCGTCCAGGATGCCGGTCAAACATCAAACCAACTGTGGTATAATGTCGTGTTTGCCAAGATCTTCAGTTGCGCTGCCAAGGCCAGAAACATACGGTGTTTACTCTTCCACCAACAGAATTCACTTTTATATTATGAGTGTTATGGAATTCGGCATACGAAAGTGGACTCTGGTGGTGAAAGGCCATAGTGGGGTGTGTAACTAACAGTGGGGTGTGTAGCATGGAGAGCGAGGTGTTGGCGATTATTACTGAGTAACCAGCGATTTAGTTAATATGCACACTTATCCATACTAACTAATCACCAATATCTGTAGCTACCATAATGTAGAGAATTCACTCTCGCCGTTACAGACTATCGCTGATACAGACTCCACCTGCCACCCCCCCCCCCCCCCCACACCCCCGGCAACACAAACCTATTAACCATGTTAGTAATCCACGTACATTGGAGACATAGCTGACTCCAATCATGACACCATAATTAATCATCATATAGATATATCAGTGATAATAAACAGTGATTTACAAAAGATATTGTATAAATCCTTTATTAACCGGACATTCAAACTAGCGACTTCCCGTTTTATCTCTGTATCTGAGTGTTAGTAAATTAGTTTGTCTAGCATAGAGAGCATAATCTGCGTTTTAAATGCATTATTCTACTAATAACTGTTCAAATATGACGCATAAGGAGTTATCAAATAGCTGTGATCATGATTAACCCTTGAAGCGTCAAGTTATCTATCTAATGACAAATAATTTCATTTGAAGTCGTGTCTCGCTGATGGGATCCACAACGTGTGTGAAAATGCCAAGATGTAGGGCCTATAGATGAAATGTAAGGACAATTATTTGCAGATCTTGATGATCATGCTGATCAAAATTATTATTATGCGATTTGAGATCCAAATAAACGGTATTAAAACGATAATGGTGATGATTTATGGGGCTTAAAGTGTTAACTTGACTATAACCAAAAAACACGAGACGTTTACCCAATGTTGGTTCAATGTTGGACCAGCGTCGTAGACGGTGGATCAACATTGAGCTAACATTGGGTAAACGCTTCTTTTTTGTTGGAAACCCGTCCTCTCGATTGATCTGTACTGCATACACAACAAAACGAAACGCTCAACTAACGCCGACACAATGCTGGCCGACTGTCTGCGCCGCTGGCCCGGCATTGAGCCAGCATTGGGTGAAGATCTGGTGTTTGCTGGGTCAGCCTTGGCAGCTCTAGTGATAAGGTGTGCTACCTGCCACTTCAGGGAGTCACAGTTACCACACGTCAACACGAACAATTTCTACCAGCAAACAGGAGACATTCACCCATTGTTGGATCAATGTTGGGCCAGCGTCGTGGACGCTGGACCGACATTGATCCAACAATGGGTGAGTGACTTGTGTTTGTGATCAAACCTTTCAACGTGGTGACCGTCTTTAGACATCAGATTCTGACGTCTAAAGACGGTCCCCGCGCTAAAAGAATCAGGCAAATATAAGGGAAGTAGATGCATGAGACCCATAAGGTATTCAAATGAAGCGGAAAGAGCCAACTAAGACTGACATTTATGATGATTTCAAATTGGGAGGAACCCCACTTTGGTTTCCATGGTTTACACAAATATATGTCGGCGTTGTAAGGGTAACATACCTGTGTGAGATAGATCGCTGACTTCCGGGCTGAAATTCACCGTCACAAACATCAAATGCTGCACCCTCCTGCTCAGGCATTCCTATTTCTGATCCGTGAATCGCCATTGAAGCCGCAGACGCCCTGCCACCTGACGTAGCGTATGATTGAACAGATGACTTGTCCATATGTGGCTTCCCCATA
The DNA here is from genome assembly GCA_964017125.1 of Flabesymbios commensalis. Taxonomy (NCBI): domain Eukaryota; kingdom Metazoa; phylum Annelida; class Polychaeta; order Terebellida; family Flabelligeridae; genus Flabesymbios; species Flabesymbios commensalis. The sequence goes on along the minus strand of OZ024905.1, from coordinate 24,130,953 downwards.
TGTTCTGCTGATATGTTTCTTGTATGTGGATGCTGTTTAGCAGGTGGTGGTAATAATTTAGCTTTAGTGGCTATCAATTCTTTTTTTAAGTCTTGGATGATCAGGTGGCACTGGTTATTTTGTAGTGTGAGATCCTTCAGGCGTTCCTCCACCACCTTCTTCTCTTTGGCACTGATACGCATGTCCTCATGGAGGGACTTCCATTTTTCCAGTGTCTCCTTTAGTGTTTTATCTATCTTACCCTTTTCAGAAGCCAGGTGTTTTAAGTTAGTCTGCTGCTCGTCCAACTGTTCTCTGTGCATAGCCTCAACACTGGTAAATCTGGTTTTCAGTTCATTGAGGGTTTTGTTAGTGACTTGTTGATCATTTTCTAATTGTTCTATATAAATCTTTTGCTGTTGTACGTTATATCTGAGCCTATCACGCTCCTCTTTTAATGTATCCATAGATTCCTGTCCATCAGGAAGGTCTTGTCTGCCAGTAGAACCAACACCTTTATTGACACCTGAACCATATTCACCACGACTCATTTTATCCAGCTCTACTTGCAGCTCACTATTTCTCTGTTGTAGTAAGGTATTCTCATGTTGTAAGAATGACTCATCAGATTCAGTTCTATTAGGTTCAGTCTGATCAGTCAATGTAGCACCATGAGTTTCCAACTGTCTAATCTGCGCTAACAACGACTCCCTGTGCTGAAGTAAGTTCAGTGCCCCATCGCTAAATGTCTCAGATATATCTTTGCGCATGAGTTTTTCTTTTTGCTCCAGTTGTTGCACACTAAGCTTGAGATGCTTTACTTGTTCCGCAGACTGAATCCCTTCTTTCAATCCAGAATCGGCTAGCTGTTGTTTTAAATCGTCATACTGCGCCATTAACATACTTACTTCTTTATGTAGAGGGCTATGTTTTACATGCAGTGTTTGCGTATCGTGTAACCCTAATTGAGCACATAAATCATTTCTCTCCTCTTTTAGTTTATCAATACTACTTTCTAGTACATGCTGTACATTTAAAAGCTCCTCTAATGTACCCACCAATCTACAACTTTTAGATGCATTATTTGGAAATAGTTTTGATAATTCCAACATTTTTTGTGCTAAATGTTCAAAATTATCCACCCCAATGTCTTTTAATAATGTAGCTTCCTGCTCTTGAAGATGAAGAATACGATGGTTTTGCCGTTTTTCTTGCTCTGCCAGTAAATCAAGGCTTTCTTGAAGATTCTCACACTGGCTTTGCCTTTGACTCTGTTTCTTAACCAATTCCTGTACGTCCTTCTCAAGCTGTTCTTTCTTGTCCTCACTAATGATGCCTTGCTCTTCTTCAGATCTCTTATTGTCTTGTCTTTTGGGAATCTGTGATTTCAGTGTATTCTGGTCAGTGTATGCAGTCTCTTCACTACCATCACCTCCCACAGTATCACAGACTGAGAGATCGTCACTCTCTGTAAATACATGATATCTCAGCATACAACAGAGTATACAAAGCAGCATTGAAGATTAAATAAGTACATAATATATATTTTGCTATTCAAAAACTCAACAATCACGATACATTGATTCAAGATTGGGTTAATGTTGGGCCGGCGTCAAAACGTTGGGCCAACATTAACCCAATATTAGGCTAATGTCTTGTGTTTGGAGGTGTTTCATAAATAAATGCCCGTATAAAATCCAACAATTATTTCAATTGGATGCATTCATGATATACATGTATATACCGGTATATGAAAATAGCTATTGTCACATCCGTCATAGCATTGTTAGGTTAAAATAAATTTGAAGACCAGCAATGATTTTACGGCTAAAAATCCTCTAATAATAAGTTTAAAAGTCAAACCATTCAAACTGAAGCAGTCAGCCAATTCAACACATTGTTGCATTGTCTGCCTGAGATACGAGACTCTCTGTGGTGTGATTTGCACTGTGCCTTCTTCATCCAAAGTTAGTACAATTTATTGACCTAATGTTGATTTGACGTTGGTCCAATGTCAAATCAGCATTGGGTCAACGTCTTGTGTTGCTGTGTTCACCTTGTGCTGACCAGGTGATATGGCATGCGATTAGTGTCGTAGTTAGTTAATATATCTATGTTGCTCTCCGAGTGTGACGGAATATAACGTTACTGTGATACATGGGATCTATGGCAGATAATTATGATGATGGACCGTGTCCAAATACCGCGCCCCTGGACCTAAAACTGTTTGTCATTACCATCGTTTAATTCAACACTGTAACTCAGCGGTCAATTGACAAATTCCCCTTAGTACTTCAGGACCCATAGTGACGTTTAAAGACGGTTTCAAATACCGCATAATGTACTCGAAAGTTATAAAATCTCACAATGTTGATGACTATAGCATAATTATTCAGATATTTTGATAACTTTTTTTGTGGTACTTTAGTCCGTAATTAGAGATTCAAGTGTTATATTTATGAGAGTTGATGCAAAATAATTCAGCAGTTTCCCTTGTGTCTTGTGTTTGGAGGTGTTTCATAAATAAATGCCCGTATAAAATCCAACAATTATTTCAATTGGATGCATTCATGATATACATGTATATACCGGTATATGAAAATAGCTATTGTCACATCCGTCATAGCATTGTTAGGTTAAAATAAATTTGAAGACCAGCAATGATTTTACGGCTAAAAATCCTCTAATAATAAGTTTAAAAGTCAAACCATTCAAACTGAAGCAGTCAGCCAATTCAACACATTGTTGCATTGTCTGCCTGAGATACGAGACTCTCTGTGGTGTGATTTGCACTGTGCCTTCTTCATCTGCCGGAACCAGCTGATCCAGTAACGCACAACCATTCACCAGGTGACGCCTCATACTTATTGCTCGTGACTGACTGCCTGCCAACTGTGATATTGATGAGGCAACGCTGTCTTCCTGGTCCTGTAACAAATGTGATATTTACGTGGAATAAAGACAACAGAATGTGGCACTGAAAAAAATAAAACAAGGTTATGGAGGAGTATTTCAAGTGTTGGTCCACATATGCGAAGATATCCAAAATTGAAATGTCTCATGTCTGTTGGGATGTGCCGTATAATGTGCAAAATATATCCCATGACTTTAATCAGTTAACCCTGTCCTGTTTCAATTGTATTTTTCGTCAATTGAAGCTGGAATTGCTAACGCAGTTTCCAGCTTCAAATGACGAAAAATATAGATATTTTTCGAAAATATACATCTTCTAAATTGAGTTATTTTACTAACTGAAGATCTACCACAAACTGTATTGTCCATTCCAGTGACATATTATTTGGCTTAAAATATGCTTAAAACCGTATATATCCGGGTCTAGCAGGACAAGTGTTAACAGGTTAATTTGATATTAAAAGTACATAATATCATGTCGATTTTACAGAACTAACCCTGTTGTATATACATCTACATACTTCTAGTCGTCAATAAATATATATTTATCTATCAATCTTGTGTGTCTGTTACCAAATGTACATTACAATTTAAAATTTTCATAACATACTTGAGTTTGTAGACAAAGGTCAGTCTTGCCAGGAGGAAGTGTCCCTACCAGCAACAATTGGTGTACGTAATCTTAATTACTATTTAGCATTATTAAATTATGATCATTTTCTGTATATAATAAAATGCAAATGTAGTAGTACCAAGTAGTAGTAAATTAAGTTTAATATTACTTCTCTGCTTGAACTTTCATTTTTGTAACTGCAATAGGTTTAAAACAGGGCACGGTTGGTTATTGAGAGAGCTACTTCACTAGCCACTCAGGGATTCTGGGCATGTCTAGGGCATTTACCCCCAGATGGCCGGAGACTGAGTTTCGCTGGGCATTTTAATGCTGAAACAACATGGAATTTCGCACGGCTCCCCTATCCTCGGCTCGGATAGTCATTAGAGTAGCAATAGTTCAGGTTCATCCCAATTTAGAGACCAAGTGCATTAGCACCGCTATTGAGTGGAGGAACCAGGGTATGAGGCTGGCAACCGCCCGAAGATTATACCCAGCTCGTGGGGGCTGAAGCTTCTCCTGGATGATCGCTGTATACTAGCGCTTCTGTACCATTCTGTACAGCATGCAACACTTTTCAGATGGAACAGCTTCCTAATGACCTGTCCCAGATGGGCGTAAAGAGTATTACTAAACTATACCCCCGTCGGATTAATTGTTTTTCGCCATTTTTTCAGTCTCAAGCGCTTTTCATGAAAATTTGCAAAGACTATTTTCGAGTCACTCGCCGACTACCATGAAATTTTCATGGAAAAATAGTCTATAGCTGAAAAGTTAGATCATCTGGCATGCAATGCAATTCAGGGCTAAAAACGAACTTTAATGCAACCGGCTCAATGGGTTTATTGAGGGACGTCGTAATTACAAATATACTACATGTACATGTAAAGTGATCTAACTTTTGAAATATATAATATTTTTTCATGAAAACTCCACGTGACCATATATGTGTGGGCGTCTTTTTTTTTAGAATAAAGACATCCTATTGTTGTGACATAATTTGTAACATCCTATTTTACACTTATATTGCATTTATCTTTGTCCATAAATCAAATCTTGTTTACTTTAAGAAAAAAATAGTTGACTAGATCCGGGAATTTATGTGCTAGAGCCATCTGGTTTAAGCCATGATAGCAATCACATTGTACACCATCATCTCGACACGCATATCTTGGTCTGCCTCAGATGCCCAACAATCTCTAGATAAACTAAAACCTTGTAGAACCAACGTTTGACTTAGATGATAGAATCTAAATTAAAACTCAGCCCTGTTAAAACTGAATACTTCCTCATTGAATCAAAAAAAGCAACGGAACAAAATGATGTCATATTTATGTGAACATCTTTCTGTTCGACCAGCATACCAAAATTAAATCAGTCATAAAGCTGGAGATCGCAATAGACAGTGACCTCGATTTTCGTCAACATATCTCCCATTAAGTGTGTATAAATAAGTCTTGCTTTCACCACGTACGCAACGATTGTCAAATTAAGAATAATCTCTCAATACCAGGCTAGTTTCTTGTAGTTTCTTATTCTCTGACATTTTAATTTATGCACAGTCACTTATATGACATTGATATCCAAATAACCTGCTTACCTCTACAATTACTACAAGCTGTAACACCAAGCCCAGCCTGTTCAACTAATTATAACCAACTTTTTCAAGCGCCTTAAAATTTACTTTGGACCCAAGGCCTTTTCAATGGATGTGCCCTCCTTGTGAATCTCTCTTCTGGCTTCCATATGAGAACTATTAAAATTACGACATTATTTTGTCAACTTTTAAACCATACACACCGTTTTGGTCAAGTCTTCTTATCACAGATAACGAGTGACGTGGCGCCCAGATGACGACTTATGCTCAAACACTAGTAATCTAGTCCCTGTGAATCCGAGTCACGGAGAATTAGATTGCTATGGAAATATTTTAATTGATTGATTGATTGATTGACTGATTTATTGATATTCAACAGGTAGACAGTTAAAAAAAATGTTTTTTGTTTAAGTTGAATAGAAAATTGGAGAAAGGCGAATAGTTTATTTGACCTTGAAGAATTCGAACACAAATCGGCTAAAAGTTGTTTAAACAAGAAATTGTTTAAACTAATCTATGGCTGTTAAAAGTTTGCGCTTCGAAATTGTGTAATTCTTTATCGATGTCTTACCATATATATTGCTCAATAAAGATCTATTGCGAAACGTTAGGCTATTCCAAAATGTGCAATATTGGCCATCTACATGCATATTACATGGATACTGTTATAATAGCTCTATACAACGATATCTGCGAAAAACATCCATAGATACCTGTAATAATATAACCCTGGTAGCCACGAATATCTGCCAATCATCCACGGATACCTGTAAAATCCATGGACACCTGTATAATATCAATGGATACGATTAGGCCTACCTATCCAAACTCCAAGGATATCTGGCTAACATCCACGGATAACGAGATAATATCCACGGATATCTGTGAAAATCCACGGATACCTGTATAATATCAATGGATACCTGGAAGACATCCACGATTAGGCCTACCTATCCAAACTCTAAGGATATCTGGCTAACATCCACGGATAACGAGATAATATCCACGGATCTCTGTGAAAATCCACGGATACCTGTAGAATTCCACGGAATGCTAGATAACATCCACGGATACCTGGCTGACATCCACGGATACCTGTAAAAATCAATGGATACCTAAATAATGTCCAAGGTTACCTAGCTAGCATTCACGGATATACTCGACGTTTTAGGCCCTATATCTGGGATGGACGTGGAGCCTGCATGTTGATTGCTAAAAAGTAGGCTACTGGGCTTTGTACATGATTAATACGCACATTGGAAAATATAGCACAACACCCTGCTTCTGGGAGTGTATATGGCTAAAGGTCCCGAGAGAAATGAAATGGTTAGGGCCTTAGGCCACTTTTATGCACATACAGGCTAAACTGGACCAGGATGGTGAGATGAATCAGATGCCCCTTGTCTCCAGACAAAGGATTCGGACCCTGGCGGTCTGGGGCCGAGGACGCTACCTCTCGGTCACGGAGGCTCTTCATAATACTGAGTTTTAGGAGCGGATGGGGTTTTCTGTAAACCGTCCAGACCGGGGAACGAGCCCCGAGCTCGAGCGCGTCAGACAGTATAGTGCTAAGCACTGCGCTATGAGCCCTGCTCTGAGTGAATTCCAGTGTGGAGATTATGGCACTGGTTTAGTTTACCAGCCCGAGCCCGAAGGGCGCCGGCTAACCAGTGCCATAATCTCAACCCCTTTACGATCCGAGTGACCATTATGCATTTTCTCGCACGAATTTATAATAAACAGTGTCTTGAGCCACAAAGATCTAAGATTGTGATGTTGCGTAAGCCAAAAGTGCGAGTGTGGGATTATCCACACTTGGTCTCCAGTAGGCCAATCACAGCTTGAGTGTGTGAATGCTTGTTCCACATCCATCAAAATAATTATACCAAGACTTAAAGTCCCTGTTTTCAAGTGTTGCCAAATGAAATTAAATACCCCTCTCAATTTCTCGGAAGAGTTTTACGTACCAGACAACCCTGCAAGCGCCACTATGTTTTTATATATCATACAAAGCGATTTTTTTGTATTATTTCAATTGGAAAATAAAAGTATGTTTAAACTATGATAGATTATGCAAACATTTTTTATGATTAATGGTGATTATTACTTTCGTAGATTATGCTAACATTTTTGTATTCAACTGAACATAAAAGTTCATCCGTGTATGGAGCTTGAATACTCATCCGTGGATGAAACTTCATCCGTGGATGGGTAGTGCGTATTCATCCGTGGATGAAAGTTTATCCGTGAATGGAGAGTGTGTATCCATCCGTGGATTAATCCCAATCCGTGGATTGGATGACCTCACTCATCCGTGGATGATAATTCATCCGTGGATGGGAAGTCCTCATTTATCCGTGGATGTTCAACATCCGTGGATGCTGACTGGTTTTATCCACGGATAGATGACAAAATCCGTGGATTGTGAGTTTTTCATCCACGGATAGCACTGTTTTTAAGTGTAAATATTTCCCGTAATAATGTTCACTATATAACTAAAACAAATCTGTGGAGTGTGGAGTCGTGGTATTAGCGCGACGAAGTAGATATGGGCCATTTAAAAAAAAATGAACATCAACGGTAGACATTTTGAGAAAAAATAATTCTGATTTTGTGAATTTAAATGTTATGTATGCATATAGGAAACTATGCCAAGCATCAGTGTGCAATATCCAAGCAGCATGTTATATATTAGCACTTTTAGAGACATTAATAGAAATATTTTTTTGTCTTTACCGGTATGGTTTAAATAGTGGGCAATTTTATAAGATTGAAATAGCTCTATGACCCACTTGTTCGGCCGGCCCTTAAGTTTTTCGTTGGTATATTTAGGTCAATTTAGGTGGCTTTTTAAAATAATGTAGCGAAAAAAGCGGGACCGTCCCCCCTCCCCCGTCCTGGATCTGCGGCCGGCATCTCACGTCATTAAGTTGACTATAGGCCTTTATTTACCCAATGTTGGTTTAATGTTGGCCCAGTGTCGTAGACGGTGGACCAACAATAAAGTAACCTTGGGTGAATGTCTCAGATACTAGGCAATGTAAAATGCACATCGGGCGTCGTAATCAAATGCGGCCACGGACGATAATACGCGTAGTTGTCAATTCACATATATTTGGTAGTATTCCAGCTTTCATATTTTTTTGTAAATTATGTAGCAAGCGATAATAGTTGTCATGTGTCAGGGATAGGCCTATATTTACATTGTACAAGTTTATTTTCACGCGGCATAACTTACCTGTTCATTTTCATAAGGTCCTGGTGTAGGTTATTCAGCTCCGTGAATGAGCGCCAAAAAACAAACATTGACAGCAGGGCATTGAAAGAACGATTTTGATTGGTTGTCATTGTTGGGTTAAATAAGAGTTTTAGTCTTCTTGCACACCCCGTGACGGGGTAAATAGACACTCCCATGCAATTTATTATTGGCATCAAAATTACTTTACATTGATCACATGCAGATCACGACACTTTGCGACAAATATAGCCACTAATATATACAAGAATATTCTCCTCCTCAATGGTAATTACCCATTTGTGACGTGAATGATTTCAGCATTGAATAAGCTAATTCTGTGACAGAATCGCTCAGAAAGCAGTAACAGTAGCATGCTTTATATCAGCAAAATATAAAGACGCTGAACCAATGATGGGGTGATGCTGGATCAGCATTACAAACCTTGTACCAGCATTACTCTATAATTGGGTCAACGTCTCGTGTTAGCTGGGCGTCACCTGTTGTTTCTAAACATTGAATATGCATACCGGTACTTGTTTATACGGGCGCATCAACCCCTGAAGTACCAAAGGGAAGAAGACAATTAAAAAGTCTTGATAAGTAACCACCAAATTATTGGATAAAAAATAGAAGTAAAGCTCTGTCAATACTTATTTTTCTGGTTTTTATGATGTAAAGTATGCATTGTTTTCAATAGGATCAATGTCATAATTACTCGTCGTAATATGGTAAAAACATACTTAATAGATGGTAAAAGCATTAGTTCCAACCCCCAATACCAGGGGACAGCACTGAGAACGATTTCACGTTTTGGGGAGAGTCGACCAGCTCATTGTAAAAAGTCTTTAGTAACATGGTGACAAATGCAATACGGTCTTTTTAATATTGACAAGTCTTTATTGATTTCTAATTTTGCTTTTGTGACTTTTCGTAATACAACATGGCTACTACCTACCATCTTGGTATGCCTATTATATTAGAATGCTAAACTAAATGTTATCATTTGCCTACTATTTTGGATGCATTAACTGAAGATGACATTGACTGGGATGCTATATTATGTCAGTCTGACAAAAATGTGCAACTTTAAAATCATCAAAATCCACACACCATGTTAGGAGATGCTGAGCAATATACCATAGCTAAATGACTTAGGTGAGTTGCCAAGCTCCGAAGCTGTATATGGTGGTGGTAGAGTAGAGCTAATGATTGAACACAATGTAAAATGGCACACAAACTATAGAAGGGGAACAAAAGGTTGAAAGGGCTACAGTGAGACCCGCTGGATGCGTTCAGGAGGATCATGAGGAAGTAGAGTTAATTTATTACCCAGAAACGGCTATTTGCTATTTCTGAAAGACACAATCTGGTGAGAAGAAAAACTGACGGAAAGCCTAAGGGGGCAACCATTCAATATCCAGGGGGAGGGCAGGGATATTTTCGAAATAAATAATTAAAGGCAGGGAGAAGGTGAAATAAATAATTTGATGTCGATCCCATTTGAAATAAATAATTTATGGCATATCGGGCAAGCCTACATGTTTTGGCGTACTAAACTATTTTCTAGCCGATGAAATTTTGAAGATTCTGGAGATATTCAGCTTCTCACATTGCAAAATATTAGGCTAATATCATATTATATAGCCTTAATAAATAATACATTGGCAATTTTTAAAAGTCGTTCCAAAAGTGGTTGAAATAAATAATTTGTTAACCGTACAGCTGGAAAAAAATAACCATGAGCTGGATCATATTGAAAAAAATATTTTGGTCCATCCCAATATCCCTGCCCCCCCCCTGGATATTAAATGGTAGCCCCCTAATTAGCTGCTGACAAAATTTGTGCTAATCATAGCATAGCATAGCTAATCACCAGCTATCCCATGTCACACAAACTGCCTGTACGTTCCCAATGCGGCTGCACATGAGACTGTAAGTCACCCTGTAAAGGTTTTATCAAAGCGTGCATTTCTAATTGCGGGTGTAAAGGAAATGCTTATATGTATACCTAAACTGTATGAACATCTTTTTACTACTGCAAAATTTCATTGAAATCGGTTGAGAATTGACTGAAAAATCGGCGATAAACATTCGACACAAGTTAATCTGACGGCGGGTATTATACTATAGCAACCATCCCAGTACCCCAAAAAATGAAACCGTCAACATGTTTCTGACAGTAAAATGCCCACATATATGTTTAGCGCCTTAGTTAAAAAATCTTGACTTGAGGAGCGCAAATTGTCCATTTGATTTTTTACCAAATAACTATATGAGTGACGGCAACAAAACACTATTTAAACGCATTAGTCAGCGAAACATCAAAGCATTGACTGACTAACTCTAACCTTGCAAATAAATTAATTGATGTCATTTCACGAGTCATTTCCAAAGGCAAACACATGATTGTGATCTTCACACATAGTCATGTGTATAAAGGGCTCACTAAATATTGTGAACAGTTGGAAACAATGTATTTATACTTTCATTATAATACTGCGCTGCAAAGCCAAAATACAGTAACTGTTGACTTGAAAAGTAACCACTTACTGCCCTTTGGTTATGCAGAATAGGTTACCTTGCTTTGAGTCCTCAGATCAGAGTGTGCGGTATCTGTTGAGGATGGCTCTGGGACTCTTCTATCAAACAATACAGGTTCCTGTCCAGTGCTATGCTGTAAATCACTGGCACTGTGCTTTACAAGCTGAGCAATGCCAGCTCTTTCAGTGGTAATGGGACTCTGGTTTTCGATTCGTTCTAGTGCAACAAGATCAGGACAGCTACCTTTTCTTAGGCGTAGTCCACGCATCAGCGCCACGCCAGAGCGAGCTATGTGACGCTTCAGCTGGTCTATTTGACTTCTCAACTCTCCTGTATCTTCTGTCTTTCCAAAGGTCTCGTACTGATTAGCACTCCGCAACCCGGTTCTTGAAATATCTTCCAGAGAACCTCTGTTGGAACTGCTGTTCGACATTGACAAATTGCTCGTTGAAAAGGAGAGATCATCTGGCAGCAGCAAAGAAAGGTTTGATTCACTTCTGCTTCTGGAAGGTCTTCTGGACAGGAGTCCCGCGTTTTCCAGCAGCCCTCTGTAATATCTCATTTTGTCACCTTGCTTACGCACCGTAGCTTCAGTAGATCCCAGTTTCTCTTGCAAGTAGTCCAGTTGGATCTGGAAAGTAAAGGAACCTCTTAAGTCAAACTAGTAAATTGTTGTTTTACGTCACTTTCCGGCACTAATGGTCATTTAACATGTCTAAGTGACATTGTAAAAGGATAAAAAAGTGCAGTCCTACGATGAGATGAATGCTATACAGATGGTGAATGATGTGAGGGCGGGGTGATAGGGCATAGAGGGTTGTTGCGAGTATTTTCCTTCACTCACCCAATGATAGTCCCCAGAGCAACACTAACTAAGGGTAACTCCATTCATCTCAAGTGAGACACATAGGGCCGTATGTATGAATCTAGTTTAGCTTAAAACAATGGCTCAAACCATACAAAACATCAGGTTAAACCATTGTTTTAAGCTATTTAAACTATTTCATGCATACGGCCTATAATATCTAACACTCTATTCCCGGTTGTTTCAAGGCTACCACGGACAACATCAGTGCCTGTACTGCTGGCAGTGCTTGCACTGACACGAGAGCTGCATTAGCACAGCTGTTGAACGGAGGGACCGGGGTAAGCCACTGGCAATCCGCTCGAAGATTATGGTCAGACACGTGGAGGCTGCAGCTTCCCTTGGATGGTTGCTGTAGACTAGTGTTTCCGTACCATGCTGTAAACCATGCAACAGACGGAACAGATTCCTGTGACCCTCCCTGGATGGAAAAGTACTACCACTAGCTAAAATCACAGTACCACCTTAACCCTTTCAGTCCTCACGATGCATTAAAGCATCATTTTAGATTTCAGAAAACAGACTTAATTTTCCTACAACCAAGAGTTTTAGAATGAAAATTTACATGAAACTGGTTTACCAATACATGGCAATTTTCTTCAATTTCCCACCCACTTCATGTCATCTTCATTCACTACAAGCCGAGAATTGCGGTAGCAATTCGCGGCTTGTAGTGGATGAAGATGACAATGGTAAATTCAGGCTTGAAAGGGTTAAGTCAAACTAAACCATGTTAACCCTTAAAGCGCCAAATTATAGAATTTAATTTGTTAACCACTTGAAATTGTGCCTCGCTATCGCGACCCACAACCTCAAGTGGGTATCAAAACATATGCCAATCTAGCAAACTTATTATTCATATATCTTGTTTCAATGAAAAATCCAAAGGTTGAAAACGGCTATAGATGTGATTAGTACCTTGAGGGTTAACCCTTGTCTTGCTATGCCCGGATATATACGGGGTTGAGGATGTTTTAGATCAATACAAATATCACTTAATTTTGATAAAATAGTTTTTAGTAGATGCTTAGTTGATCCAATAATGTAATTTTAGACATATTTTTCGTCATTTGAAGCTGGAAATTGCGTTAGCAAATCCAGCTTCAAATGACGAAAAATACAATTGAAGCAATTCAGCAGGACAAGGGTTGAAAATAATCCGCGGATTGAAAAACAGTCAGTGATATATGATGTACAATACGAGTGTCTAGTTTCAAATTGATAAATGTATGTATTCTGCTAGGCTGGTGAGCTTGTGCTTGACTTGCCGAGGAGGATTAACCTATTTGAGACCAAGGTCCGAGACTTAACCCTTTAAAGACAGAGTGTGTATCTTTTGCTCAAAATTATTAGTCTTCTAATCCTATATGGTCTTTGAAAGATGTGGAATTAAGTAATAGTGAGAGCCTTAAATATCTGGGTGTCAATATTACGAATAAGTAGAGTGCACATGTAAATGATAGAATTCTGGCCTACAGGAGAGCTTACTACGCAATGCAAGGCATTGGATATTGTAATGGGACAACAAATGATAATATGCTAGGTTATCTATGGTCGTCAGCTATTCGACGGTTCTATCTCTGTACGGTTCTATAATACCCTTGAAATCAATTCTTACGTGCTATAAATAAAGAGACAATGCTAAAAATGTAGGAATTACAAGTACAATTGTTAAAACAAGTTATAGGTGTACATAAATTCGCCAATAGCTCTCCTATTTTAAAAGCTCACAATAATCGGAAAATAAAATTCAGTATATATAGAAATAGATTAGACCTGATTCACTCAATGCTCTGTAGTTTTTCAAGAGCTATGATATTTTATGTCATTTATAAAAACACCATATTTCTGTGAAATTATCGGTCAGAAGGACTTGATTTTTAAGGTGAAGCTTACATGTGAAAAGTATGGCATATCTGTTTTGAAGCATATTTTTTACGACTATTATTCAAGAGACATTAAAAATAATTTTACAAAGTGATATGCCCTCACAATTGGCTCAGTGACAGTGTACGGAAACGTTTAGAAAATAATGACCCCTAAAACAGAATTATTTTAAATTTACTACTGATCTGTTGGTGTAATATCCCAGGCTACCATTCGTATTTAATTAGGCACATATTTTTTTTGATGATTGGAGATATTGGTTATCTGCACTGAATGTGTTGTGTTATCTGTGCTTACCTTAGAGTCAGTAAGTTTAGCCTGTACATCAGGTTCAGATGGCTGCTCCTCAGTGCTGCTTGAGCGTAATGGACCCCTTTGTAACTTAGGAATACGACTCTTACCCAATGAATGACCACTGCTTGACGAAGATGGTGATGCTGATCTCATTATCATATCTTTCTCTGTCTTTTGTTTATCTAGATCTGTCTTTAACCGTTCAATTTCTTTCGCCATTTTAACAACTAAATCGGGATTAAAACCTGAAGGCGCATCTTCTGTTTGAGTGTTCAACTGGATTTGCTTTTTTAGAAGATCATTCAAATTATCTGATTGTCTGAGTTGTTTTTTCAGCTCTTCCAGTTTTTTCTCACTACTCGCACCATATTCTTTGACCATCTCTTCTGCACCATGTACATCTTTCTTGGTAGATATATCATCAAGTTTTAATTGGTTGAGTTCCCTTTCTTTACATTCTAGCATATGCTGACATTCCTGCAGTTGGTTTCGTAATGAGATCACTAACCTCTTGTCATTGTCAAACAAGTCACCTTTCAGAAAATCTAACTGTTTTTGTAATCCACTTATTTCTGACGTGGATTGTTTGAGCTGGTTTTGAAGCATTATCACCATAGTCTGATCAGACATATCAGCTGGTCTATTTGATTCAAAATCTAAATTCTCATCACCCCCTCTTGACGTCAACCGAAAAGTCAACGCTTCATTTTCGTCTGTCAACTTTTGCAATTCCTTCTTCAAAACATTTACCAGTTGCACTACTTCCTCTGGCGGCATCTCCGCAAGCACTTGGTCATCCTGGATTGCGTTCATCAGATCAGGCAACTCTAGAAATGATGGTAAATAGCTGGTGCCCAGACACGATGAGTCACTGATCAGAGAATGACCAGGAGATGCCATAGACATAAAGCTTAGCTGGTGCTGTGATGAATTAGATCCCAGACGTAGAACCGCATCACTACTGGCTGCTGTCACCCTGGTCAAGTCACCATCTGTCATATCTCCTGGAGTACCCCTATGGTCATTCTGTGAGGTCACTCTACCCCGGCAATCACCACTATGGTCATCCTGTGACCTCACTCGACCCCGGACATCACCACTATGGTCATCCTGTGAGGTCACTCTATCTCGGACATCACCACACATCTCTGGTCCGCCATCTGTCATCTGCCGAGCACCTAAACACATGACATAATTAGAATACAACGTGTCAGATCAGCACAGAAAATACATATTTATAATACTGTTCATGTATCGGTCCCTTGGAAAAAACTGTTGAATATGTCAGAAACACGTTTGGTGATGTAAGTACACAATTCATTTGCACAATATGCAGTGTAGTTTTAGAGAACATAATTAAGTTTTTGTGCAAAGATAAGTTCAATCTCAAACAAATTCAGACATATTTCTAAAACTGAATCGCTTATTTTGCGATTATTTTCTGGACTCAGTAGTTTTCGCGAATCACATTCGAAAAAGCAATAAAGCCTTAACTATTCATTCATTTCAACTGATTTAACCCCAGATAACTTTATGCGAGAACCGTGTATCTGTATATTTTGTGAACTCACATGGTAGTAAGAAGCGGACCTTCTTCTGACTATGACGAGTATTATGTCTAAGGGTAGCAGCATTATCTAAAAGCTTTGTCTCTGCTGAGCGTAATGAACAAGAGGTAGATTTCTTTCTCACGGGTATAGCAGATGCTTTTCCCATACTTCTAATTTTCATGTTTCTTCTACCTTTGACAAGGGATTTATATCTGTCTGGCAATCCTAGCTGTGTTTATATGGATACTGTGAATGTGTGGTGATGAGATCATATATTATAAATGTAAAGTAGCTCGGTGCTGTTGCCACCCCTTTTGAGGAGAGAGATAGCATAGCTAAGGAGCAAAACTATTAACACTTTGCTCTCGGGGACTCATTATCTTTTTGTCGAATAGAGTTACATCAATCAATTATCTGCTGACACACCCAAATATAGTAAATTATGCAGTGGAAATGTGGGAAAATAAGGAATTTGATTTTATAGATAATTGAGAAAATATTTTTGATATTGAACTTGGAAAATATTTCACATAATTGAAAAATGTTATGGAGTGTTGTATAGTGTTTACTTCTAAATTAATCTTCTCTCTCTTCGTATTTAACGACATAAGGCAGTTGCGTACTAAGTTAATCTAAATGGGTAACTTTCGTTCTGTTGTACATGTAAATGATGTCAGTGTGGTGTTTGTTTAGAGCGATATGTTTTCCTTGATAACGCTCGTATGGAAACAGAAGGGTTTAGTAGATAACCCAGAAAACACGAGGTATTGAACCAATGTAGGCTCAAGGTTGGACCACCGTCTACGACGCTGGCCCAACATTCAACCCACATTGGCTCAATGCCTCGTGTTTGGTAGGAACACTGCAAGCAACAGATATTGACTCGGTGATGGTCTAATGTTAGTCGATAATCTACGACACTGTGCCAAAATTAGCCCACTATGGGGTGAGGGTCTCTCATGTGTACCCAGCATACAATATACATTGATGCAATGTTGGGTCATTGTTGGTCCATCGTCTACGACGCTGGCCCAACAATGACCCACCATTGCATTAATGCCTCTTGTTTTCTGGGTAGGGTTCTGCATGGTGAGCGTTGGCAGTGTCGCTGATAGCAGTACGTGTAATAACAGCGCTACTGTAGAGAGGTGTAACACACACTCAGTAGTTACTAGTGACACCATCGCTACCCTATATTTACAATGTCACACTTAGAACTACGACATCAAGGACGTCGCTCAAATACTCCGTCAACACTGAAGTGAGTGTAATGTTTAACCTTTTCATAACTGGAGCGCTTCCCAGCATGACATTCAACTTCAAATACAAGAAAGTTATTATTGTTATATGATTAAAGTCACCGGGTATGCAGTAGAAGGAAATGTTTTCAGATGTATGAATTGCTTGCGAGCGTGTATATTATACTGTTGCCCATCAGTGATTACATTCAATCTTTGTGCTAAGCTTAAAGCGTAAATGAATTGCTTTGAAAATAAAGTGAATATTTAGTGAAATTTAGCTGGGAACCAGAAACTGGTGATATTGTTACAAGAAACTTACTTTAACAAGTACTTTAAAAATGCGAAAAATGTCCAAACGGCAATGTTATTACCTCTATGATTGTGAATTGCATCCGAGGGGATGGCACTGTACACCTACCGGCGGTACCGTAATGATACACATGTAACAGGACACAGCATTGTTTCAACATAAACCCAACGTCTACCAACGATTACTCAACAACGCTCGGCACATTTACCACTACGATGTTACCCATAACCGTATTAACGGGACAAGTAGGATCAAGCGTTTATACGGGTAATGTAGCGAGAAAGGTGGGCAAACAAATATATATCATACATTGTGCGTTATTTATGTGTACCCATTCAAATCTCTGCTACTGTGACTGACCCAAAATACTTCCAAGCGAATAGCTTGTATTATTCCCACAAATGTGCAGATGTGAGAATGAAAATACATGAACAACGTCTCATAATTTAACCCTTAAAGCGCTAAATTCAATAAATAAAATTTTCACTCACGTGAAGTTGCGTCTCGCTACCGCGACCCACGTCTTCAAGTCAGTTAAAATTACCCAGATTTCTTGGATTTGAGATCAAACATTTGCTAATCTTAATGTTTGGCCCTTACAGTGCGGGGATCGACTTTAGTCGTCAGAATCTGACGTCTGTAGACGTTAGATTCTGACGACTAAAGTCGATCCCCGCACTGTAATAGTAAAAATATTTCTAATGGCCGTAGACCCATATCATAGGTATTCAAATGAATCGGAAAGAGCTAACTAAGACATATATGGTGATTTCAAATTGAAAAAAACCCTTTGCTTGTGATGTTTTAAACAAATTAATTCAACGCTTCAAGGTTTAAACACCCATTTCACTTCCAATAACTGTGATTTGATCGGCTAATAAAACAAATTAGAACTGACACTAGTCGTGCTTAGCGCCTTAAGGGTTAATCAGCTATATAGTGGGTGGATACACCAATTATTGTGATAGCATGGATTGGTCTGACTTGCTATCGCGGCCGAAAAACATCTACTCTCCACAAATTGTTCCCTCTATAAAAATTAATACTGGGTCTCGTCGGTCCGGCTCCCATGCGACACTTTAATCTCATGCGATACGTAGGTATAATAATACCCAGGAATAAAAGGGTCAACCTTCATTGAGGTTCGGACTACACCTTCTTTCCCCCTTTAAGCCCTCACGATGCATTTTACATCTCTGAAACAGACTTAATTTTCCTACAGCTAAGGGTTTTAGAATGTAAATCTCCATGAAACTGGTTTACCAATACATGGCAGTTTTCTTTAATTTTTCCCCCACTTCAAATCATCTTCATCCACTTCAAGTCGAGAATTGCGACAGCAATTCCCGGCTTGTAGTGGATGATGATGACAATGGAAAATTCAGGGATGAAAGGTTTAACCCCAATCACCTTAAAATCACATTTTTGTAAGGTGACTGATATGACATTCAGCTCCCGAAAGTCTACTTAGGTGCCGCAAAGGTTAAAAGGAAAAATAGACATCAGGGAGGAGGTAACTCCAAACATTGGAACGGATTGGAACATACTGGTCATGATAAATCCAGGACAGCAGGAATACCTAACCTGGTGTGAAACATCATATCTGAAAGTGTTTCCCGGCTACTCAGCAAATACCAGACATTAAGCCAATGCTGGTTCAATGTTGTTCCAAAGTCTACAACACTGGCCCAACATTGAGCCAGCATTGGTTCGGCGTCGCGCGTTTGCTGGCGTTGCAAGCATTAATCCAATGTTGGTTCAATGTTGGACCGCCGTCGTAGACGGCGGTCCAACATTGAACTAACATTGGTATAATGTCGTGTTTGCAGACCTGGGTACACACCTGATGACGTGGTCAAAGCCTGTTGGATGTGCTTCTCTAGTGCCGCCCTCTGCCGTCGACTGTGGTCGACACCCTCCTCCAACTGTTGACGAAGGTTCTCAACGGCTGTCAGTTCAGCCTCAAATGCAGAAGAATTCACACTGAAAATAACAACCATTTAGAGCATGGGGTGGTATAAATATTAGGGCACTTGTGTTGGCTAGTGAACTTGAATCTTAGCGGTCTCTCGATAATAAGATGCTCCCCACAATTAAAACGGTTGTAATAAAGTGAGACACCGCCAACAAATTTAATGAGAAATCCGGATTGAGTTCTACAACATTATTATTCCAACCAAATAGACAAGTACACCCATTAAGGTCCCTTCATATATAAACATTTAATAGAACACGGCATAACCCATTAAATTGGGAATTTTATTGGCTAAACACAAGGGTATTTAGTAGTAAAATGTGGTATTTTTCATTCCCTTAGATGTGCGAATTACGTCATCATTTTCCTATCTCAAGGTTTATGTTTATGTTTATTTGACTTTCAGTTAAAAACATGCAAAAATGGTACATTATAATTATTATTATCATTTTTTGAACATGTTATTAACTTTGGTTGACGGGAACAGGTCGAGACGACCTCTACAATGCCTGTCAACCATATAAGTGAATTAAAGTTATAGAATAAAATAATATCCATTGTTTAAAATAGCAATAGCAATTTAAAAATGTACATAGTATAGATTATAAATTTTACGATTTGTACACATAAAATAAAATAACCGACAATTCTCTGTCATCTGTTTCCCGCACTAAAACCAGAGATAAAATACCTACACTGTGCTCTACACCGTGTAGCAAAAAAGAACACTCTGGAAAGCGTAGAAACCTAATTAAAACCTCTAAATGCTTTAGTTGTCTATTATATCAAAGGACATACAACTAGGATATGTGAAAAGGGAAAACAGTAAAAACTTATGGCACTCTTAATTTTAACATAGGCCTACATACATCCCTAAATAAAAGTAATACTATAAACCTAGAATACATCTACTGACGTCAGCTCATATAGCCGTCGCGCAGCCGAAATATGCTAAGTAACATGTTCTATATCTACTATCATCATATTAATTATTTGTCGTTTTAATAAATCAAACTGAAAATAGCCTATACCGATGGAAAAACAATACCAGCAAGCAAGATTGACATATACATGTATGTTGTAACTTGGTGATATGATGATCAGAATAAACAGGTAATATCATCATATAAGATCAGTGTTTACAGTACTGATGCTGTTCTTCTTGCCTGATAGCGGACTACTGGAGTAACAAATAAACAACAACAAATGTTCCTCCCAAACACTTACACCATACAGAAACAAACCATTTTGGAAAACAGGTTGATACTGTGCACCAATCAGTGTACACCAAACGTTGATCCAATGTTGTTTTGATGCTGTGCCAGCGTCGCAGACAATGACGCAGCATTGAAACAACATTGTATCAATGTATAGTGTTTGCAGACATCTTAGATGCCCCAGCAAAGACAAGTCGTTAAAACAATACTAGCTTAATGTTGATTCAACATCTTGTGTCTACCGGGAATGACTATGTTATTTAAATGCACAGTTTCGTCACAATTCACAGCGTTCTTCTCAATTAGGAGTAAAGCGTACGAGGATAACAAGGAATCTACCTCTTGTCCAGGTTTCCTTGATGACTCAGATTGATATAGATCTGGCGCACTGCTTGTAGAGCATCGTCCAGTGTCTTCGCCTCCTCCTTTTCTTCTTCTATCACATGCTTCAACTGAAAACCAAACAACAAAAGAAATCGACATTAAAGTGCATAACTCTTATCATAAAATAGTCATGTATTATTGTATTATGTTATATGTTTCCAAACGTCGATGACCCTTGTCGACCAATCCGGGTGAAACTTTGTCTTAACCCTTTCAGGCCTGAAATTACAACTCATCTTCATCCACTACAAGCCGCGAATTTCGCGGAAAATTCTCGACTTGTAGTGGATGAAGATGATTTGATGTGGGTTAAAAATTGAAGAAAATTACAATGTATAAGTAAACCAGTTTCTTGGGAATTTTCGTTTTAAAACCCTTTGTTGTAGGGAAATTAATTCTGTTTTCAGGGATGTAAAATGATGCTTAAATGCATCGTGAGGGTTTAATTTTCAGCTTCAAATTAATGAGAAATACACTAGAGTGAGACTTGAACTGTAAATTTGATAGCTTTCAAAACAATATTTCGTAAATACTTATATCCTTATAAATTTCAATTTATTGAGGTGATAATCAGGAAGAGTATTCATATGGGATAATTCGAATTTTGCCCTTCAATATTGTTCGTTTACTTAGAAAACATGTAATTAGAAATAATGATTTTACTTGATTGTCTTCATTATTTATCATTATTCTATACATACCACAACTCTGGTCTCACTGCCGACCACAGTACGTGAGGCATTGTACAGAGCAGCAGGCTGATGATCATCTGCCGATGTGGACGCTAGTAAAACCTGGCAAACAATAGTTTGATTTACAGCTAACAAATTATAAGGAATAATCTGCACAAACCAGGCCGCCCTACTTAGCCAGATTCTACAAGCAGTTGACACCATGCAGTTGTGACCACCAAGCAAACACGAAATGTAAGTAACTCAGTGTTGCTTTAATGTTGGACCAGCGACGCAGACGGTGGACCAGCATTAAAACAACATTGGGCTCGTAATTATTGGGCAAAAAACTGCTTACTAAACTTCAGTATATAACGAGCATGTTGGTAAAGTGCTCAGACCTACTAAACTACCTTTCTAGATTCGGCTGGCATAAACTATTGTCTATTGAACAACCGACATTTATTCGTCATTAAACTAGTTTAATGATAAAATAATATTATTATTATTGATAAAAATTATATGGAGCGTCATTAAACTAGTTTAATGAGTAAATAATATTATTAATATTGATAAACATTATGTGGATTGTTGTAAGTGGAGAGAAAAACAACTATGTCTATATTGCTAACATGGTAGCTGAAATAAGCTATCATTCTAACACATCTAAAAATGTTGACGTGGCTATTTTAATTTCAATACAGACAGTACAATAAATGTGTGAAAACAGTACAGTGTGTCTGTCAAGTATTAACCTGTAGTTGTTGTTGTTTGTGCTGCAACTCTCGGTTCATCTCCTGTAGCTGTTGACTGGCACGTGACAGCTCTTCTTCACTCGACTCACGTAAATTCTGATCAATAAATAAACATCGTTTTGATTTGGCTTCATATTCTTGGGATTATTAGTGCCGTTTTCTAACGGTCACTGGTCATTAGAATAACTGATATATAACAGAGCAATTTAAAGGTTATATACAATTTTGTCAAAATACGATACGAATGACATGAAGTATTTACAACTGAAACAATTAATGCTCAGTAGAAGGCTTAGTTATCATAATGCTATACATCAAAGGGTGATGTATTTTTCTTTAAATGCTGCGTAAGTTTGATCAAGGGACCGAAAAGACAATAGTGAATTTACATTTTCATAGTTTTATTTTTTCGTTAGTAATAAAAAAAAGGGCACGGTTAGATTTCAAGACATTCTCAAATTGACAGTATCGTTCAGTACTTCATCCTCCAGTGGTATTGTACCTATTAAGTACCGTAGATAACATTAAACCATTTCATTATTAAAGCACATTTTTGTAAGCTGAATGTTATCCCAGCAAACACGAGGCGTTCTCAGTAAACACAAAAACATTTGTATAACATTTGTACAATGATGGACCAACGTCTTCGACGTTGGTCCTACATTGTACAAATGTTATACAAATGTTTTGTGTTTACTAGCTTGTCCAGTGTAGTAAAAACGCCTCGTGTCGCTGGGAGCCGATGGTGGGTTTTGGTGCTGTTTACAAGGGTTATAAAAGTGTGGCACTGGATGAACATATAGAATGCATACACTGCAGTCATTTCCTTAGTCATTTATAATATATATAGGCAAAAATGAAAAAAACCTTGATGTCAGCATCATATTCTTGAAGTTTTACAAGCAGGTCGTGTTTTTCACGTCCATGTGTTTCGTTCATAGATTGCAGATCATCAGCTAATTTCTGAAACATATGCCTACATTGTATCACTAATGTTATGTGACAGAGAATAACTAATATTATTAAATGTAACAACATTTGATAGGCATGTATGGTATTCTATTAGTGTTATCAACAAGATAGACTAATAACAAGGATATTATGATAACATGCAAAATAGCAACTGGAGCGCTAAAAAAAAAAACGTAAACGCCAGAGTTCGCAAGCAAAATTTATCAAACTCAGTATCTTATCATTGCCAAAAGATACTAGCGCCAAGGCAAAACGAAAAGTTTCAAAACTGTTAGATTTTTAAAAATAATTTAGAATTTCGCGTCTGTTTGGGTGCTGTCGTTCCCACCGTTGATGTGTGTTTGGCGCTTGGTGTGTTTTTTCACCACCACCGCCTTTTGTAGAGGGATGAGGTTCTGAGCCAGCATGGCCACGTGTTATTGTTTTCAATGGCCACATCTTTCTGGCAGCCTTTTGACCCTGGCTGACCAGCCTCCTTCTCAGGGCCACACTAGCACAGCCAGGTGGCCCTGCTACAGTGCTTTGAGATTCACTTAGAAGTGAATCTCAAAGCACTGTAATTGCTGCGTTCTGATAGGGCCTCAAAATTAGGTGTACTTTGACCCACACCTGACCCTGAAACTATGTCAAGTTGGACCTATGAGTGACAAGTTTATATAATTATGTCTCCCCTATACTGGGCTATGGTTGTCATTATATGCCTAGTATTACTATGACCATTACATGCGATCAACCTGTGTTGTATTATAGTTGGTTCATCCTATACAATGACGGCCCAGCATAAAAGCAACATTGGATGTGCGTCTTTTACTTGTGTTGTTGCTTTTGTGTGAGACAAAGATACCAGCAGAATTCCGGAGTGATGTTAACAACCACTCTTTGTTTAAATTTGTTGGGACGGCATCTCAGATTGTGGATTAACATAAAACCAGCGCTGGGTCATCGTTTTTACTGGTGTGCAGTCTCAGTCAGTACGACACACTGACCCAATATTAGTTTAATGTTGGTTCATCGTTTGTGACGCAGGCCCAACATTAAGAAAACATTGGGCCGGTGTAGACCTATCCTGTTTACGCTGTAGGAATAACAATGCTGGATTGTTGTATGTCAATTGTCTACGACGCTGGCCCAACATACAATCAACATTGACCATGTGTATATTAACTTATATAATACAACTATACTAGTAGGATAGTCAATACACATGATACATGTACAGAAGTAGGCCTATACCTTATCAGACAATACTGACAAGAGCACATAATGTCAGGCATAAATATTCACAAGATGTCAGGCCAAGTTGAACACCAAATATAACATTTTAAATGTATTATTGTAGTCAAACCCCTCCTTGGTCCACCCCACCCTCTGTTAAAGAGGTTAAAAGAAGCTGTTACTTTCATAAAAAAAGTCACGTGCCTGGCTACATGTATTCCTTGGCGTGACCATGTGGTTTAGAATGTCAAGGACACCATTTTTGTCAGGTATTGCCTTATTGGCCAGATACAAAATAAGGTCAAATTTATGAATACGTCTACAGAAAACATTTTACAGTGCAATCAATCAGAGCCACTAGCTGACGCTAATGGAAGGATAGTGGATCTGATGAATGAGAATATGGCTGACTAGAAGTAAATCTAACAGTAATTATGAAAAACGTCATGATGTACATGCACTGACTTTCGACCAACCAGAGGCCAGTTATTATAATCGCATGCCACACATGCTCAGGGGCCTGATGTACAGCCACTCAGGAGGATGGTGGAGAACAGCATATTTCATCAGGGCAATGGTGGTGAAAAGGTTAATTAACCTTTTCGCAAAACACATAAACGCGAACGCGACGACAGCACGCTAACAGGCGCAAAATTCGTTTTTCTCTTTTCCGATGCCAGATTGCGGTAGTGTTGTCATTGTCATGGGACACGCAAAGAAAATAAAAGTTTTAAAAAATTTCGCTTCACCCCTCGTCGCGCTGGAATGTTTTGGCAATAGTACATTTGATACATTTCGCGCGCGCAAATTCGTGGGTGTGACAGACTCGTACATTCGTATATTTAGGAAGTTAAAGGTGATCTATCACCCCTTATATGGTATGAATAATTATGTCCTTATATGGGGTGATTGGCTATCATGTGACCCTCTCAGAGGGTCACATGATAGCCAATCATGATAGCCAATCACCCCATATAAGGAAACACTTGTGCCCCATCTTGTTGCAATTTTGATTTATTTGTCACAAACTTATTCATACTATATAAGGGGTGATAGATCACCTTTAACACATCTCCTTATATGGATTTCTCCTTTCACACCCAGATTTAATTATGACACATGTTATGATGAGATATTCAAGGGTACCATACCTGTAAAAGTTTATCTTTATCTTGAAGCTGTTGTTGGTGTTCTGATGCACTAACTGACGTTTGTTGAATTGCATCCTAAAACAAGAGCACACTCGATAATAGCCCGCCGCCGAATTATGATAAAGAAAGTAAAGACGAATGTCATCACGTAAATAACAACGCAAGATATAAATGGTATGTTAAACCAGCCGCTTTTCAAGTTATCGCGCCCACAAGGTCAAATTATGGGCGTAAAATAAATGTGAAAAATCGCAATAAGTCGACCATTTTGATTTTTTTACCGGCCATTATTGAGCTTGTCCAAGAACTGCTTATTAGTAACATGCATAACAAACTTGAAGAGGATACTTGTGAAAATGTTGAAGTTATCGTGCCTACAAGGTCAAATTATTGACGTAAAATGAGAAAAATCGCAATAAATCGGCCATTTTGAATTTTTTTTCAGCCATTATTAAACTTGTCCAAGAACTACTTATTAGTAACATGCATAACAAATTTGAAGAGGATATGTGAAAAACTTTTCAAGTTATCGCGCCCACAAGGTCAAATTATTGACGTAAAATGAGAAAAATCACAATAAATCGGCCATTTTTTTTTTTTTTCAGCCATTATTAAACTTGTCCAAGAACTACTTATAAGTAACATACATAACATATTTGAAGAGAATATGTGAAAAACTTTTCAAGTTATCGCGCCCACAGGGTCAAATTATTGACGTAAAATGAAAAAAATCGCAATAAATCTGCCATTTTTTTTTTTTTTTAGGCCATTATTGAACTTGTCCAAGAACTACTTATTAGTAACATGCATAACTAATTTGAAGAGGATATGTGAAAAACTTTTCAACTTATCGCGCCCACAAGGTCAAATTATTGACGTAAAATGTGAAAAATCGCAATAAATCGGCCATTTTTTTTTTTTTTTTTCGGCCATTATTGAACTTGTCCGAGAACTGGTCATTAGTAACATGCATAACAAATTTGAAAAGGATATGTGAAAAACTTTTCAAGTTATCGCGCCCACAAGGTCAAATTATTGACGTAAAATGTGAAAAATCGCAATAAATCGGCCATTTTTTTTTTTTTTTAGGCCATTATTGAACTTGTCCAAGAACTACTTATTAGTAACATGCATAACCAATTTGAAGAGGATATGTGAAAAACTTTTCAAGTTATCGCGCCCACAAGGTCAAATTATTGACGTAAAATGAGAAAAATCACAATAAATCGGCCATTTTTTTTTTTTTTCAGCCATTATTAAACTTGTCCAAGAACTACTTATAAGTAACATACATAACATATTTGAAGAGAATATGTGAAAAACTTTTCAAGTTATCGCGCCCACAGGGTCAAATTATTGACGTAAAATGAAAAAAATCGCAATAAATCTGCCATTTTTTTTTTTTTTTAGGCCATTATTGAACTTGTCCAAGAACTACTTATTAGTAACATGCATAACTAATTTGAAGAGGATATGTGAAAAACTTTTCAACTTATCGCGCCCACAAGGTCAAATTATTGACGTAAAATGTGAAAAATCGCAATAAATCGGCCATTTTTTTTTTTTTTTTTCGGCCAATATTGAACTTGTCCGAGAACTGGTCATTAGTAACATGCATAACAAATTTGAAAAGGATATGTGAAAAACTTTTCAAGTTATCGCGCCCACAAGGTCAAATTATTGACGTAAAATGTGAAAAATCGCAATAAATCGGCCATTTTTTTTTTTTTTTAGGCCATTATTGAACTTGTCCAAGAACTACTTATTAGTAACATGCATAACCAATTTGAAGAGGATATGTGAAAAAATTTTCAACTTATCGCGCCCACAAGGTCAAATTATTGACGTAAAATGTGAAAAATCGCAATAAATCGGCCATTTTTTTTTTTTTTTTGGCCATTATTGAACTTGTCCGAGAACTGGTCATTAGTAACATGAATAACAAATTTGAAAAGGATATGTGAAAAACTTTTCAAGTTATCGCGCCCACAAGGTCAAATTATTGACGTAAAATGTGAAAAATCGCAATAAATCGGCCAATTTTTTTTTTTTTCGGCCATTATTGAACTTGTCCGAGAACAGGTCATTAGTAACATGCATAACAAATTTGAAAAGGATACGTGAAAAACTTTTCAAGTTATCGCGCCCACAAGGTCAAATTATTGACGTAAAAGGTGAAAAATCGCAATAAGTCGGCCATTTTGAATTTTTTTTCAGCCATTATTGAACTTGTCCGAGAAGTGGTCATTAGTAACATGCAAAACAAATTTGGGAAGGAAACATGAAAAAGTTTTCAAGTTATCGAGCCCACAAGTAAATGTTAACGCCGACGCCGACGCCGCCGAACTTCAATTGCAATAGCCCACCTTTTTTAATTAAAATTAAAAGGCGGGCTAAAAAAGAAACATTTACCACCGGATGTTCATCTTTGATAAAAACTTGAGCCTACTATATAATTATCGTATGTGTTGAATTCTCTGAGCAATGAGTTATCAATCATGTCACCAGACGTCGTCAAGTTTTGCTTTGTAATCATTTGCATTAGGTTTGACATAATCTTCTTTCTCAATGAATGGATATATTATGGTATTTCAGTTTTATTTAACTATTATCACATTTACTTTATTATTAGAGAATAATATTGAGCCACTTTGTGCACACTATTGATGCACAACGATATAATTATATCCAGATGCCACATAGGAGCTAAAGTGTCGTATATCCTGCACATACGACACTTTAGCTTCACAGAGACGTAAGACTAACTTGATATGCCTTCTCTTTGTTGTCCAAACTTGTTCTCAATTGTTGAACAATGATGTCTTTCTCTTGTAATGCTCGACGACCAGTCTCAGTCATTTCCTAGAAAGGTCAATACATTGACCATACATTGATTACTATTCACTCCAACAGTGAACATAAACTTGTGGCTCAGCACGTAATTGCGCTGATCATCATTTGAAAAAATCTAATTTTATATAACATAAGTTCTTTATACTTGATTTGGCAACGCTATAAAATCTGATGTATTTTCTCGTACGAATATCTATTTAAATCGAACTGAGCAGTGTAGCGTTTTAGAGGGGAGGGAGTGCGAGATGGCTGATCTCACCTAAGTCTCGAAGTGAAAACCAACATGAGTGCGAGATGGAAGGTGATTACATGTACATGTATGATCGTGATTAGCGCTTGAAGGGTTAAAATGAGATGGACGGTGATAAAAACAGATAGATGTAGGCCTACATCAAGACATACTGCATCACAATCCTCCTAGAACCCAACTTTCTCATTTCCAAAGACTTTAACCCTTACAGCGCTGAATTTTTTTTATGAAAACCTTGGAGACCAAAGGGTTTTTTTCAATTTGAAATCATCATGACTGACTTAGTCAGCTCTTTCCGATTCATTTGAATACCTATGTTATGGGTCTACGGCATTCAGAAATATTTGTATTCATACAGTGCGGGGATCGACTTTAGTCGTCAGAATCTGAAGTCTACAGACGTCAGATTCTGACGGCTAAAGTCTATCCCCGCGCTGTAAGGGTTAAGGTCAATGAAAATAACCTGATTTGATAAAATATACAAGAATAATAATGTAAAAGCGGAAATAATATTTGACATAAATGACAGCTAAAAACATTTTTCTCTGAGGAGAAAAAATATAAACAGAATATACAAAGTACCCGGGAACGTGTGTCCCCACTGTTTTTAAACTAACATCAATCGGTATTTTGCGCCAACAGAGTGAAATAATCATGAGTATTGATGAAATGGAGGACTCAAAAAGCTAATGAATCTAATCACATCACATTATAACATACCTCTAGGGCTGCTTGCTGTGTTTTCAAGGCTGCCGCCAGCTGTCGCATGTTCACATCTTTCCCTTTGGCTTCGCCTTCCAACGTCTGTTTCATAAAATGATATAATTTAGCAGCAAATTTCTCCCCAGGATCTTTTATGAACCCACCACCCATAAAGTTAATTAATTCAGAAAACACATGTCTCTCAGGAAAAGCCATATATTCGTGGTTAGTATATTCATACAATCTGCCCAGGGGATCTGAAAATGTATTGTATCTTGTGTTGTCCGGGCCGTTAATGTCTAATATGCCCCGTGAGATATTGCCATGTGACAATACTTGGGCATCTATACTGGGTAGGTGAGGAAACGTGCAAAATAGGCTGCGTCTATCTCTGTCTGATATCAAAAGACTGGTCGACGAATCATGTGAAACAACTGACTGCAAAGGTAAAGCACCTGTCGCTATGGTATGGTGAGTCTTTCTTGCTCTCTTGTCGTTTTCACTGGAACACGAAGGACAACCTGTAAACCTTCCAGACATACCTGCCGCATAAAATCTCGATAACTTTACAAAACACTCTTATACGTCTGCGACAAATATATTTACAACAAGGAATAACTCTGACACAGTGAGACCACTCCTAGGTAAACGCTGTCAAAATAGCGAAAAAGTCTCCCACGTGGGAAAAAAGGTGTATATCCTCGGTGCGGAAAGTCAATCTGAGCTTAGCATCTATAAATCTTCCCAGTATCAGTTATCAGTCCCATATGCTGCTGAGCAACCAACCTATAACACATTGTGCAGCTTTGGTAGATTACAGTACTCTGTAAATGATTCATCCATAACCAAAACCCACATAATCTGCAACACATACGTACGAATTGTGCAAAACATCGTATTGATAACTTAGATCATGTCGATAGTGAAGTATAAAACGTCACAGCCCACGGATTACGCTGATCAACATGTAAAGTACAAAAACGTACATCTAACAATGACGATATTGAAGTAGAAAACCTCGTATCTTAAAGATGACGATGGTGAGGTAAACAACGTCGTATGACAATGGATGACGATGGTGTGTTGCACAACCTCGCATCTCACAGATGACGATGGTGTGATACGCCTTCGAAGACACAATTATCTGATTCAGTTGTCTATTAAATTCAGATGTGTGGTGTAGACATCCCGATAACGGCTAGGTATACACTTGTCATCTTGAGTGTGGTGCGCTATTATTGAAATAATACACACTCACACGCGGCGTTCTGAAGTATGTGCAAGCGACCAGGAGAGCAACATGAATATTCCCTTGTTTTATCTGTTAATCCCTTTACTAACAGAACACCTAGATTATAGATCTATATACGTGACATATGCTCGTGTAATGAAAACCTGTGATTGATATAAATGGCAAATAGCCCCCAAGACTAGCAGTTTATACTGATTTATTATTTAATGTAGCCGTCTTCCCATGTACCCATGACTTCATAAAACATGATGAGAATAAATGTGTCAGACATTTTTATGAATTTGAAATACCAGTATGTATAAACTACAAATACGTAAAGACATTTAAACTAAGTTAATATTTGATAACGTATTATCTATTATTGGTATGGAATCATTTCATTGTCAATCATAAATGAAAATGCATATACAACTGATTATG
Organism: Flabesymbios commensalis; assembly: GCA_964017125.1. NCBI lineage: Eukaryota > Metazoa > Annelida > Polychaeta > Terebellida > Flabelligeridae > Flabesymbios > Flabesymbios commensalis. The sequence continues at coordinate 24,100,108 of OZ024905.1, read as the reverse complement.
CAATATTCAGTTTCATTGGGAAAACACGTATACATCTGATTATGCAATATTCAGTTTCATTGGGAAAACACTCGTTAAACAAATGGAAATCATCTACACTCATTGTGTAATTCAATGAAAAGTCTGTAATTTCTAGGCGTACCGTGCATAATTTGGTTTTAAAACACCAGCTATAGAACTGCTCCGGACAGTGTCAAGTGAGGCTGTAAGCCCAGCAAACATGAGACACTGACCCAGTGTTGTTTTAATGCTGGACCATTGTCGACGACGATGCACCAACATTAAAACAACATTGGATCAATGTCTCATGCTTGCTGGGTGGTAAGTGAGAAGCGGCCTAATAAAGGAGTTACTTATCACGCCTTACGTGATATGAACCACTCGGGTTAATCCCTCAAACACCTCTCACACCTCACATAAATCTCTGGTGGCCGTGTTTCCCCAACAACCACGAGGCGCTGAGCCAATGTTGTTTCAATGTTGGCCCAGCGTCGCAGACAATGGGACAACATTGAAACAACATTGGCTCAACGTCTCATGTACGGTCTACATTCATTGCGGGCCTACTATAGATACGAGGTTATAACATAGTGTAGTGAGTCCGTTATCTGTCTATAATTCCTGGCAGGATATATCAAGTATAGGCAAGATCCAGCAAACACAAATCGTAGTTCCATTGCTGGCTGTCAGCGACGCTGGCCCAACATTAAAGCAGCATTGAGTTAACGGTTTGTTCCTGCTGAAGTTGTAATCCAAACATCAGTGTAGCGTTCTTTGCTACTTTGTGACTAGAGCACCAGCCCGCTCAGTTTTTTAGCACTACTTATATAAATAACGCCGTTTGAAATTAGAATGATGGGGAGGCTCACTGAATTGTGAATTAACGCATACGTGTGTTGCATCTTAAAATGGCTTCGGTTAAAAGTTCAATAAACAACACAACTTATATATAGTGCCTATACCAGTCCTTAGAAGCATGAGTTTCTATGTCTATTACATTATAAAGGTCTCTAATCATCAATGAACAGCTCAAAAAAGCGCCCAATTCATAGTTATTAGTATTACTACATAATGATTTTACACAAAATGTGGTTTTGAGGAAAAACAGAAAACATGCGGGTCTTTGTGTAGAGTGTTAGGATTTTTAGGTGTGTGATACCAAATAACTGTTCTATTACGTGACCTCTCTCAGGAGGGCTCGAAATGCATTGAGAGCGGTCAGTTGTCACCTGGATGCCAGATAGAATGGTCAAGATTTGGATCTCCAAGACGGAAACTACCTAGATATCCGTCTTGGTCAATAGATTGGATAATGTTAAGTCTAGATAGATATATGTTTTGCTGACGACCGTCTGACGATGACTGAATGCTGCTGTGCTATGTGTTACCATTATAACATAATGGGGCGCTGTGGTCATACAACACTAATAATAAAACTCAATTCTAACAGATTATCTAACAGGATAATGTTAAGTCTAGATAGATATATGTTTTGCTGACGACCGTCTGACGATGACTGAATGCTGCTGTGCTATGTGTTACCATTATAACATAATGGGGCGCTGTGGTCATACAACACTAATAATAAAACTCAATTCTAACAGATTATCTAACAGGATAATGTTAAGTCTAGATAGATATATGTTTTGCTGACGACCGTCTGACGATGACTGAATGCTGCTGTACTATGTGTTACCATTATAACATAATGGGGCGCTGTGGTTATACAACACTAATAATAAAACTCAATTCTAACAGATTATCTAACAGGATAATGTTAAGTCTAGATAGATATATGTTTTGCTGACGACCGTCTGACGATGACTGAATGCTGCTGTACTATGTGTTACCATTATAACATAATGGGGCGCTGTGGTCATACAACACTAATAATAAAACTCAATTCTAACAGATTATCTAACAGGATAATGTTAAGTCTAGATAGATATATGTTTTGCTGACGACCGTCTGACGATGACTGAATGCTGCTGTACTATGTGTTACCATTATAACATAATGGGGCGCTGTGGTTCATACAACACTAATAATAAAACTCAACTCTAACAGAGGTCCGCGAATATCAGATCTCCACCACAAATAACAACATAAATCAGCGCCATAAAAAACATTAAGCTGCTATTTAACTCATAGCAGTCTGGCCGTTTTGACATTGGGTGTCTGTGTGGTCTGGCCATTTTTGTGATTTTGAGAGATATTCTCATACTCTTAATAGAAATTTAGAATGATGGCATATACATTTCCCATACACCACAGGAACACACATACAATATATAGCCAGAAAACACTGCATATAATTGGCTAATGTGATGTTGCCATGGTAACCGACAGCCACTTTGAACATTCTAATTAGGTAGGCACATTTTCGGACATTTTGTTTAAGAATGGTAAAAATGGCGATTCAGGAGTACAACATTATATCAATTCATATAAATATTTTAAAATACATCAAATACAGTTCGAAGAAGCATTCAATAAATTAATAAGGTAAATAAGTTATTACCATGGGATTTAGTAATCTTTCTAAATTTCTTGAGGGGCATACGAGATTTCATATTTTAAGATGAACCAAGTTAGAAACGGTGTGAGATACCGAAAGCCTCGTATTCATCTGAGCCTGGAGTTCTAGTTTTAGTTCAGAAACGGTTGTGACGTAGATAAATCAACCTTTTATGTTCTAGGCTCCCCGTGCTGTGTTAATAGTTGCACAAGTGATGTCGTCTGGGGAATGGCTAAGCATTATTGCCAAGTCCGAGTTAGGCTCGGACTTAGACTTCAGCGTCATAAATGGCAGGTCCGAACTGGGCTCGGACTTAGACTGCTATCAAATAATTGCTACCTAGGTTAATAAAACAACACTGATCTTGCTGATAGATTGCACCAGTGTACACAGCAGTGCTGACGTGTCTCCGTAGTTGATCTGCAGAACTGGTCATTAATGGTATACAGACACCCAGTTTACCTAGACCAGCTGTCTGGCTATCCTCACAGACAACACTAATAGTTTTATATCACCTGGTTGGTGTATTGGTTCTACGTTACTGGCCTATATTGAATTTAGACTTACTATTTCACGATTTAAAAAAACTGTGTGACTTTGTGGCACACAAATAGGCCTCCACCTGGCCTTAACCCTCGTCCTGCTGAATTGTTTCAATTGTATTTTTCGTCATTTGAAGCTGGAATTGCTAAAGCAATTTCCAGCTTCAAATGACAAAAAATATTTCTATTCATGAAAAAATAGACATCTCCCAAATTAAAATACTTGATTAACTGAGCATCTACCACTGAATATTTTATCAATTTCAGTGACGTTTTATTTCGGTTGAAACTTTCTTGAAAACGTATATCCGGGTCCAGCAGAACAAGGGTTAACTCTCAACACAAGACCTACATCAAGAGTAATTGTTTTAATTTCAACATAAGGCCAGCATCAAGTGTAATTGTTCTGAGGCCTCCGTCGCATTGACTCAGCTTTGAATTTGTATTGATTGATCACAGCAGTGAAATCTATAATTAAAGGTAAGCGTTTCCTTACATCAATAGTTTCCTCTGTGGTGAGAAGCATGTCATTAGCCCTCTGTATGTCATTGTCTCTCTCACGCAGTGCCAGCTTCAGCTGTCTGATCTCTGAAGCCTTCTGAGCCACAGATAATTCATGATCTTTAGCTTTACTCTGAAAAATAAAATATTTGTTAGAACTACAACAAGTGGAATTATCACATGAATATTTAATGAATCTCACCACTGATCCATTTTGCCTGCTAACCGCTATACATCTCAACTTAAATCTCAACTTAGTACATGTTAACAAATTCTTAAATCAGAAATAGCTTTATCTATACCAACCTCACTATTTTTTTCATGCTGCTGTAAATTTTGATTTAACTGGTTGATGATCTTATCTTTGTGTTCATCTTGAGGCTGGAAGGTAAATATAAATAAACATTAGTGTAATTTGTAAACAAATTCTCAACCCGAATGCTGCTGAATTGTTTGTTAACCCTTGGAGCACTGAGCAGTTCAATTTAAATTGTCAGTCACTTGAAGTTGTGTCTCACTACCGCGACACACAACTTCAAGTGACTGAAAATGTATGTTATTTGTGAATTTTAAGTCCCGATATATATCAGTGTTTTAAAATTGAAGGCATATTTTACTTTGAACAGTTCCTTGTCAGGGGTCATACAGGTGCTAATAAAAACACAGAATGTCTACTGCAGTCGACATCAGTGCTCTAAGGGTTAATGTCTTTCATTCATGTGAAGCTGGGACCAAATTTCCAGCTTCACATCACGAAAAATATTACCATTTACAGAAAATACACACCTTCCAGATTGAATTATTTTATGAACTGATCACCTTGCACAAACTACTTTAACAATCTTAGTTGCATTAAATATGGTTTTGAACAAACTTGAAACCGTATATGGATCTGGCAGTACAAGGGTTAAACTACATATACAGGCATATCACATCATCAGGGTAAATGAACGAGATAATTAGTAATTAAACTAGGGATATGAGAATTCCGCTCCAGAAATGTACAGTAATTACTCACTTGTTTATTCTGCAGTAGGTCTATGTATTCCTGTAGTTGTTTATCTTTTTCTTGTAGACTCAGTGTAATCCGCTGTAGAAGTCGTTCTTGTGCTTCTACACGATGCTGCGCATCATCTAACAATGCCTGCAACAATAGTCATAGTGTTCTCAAATAATAGTGTGATTGTCTGACCTATGTGTGGCCTAACTTAAATATGTCCTCTGGTATACAAGCACTATACCAGGGCTCGAAATGTCCACTAGTCTTGTAGTCCGATCACTAATAAAGATGGTCACGGAATATTAATCCTCAAAGCACACTAGCTTCGTTGTCTAGTCAGAAAATATGAATGATATATTTATCTCTAAACGTTTGAGAGAAACTAGTTCAATCATCAATTCAAGATGCCGCTATAAGGAAACTGTATCTAACCAATGGACTCAGCTTTTCCAGTTCATAGATCTTGTCCAGCCTGTCTAGTTTAAAGCTAAAATGGATAGATTCGATATAAAATTTAGTGGCAGCCATCGTCAATATATTTCAAATGTCCTCAGGGTCTTAAGCCACAAGCCCTGGATTTTTTAAATCAGTGACTACACTTACTAAGTAACCTGCTGTCTTTAATTTGGGATGTAAAAATGCCGGAATAATTCCACATTGTAATGAAAGAAACACATGATACATGGATAACTCACCTGATAGTGATTCTCTATCGTAGTAGCTTTCTGTGTGTTTTTATGTTTTTCTTCTTGTAATTGTTCCCTTATATTCTAATGGATAAGAAAAAGTAACAACTTACCAAAATATGGGATTGCTCAACAGTGCGAAGGTTTAGTGTGGCCAGTAAATCTTCAATGGAAGTTTTAGTTATCCCGAAAACAATATTCTTTGCATGACCTTCAAATCACAATAACCCATGTGCTGTTGAATTATTTGTTACAACTTATAATAATGCATTTTCCTGCTTCCAATGACGAAAGATATATTTTATATATAAAAAATAAGCATCTTGCAAATTGCATTAGTTGATTAACCGAGAACATCTATTTACCTCTAACTATGTCATAAATATCAGCGACATTTTATTTTCAGTGAAACAAGGTCGGAACCTTATATATAGGCTACGGGTCTAACACTTACAAGGGTTAAATGCATGTAAATAATAGGTAAGAAACAGTGACATTGATCCACACGTCGGTAAAAAATTAACAAACCAAATAAACTAACAGCACAGTCACCTGATAAATAGAAACATATGGCTCTCTGTTAAATGGCTTTGGAATTTCAGTTTTAATTGCTATATTCGCAAAACAATTATTTTATTTAAATCAATCACTAGACATGGACTACCTGCAGTAAGTCCTCTCGTTCCCTTAGTGCTTCATCAGCGAGTGACAACTGCTTTGTCAATCTCTCCACTTCAGACTGCCGACGACCAATAGCTTTCTGAAGACGCTGTAATATACAATAAAATCATTCTGAATAAATATAACTCATTATCATGGCATACTGAATATTACCTGGTACTTCTAGACGGTCTTTACGACACACATGGCATTGAAATGTCTAACTTTAGCAAACTTAATATAATACAATGTAGTGATACCATAGTGGACAACAAAATTATCCAACTGCAACGGTGTATAGAACGGGATATATATTATCATGATTATTACCATTGTTAGAAAGGTCTTATTCTTGTTCAGTCGAACATCCCAGAACTATAGAAGAACCCTGTGGTACTGTAATTTAGTGCACTGATAATTTTGTATATAATTCAACTTCAAAATATATATCGTATTTTGCATTTTGTGGATACTGACCATTGCTAGCTTTGTACACTACTGACAGTGTAGAATCAATAGTTATCACCAGAAGGATGGTGAACTAACAATGATCTATAGCGAATCTCCACTAAACCAGAATAGGTAATGTTGAATTAATGTTGGACCAGCGTCTGCGACGCTGGCCCAACATTAATCCAGCATTAGCTGATGGCCTAGTTGTGGAGCGGCTCATTCTACCATAATTTCCCATATGGACTCCTCAGTCTGACATGTTGACCCTTACAGTTCTAGAATCCGCGTAATTTCATCAAATGTATGTGTTTAACAGACACTACAATAAAAAATGAATTGCGGTCAGCTCTGCTATTGCGGGGATCGTCCATAGTTGCTTCTGGCCGTAAAAACTGTAAAGGCTGAAAAAATAGTTGACGAAATATTTATGCCCCAACAAACAGGAGCCATGGATTCAAAGTTGAGATTCGGAGACAGTGGCTCAAGATTTGTACAACATTGAACCCATGTATCGTGTTTGCTGGGACATCGCTAATACGTTAACTATTTCTTACAGCCTTTACACTTTCTTGCTTGCATCAACGTTATTTAAGGTCTCTGGTGTTTGACTCCAGGACCCGTATTCACGTACAAGTTACGATATATCGCAGGCTTCGGATTGGTCGAGATGGCCATCACGGAAATTCCGAAGACTACAATATATCGTAACTTGTACGAGAATACCGTCCCAGGTGCATTGTTGGCACACATATAACTACGTGTATCAGGGGTGTTTAAATATTTATTCACCTCTATTCACCAGAGTAATTACCGTAGAGCCCCCTGGTGAATCGCCTTTCTAATGTTTTACACTGATCCAGTATTGTGGCGCACTTTGACCTTGGTCACCAGCTTGTGCCAAAGATATTGTTCAGCCTCGAACCTGCCGCCGTTGTGTGACATTTGATGAATCAATATTGTGCTTGAGCGACTCGTGTTGTGCCATGGTGGGTAACTTCGTTGGTTGATGGGATGGGTTTTTTAGCTACCAGATGACAAGAGGTGTGCCCCATTTGATTTGGCGTAGCTGACTGTTTAAACCCTGGGTATCAGTAGCTGGGATTTGAAACATCCGTTGTCATGATCAAGTCCTGTTCTTGTAAATACACCACTGCATTTGTGTCTGCTTTGTAAAGCGTGAAACACACCAACGCGATTGCCCGTCAGTTTATTGGCACAACACACCAGCGCGACGATGTACGCGAGCGCGAAAGGCAAAGTGATCATTTTCAAAACTGTTCCATTTTCGTCGCGCCGGCCGTCGCGCCTCATATATGTTGCGTTGTATGTCGCGTCGGTCGTCGCGTTGGTGTGTGGACAATCACGCAATTGTCGGGTTTGTCGTCGCGTCCCACGTGGCGTGCCTAATCGCGTTCACGTTGGTGTATTTCGCGCTTAATATGAAACTGACTCAGAGAATAAACTACACAAAGGAAGTAGTCAGGTAAATTTAAACAATGGTATTTATTTCACTTACTGTAGGCTGTTTTTGACATAATACAAGATTGCAAAACCTCATTGATTTGAGACACTTTCTTCGTTTGTAGTTTTTTTTTGTAATATTTTTGTTTGTTTTGTTTTTTTTCTGTTGAAATAAGGGGCTGGCAAGTTTTCTTAGGAACTATGGACATAAGCCTATTATTATTTACACAAACTATTCCCACGCCTAACCATGTAGTGCTAACATACATACATGTATATACATATATGTACATTAAAATTTACCTCATTCTCCAGTTTTCTTTCACGCAACTGTGTTTCTAAGTCATTGATGACGTCATCTCTCCCACTCAACAATTCTTGATTATTCATATGATTCTGTACAGTAAATAATAATATATCGAATCATATGCTCATGTAGGTTGAGAAAAGATAACAATAAGAAATAAGTTAAATTACACAAAATCAATATCTATATTATAGTAATAAAAAATAAGTTGTTATTTTTTCAAATTGGCAGCAAAAATACCGACTTTTCATGTATACGCTGAACATTTTGCAACGACAACACACACTCATCATTTAACCCTTTCAAGCCTGAATTTACCATTGTCATCTTCATCCACTACAAGCCGCGAATTGCTGTCGCAATTCTCGACTTGTAGTAGATGAAGATGATTTAAAGTGGGTGAAAAATTCAAGAAAATTGCTAAGTATTGTAAACCAGTTTCATGGGAATTTCATTCTAAAACGCTTAGTTGTAGAAAAATAAAGCCTGTTAAAGGGTTAAATATACTATTTCAAGCTGAAAAACTATTTGTGGATTAGAAAGATAACAATTTCCACCAGATTCTCATGTACACACCTCAGACCGATCTGTGACCACCTTTTTCAGTTGAGACTCCTTATCATTCAGCTTATGGGTCAGTTGCTCAACCTATGATATAGAAATAAAAACTGACAAATAAATGTTGTGTTCTTAACCCTTTAACCGTCAAATTATTCAATTTGAATTTTCACCCACTTGAAGTTGTGTCTCGCTGACGCGATCCACAACTTCAAGTGAGTGACAATTATTCAGATTTGACAAAATGGAGGTCAATTCTTTTCAAATCTTGCTGGTTGATGTCACATTTTATCTCTAACATATTTAAAATGTGGTACTTAATGTGCAAATAAAAAATTAAATCCCAAATTTATGCGGCACCGGCGTCTAAAGGGTTAATATCAATAGCCCTCTAACTGCTGCCATAGACTAGTGTCTTAATTCATCCGAAAATCCTAGATTGAATGATTAGACAAATACATGTTCCCCTGCTTAAGCTATTAGAAATAACTACAAAGAACGAAAATGGCCCAAAATGGATACGTAACATCAAGTAACCACTTTTTATCAGACAAGCTCACCTCATTCACTTTCTTGCCGACTTCATGAGATAAGCCTTGAATAGCTTTGTCCCTTTTTATAGCATTCTGCTTCTGTAGTTCTATGTCATTTGACAGCCCCTGAAAAACACATACCTGTATAACTACCTGTTTTTCTATGTTCACAGTTTTATCCTCTCAGGAACATGATATTTTTGTCACGTATGCTGCTGATTGAAATTAGTAAAAGTAATTTCAACTAATTTCGGATAATTGTATTATGTGAATAAAGTGCGAACAGCAACAGATAAATGAAGATGTGTTTACATCAGGTGCACATGAATAATTGTTGTGTGAGAATCTCTACCAAAACGACACGCTTGCCTCACTTACACTAATTTTGCCGTCCTTTTCATGAAGATCACCCTTTAGGATTTTAAGTTCTTCTTCCAGTTCAGTCACTCGATGGCGGTAACCACTCAGTTCATGCTGTGAGCAAAATATAAATCACAGCCATTTAACACTGTAAAGAGGCTTGGTTCAAAAGGGTGGCTAAAACCACAATAACTAATCCGTGATATTAAGGGACAAAAATCAAATAAAAGGAGATAAAGCCATACCTGTACACTTTCCGGGAATGAGCCTACATCAACAGTGTCATGATCAGTCCCCTCCTGTAAAATAGATAGAGAAATAAAGCTTCAAACATATTTTAAAAAGCTCGTTTGAGCTACCTAATTTAGTATATATGACTCCCCAGAATTAATGGACAATAAAACAACATATTAACCCGTTTGTGAAGAGCCCCGGAGATCTTCGTAATTTAGGGAGACCATTCAGATACGAGCCCCGGAGATCTCCGGCTCTGATTGCATGAACTATGACGTCATAAAATAATTTCGTTTCAGAAACGGCGCAGTAGCATAATAATCTCGTAGTCAACTAAACAGGGTAATTAACATTGCTAGAAATGCCAAAAAACATTGTCACAGTATTTCTTGACTTGAACTTTTGTTAATAGATTCAACTATTCCCAGACATGAAAATGAATAAACCTAAATAAGAATTCGGGTATTTTCAATTTTTCAATGCTTACAATTTTACAATTAGATCCCGGGGCGAAATTGTAGATCTATATAGCACTGGTTATATACATTATCTCTTATAAATCTAAAGTAAACCATTATGGATATTAAAACAATACATGGACATGACAACATAATTTACATTTACATGCTGCAGCTGTATTCGTTTTTCGGCAAGTTGATTTTCTAGAGCTTGGACTTTGGCCAGCAAGGGCCGTTGAACTTGTTTAACAGTATCTTTGGTCTCTTCTTCTTGCTGTTCAATAATCAGTTCCTTTGTCTTCAGGATTGACTTCAGCTGAGCAATAATCCTATGTACAAGTGCAAAGGAAGAGGTTGTTAACCCAGCAAACACAGATGTCGACTCAATGCTACTTTAATGTTAGGCCAGCGTCGCAGACGGTGGACCATCATTGGCGTTACAATTGGGTGGGCGTTGAAATTAGTTTCAGTTACCCCCTTTAGTTTCAGCTAACCCCGGGGGGTACGAGGAAACTACAGTAGCTAGACGATTTAACGTATTTCACGATTTATAGCAAAACGTCTAAAACACCGTCGAAGAGACGTTGGTCTGACGTTGATTTAAAGTCATATCTGATCTAGGACAAAATTAGACCAACGTTTGTCTTATTTTAAATTTGACTGTGACGTCATAGCCAAATCACAAGGACTAGTACTTAATGTAGGGCTATGCGGGTCAGTGCATTTTGTTAGAAATCATCGCTTGAAAAATGTTCTTCGTTTGATGCCATAGCGATGAAATGGTTAATAGTATATAAAAAATAAAATCTAACCAATAACATCGCCAACGTCATGTAATGATAACATAAAGTAAATTAAATGTTATTATTGGGATTATTATTAGAGGGGGAAGTAGTTTCACATTATCCCAGAAAGTATTCACTTTACGGAACTTTAACCCTTAAAGCGCTGAATTAATTTGTAAAAAACATCGCAATCAGAGGGGTTTTTTTCAATTTGAAATCATTTGAAATGTCTTAGTTAGCTCTTTCTGATTCATTTGAATACCTATGTTATGGGTCTACGCCCATTAGAAATAGTTTTACTCTTACAGTGCGGGGATCGACTTTAGTGGTCAGAATCTGACGTCTACAGACGTCAGATTCTGACCACTAAAGTCGGTCCCCGCACTGTAAGGGTTAACTTTCTGTGTACTTTATATATACACAATCCATGATAGAAAATATTTTAAGAAGGACGACATTTAATCAGCCATGCAAACGAAAACACATAATATATACTTTCAACAAAAGCATTTATAACACAATCTTATAATTTAATCACTAATTTCATATTTTATCATTTTCGTAATTGATAAATTCAATTTTTTACCTATCTTTATCGCCGAGCTCTCTATCAACAGATTCCTGTGAAAAATAAAACAAATGTACGACATATTTGAACTGGCGGAATAGACATGGAAAGATCTGATGAGCACAGTAAAGCTAATTTGTTATCAACAATCACCCTTTTCAGCTAGACCTATATAATAAGATTCACTTGAAATTCAACATCATTATTTTCATGAAGAATTTTGAAGAAAAATATGACAGATCTATATGATATAATCTATCTGGTACTCTAATGAGTGACAGGTGGCACTATTAATTCAGCTCGGAGGTGACTCAAACAATCATGTAATGTTGAATATACTGCAGTGAAAAATGTCACATAGCTTATACCTGTACACAGCAGATACGCATAGGCGTTGATATGAAGTTATCGGGCTTACAAGCCATTTTGGCTTCTGTAAGCTGTTGATCTTGAAACTAAGTCAATGCGACTGAATATAGAACTTCATCTTTAAATTAGTGTGGTGCATATGCGGTAAAAAATGAAGGCCATATGTCAAGGCGTTATGAAGTTATTGCTGGGGATACCCCACATGGACTGCATTCTGACTGGTGAGTTTTATGACTACCGTTTTAAATTTACATGACACATGCATGCATTGGCGTAAATCGTCAAGCTGAGCGAGGATACAGGGGCTGAGGGGTCAAAATGAAATAATTATCCATAATAATTATCAATGACATGCATGATAACGCTTTTCGCGAAACAAGGTTTATTCTAAGAATCAAAATAGCAGCTCTACAACGTTTCTATTAAAAAGTAATTCTGTCAATGCGTAAACACATCAATGCCAAAATCAACAAATGCAGTACACATTAACGTATTCAAACAGATACAAATGACGTCTTGGCGCCATTTTTTCTTCAATGCATGGACCTATTTTAAAGAGATGCGACATATTGCTCAAAACACTTGATGCTTTAATGCTCAATGATGCTGTTATTAACTTAGTACTATGATCGTAAAATTGTTTGTCTATCAATATATTACACAGAATAAGATCACCCACATCCTTAGCAACGACATGGATACGCAACGGTTAAAAAATCAGACCAGTCCATTGTCCACAGACAGGGCGTGGTCAGGATATGAAAATAAGGAATGTTTTTTTGAGGCAACATGACGCTGTTATACAGCTCAGCAAACAGGAGGCGTTCAGCGGTTGTTGTTTAATGTTGGTCCACTGTTTGCAAAGGCGGCCCGACATCAAAACAACAGAGACAGAACGTCTCGCGTTGGGATGGGTGTACACGCATGAATTTTGGAACGGTTATTGTGATTCGGAAGATGTATTAAAATCAAATTTTCATCCTGCTACAAGTTCTGGTTGACATATAATTACATGTATTATATCAACCAATGGCTCTATCGAAAACATAATATATATGTATTAAAATAGATGTCAAGGCTGTGCTGTGCCAAAATATGAATGCAGAGCAGACTTCATTTCAACAGTTAACCCACCATGCCCTATCACCCTCACCCTCACATCATCATCTGTACATCATTCATCTCATCAATTGACTACAACGTTTTTATTGTATTATAATATCACTTGAAAGACATTTTGTGCCGAAAAGTGACGTAGAGCAATGATTTACTACTACTACATTTGAACAGTACCCCAGGAAACCCATAACATTTGTACAATGTTGGACCAACGTCGAAGACGTTGGCCCGACGTTGTACAAATGTTATACAAATGTATTGTGTTTGCTGTGACTATGCACAATGTGTGACCATTTCCGAGAGCATTTCAAGATACACATATTAATTATATGTGGGCACAGACATGTACATATATATTTTATGCTGTTCATTTTAATGACGCATAAGTCTGCATAGACTTTTCGTCGTCAATAAATATCTATCTATCTACATACTTTCATTATCAATTCAGTTTAATTCCTTTATTGCACACATTTATAACAATTACAGTAATCTACACAAAAAGAAATACAGCATAACATGACAAAAGGAACTGACGCCCTGTTACGTATGCGTCTTTACTCAACATAAATAAATATCGAATACTAGTACGCTATTTTTTATCAAAATGTTAAAAACATAACAAATCAAACATAAGTTATAATCATAAATCATAAGTTGTCATCATAATATGAAATAATCCAACAATGTTTAGCTTTCGTTAGTTTAATGCTAGACAATCGTCTGCGACGCTAAGCCAACATTAAACCAACACAAGCGACATGTACATGTACATTGTAACCATGTTATGTAGTGTTGTTTGAGTGCTGTACCTTATTAACATGATCACGGCCGTCCTCAGGTGTACTCAGTGTATCTCTCAGCTCTGAGTTTTGTTGGTGTATACTCTGAGCATCTAGCACGGCATCCCGTAACTTCACCTCAGATTCTTTTAGAAGGCGTTCCAACAGGTGAACATCCTACAATGGAAAGAAACATCTCACATTTAATCCCTACAACGCTCAATGTTTTTGTATAAAACACGGAGAGACCAAAGGGTTATTTTCAATTTGAAATCATCATAAATGTCTTAGTTAGCTCTTTCCGATTAATTTGAATACCTATGTTATGGGTCTACGACCGCTATAAATATTTTAATGCTTTCAGTGCGGGGACCGACTTTAGACGTCCGTTCAGATTCTGACGTATAAAGACGGTCCCCGCAATGAAAGGGTTAACACTATTCGGCACCGACAGTTAAAGGGTTAACCTGATAATGAGTTAACGTCTCGTGTAGACTGGGATCATGCAGATAGTAGTATTATCTCCATGCTGGGATATGGGATGGCAAATAGGCTGACAATACAATACCTGCTGTTTCTCTGACAAGTCATCTTCAAGCTGGGCCACTTTAGCATTAGCTTGCTCCAATGGTTCTCTCAATTCAGATTTGGCTTTCTCGGCAGCCTGCCTTTTGGCCGTCTTCAATTCTCCCTCATGCTGGGCACTGATACTTTCCAAAGCGGACCTAGAGAATAAAACGTCATGGACCTTCATCTGAGACGGTAATAACCCTTTCAGTGCGAATCATTTCTATAAATTTAAAGGGTTTCCGAACCCTGTTTTTCCAATATTCAATTGCCTAAACATTGATTAAAATGGCTAAAGTACTGGTACATGACACTCAAAATTTACTATGGTAGTGCCCCAACTTGAGGCACCACCCTAGTAAATTTGGAGTGTCAAACCCTCACCGAGAAGACTAAAAATCGTTGCTATCGGACCACCCCCTCATTTGTCAAAATTCTGGATCCGGCCCTGACTTAGTTAATTAACTTTTTTGTTAAAATATTTGGAACAGATAAAGTATTTTTCAAAGTAAAACTTAACTTAAAAAAAATGATATCTATTTTCATAGATTTTGCTGATACAAGTAGTGGGAAATTATTCAGATTTAATCTGAATAATTTTCCACTGCTTGTGTCACAATTCCAATTGGGACAAAATTCCAGTTAAATGAGTTGTGTTGGAAGATATGTTTAAGTCAGTCACAATCAGTATTTTCACGTAGCAAGGGATCTCGGACTCACTAAAAATGAGGAGTGCCAGTACGCTCGAGATAATGTTCCAACCCTGGATCAATGTTGGGCCACCGTCTACGACATTCGACCAGAATTGAAACATACATGTTATAATAGAAAATCAAAACCTCCAAGCTACTTGTACATAAGTATGTACATGTACATTCATTTTATATGCTACATGTTATTCACATCAGCAGATCGGACAAAATAATGTACCTATACACAATAGCAGATCTGTACGTGTTAGTAATCTGAGTGGGACGCTTTCAATACGAATACACTTACGATGCTTTCTTCAACAACTCTTGCTTGTCTAAAATGTCCCTCTTCAATGTTTCCAGCTCCACCTTTAGCTCTATATTCTGTAGGATACAAATACAGACATAATGGATAGTAGTGGTACTAATGATTATATGTTCACTGCCATAGTGATGGATAGTCAATTTTATAATTTGTGTTGCTTATTAAAGTGAGAAGAAATCAGGCATTAAATAATGCAAAATGATGGCGGACATTAGCTATAAACATCGAGAGGAATCTAATCAAAAGTAAACACAATTTCATAATAAACTAGACAGTCAGTCAAAGACTGCAAGCCTCGCCGCGCGATCCAGATCGTAACCCGGATCCGTATCAAGCCAAAAATGTGATGCTTTGTTTCTCTGGTAAAAAGTTTCATGCAAATCCGTAGATTAGTTTGTAACATTTTGTAAGTAATCCTGCTGAAGGGCGGACGCACGGAAAAACAAAGAATCTAACACGACCGGAAACATGACAAAGCCAAAATGGAGATATAGGCGACGTGGCGATGGTTTAAAACAAAAGTAACATGTCGTCTTTGATTCGAGTATTTATGAATACGGTGAACGAAACACTCTTTCATATCTAATATCACCAAATATATTTTCCAACCGTGCACTTTCCGGGGGGGGGGGGGTGGAGAAAGAATAAAAAACTTTATTCCTAGGATTGGAAAAGGATCATTATGTAGGTCATACATGTACTTGTTGCCCTAAAACTCAGCCATTACATGGGATGTCTGTAATAATATAGACGTAATATTATATTTGAGAGGAGACATGGTAGTGTTGGTACCGCCAACAACAAGGAGGAGTCGGTATTCGCCATCAGCTTGTCACTAAATCCCACTACACACCTCTCGATTGTAGATCGCGCTCTCGACCAGTAAAACAATTGAGATTGTGAAAACTAGATTCCCAAAATGATGACCAACCAAATGCGTTTATTAGTTTTTATTAGGTGGGTGATGTTCACGATGTGAGAGATCGGGTGAAAAAGGGTGAGGTATGTTAGTATCTTCTTGTAACAAGTATGCTGATGTAAACATGCACGTTAAGTTAGTCAGTGAGAACACACTGAAACGTACGTGGAGGAAAATAAACAGTAATTTGTGTTAGAGTGTCACACTTGGCCGGACAGCTACGAACATCACCGGGCAACGCCACCAAAGATCTGTATTGAGGACATTGTACAAGACAAAACGAATTTTTAACGGACGTAACGAGCATTACCGAACATAAACAAACAGTTGTCTGGCAAAGTTCGTTGCTCAGTCCGGACAAGTGTGGCAGGGTCATAAGGAAACAAATGTGTAATTCTTAAAGGTGATCTATCACCCCTTATATGGTATGAATAATTATGTCCATGATAGCCGATCACCCCATATAAGGGGTGATTGTTCTATCATGTGACTCTCTCAGAGGGTCACATGATAGCCAATCACCCCATATAAGGAAACACTTGTGCCCCATCTTGTGGCAACTTTGATTTATTTGTCACAAATTTATTCATACTATATAAGGAGTGATATGTCATCTTTACCTATGCTAAAAGTTATTATTCACAGTGAAAATACTGCCCTCGAGATATAATCTATAACTGTCATTCAGTTTGTTTTTACTTACTTTTTATTCATACAAAAACACGAAATAATCATAATTAATATTTGAAGTAATAATTTACTGGACATGTGCAAAGCTATCACTCATAAAATATCACATATAATGTCATATAATCTCGCCATAGAAGTTGAATGGTTACAAGTCATAAATACATGTATAGCAACTATTACAGTGAATCCCAAATTGGCGACGGTCAGCAGCTGATATCTTATTGAAAATACCATAAACATTGTCTTTAACAATACAGCCATGCAGGTTAGTGGATGAAGGTCGGATAAGGGGTTGGCTATTGTTGAGCGAGAGAACATGCGTAGTCAGATTACAGTAAATTGTCCTTATAAGACACTCCACAGGGACATTCAGGCTGTACCAGTGTCCGGACATTGTTGATGAAAGCTGGGATTTGAAAAACGGGTATTGAAGAAATTCAAATGCATGGAGCTCGTGTACAACAGTCGATGTAAATGACAAACCTCTTACCACTGTAATCCGTCAAGCTTTGAGGGAAGTGTAAATGTAGGCGAACGCACAGATACCAGTACCTCGTATCTTGACACACTACATGTAGATATACCACATTGATTAAAAGTAAACCTTCAAGTGTCAATCTCGGTTTAGTTAAGTCATCTAGCCATTTATAACATAGCCACGTGGGCGCCATGTTTCCCTTCGTGAATGCCGTGTTGCCATTTTAAATCTTTGGAAATAGCCATGCCCCTCTGATCGCAATTCTCGACTTGTAGTGGATGAGGATGACTTGATGTGGTTTAAAAATTAAAGAAAATTACGTATTGGTAAACCAGTTTCACGGAAATTTTCGTTCTAAAACCCTTGGTTGTAGGAAAATTAAATCTGTTTTCAGTGATGTAAAATGATGCTTTAATGCATCGTGAGGGCTTAAAGGGTTAAGTTCAACGCTTTGTGACAGGTGGGAATAAGTGGAACAGTTTGAACAAAAACAACGCTCCATCAACCAAGTGCATAAAGGGTTGTGAAGAGTCGTGTTTACCTGCTTGACTGTCTGTGTGAAAAACAAATCACAATAATTCATCCCAGTGATCTATTTACCGTCGCATCAAAACTGGGCCAACGTCTCAGACGTTGGCCCAGTTTTGATACGACGTTGGGTACACAGCTTTCTTCTCAGTTGAAAGCTCCAAATGTTTTATTTGGAAGTCGTCACGCCAAATTTGCATCTTTGCATCAATCAATCACTTTTAAAGAGTCCTTGAACATGTTGAATATAATATTTTAGTTATCATCCAGTGTTTATAGTATATCGTATTATTATTCTTTAAATATGACTATCTAAAATTTACGTTTGTGTACGTCTGAGACTATCGTAACTTAAAAACAAACAAAAATATATACAAATACATACCTGTTGTTATAGAAACACTTGTCTATTTGTGACATCACATCTACGTCATGTATGTTATTTACACGCATAATACAGAACAATACAGAAGAGATAATGAGTATAAATTAAATGGAAATTAAATTTTCAAAACCTCACAAGGGAAAGAATGTCACTTTTTATGTGATAGCAATTATGAACATGCATGTTAAATTGGTGTGATGCATACGAACAGATTTACCTCTTTTCACCTCTTTTCCAACCAAATGTTATTTCGCGAGTGGTATTAAACACGTCCAATGTAAATTAAACATATATTTTATGTCTCCTGGGAAAACCACTCCGCACAGGCTCTCCTTATAAGAATATTTTCCACAACTCTAAATCCTAAATAAACTTTTCTGCTACAATCCCTACCACATGACCAAAGAGATCACTTTTTTACTGTTATATTTAATCAGTATACAAATACAATATCCGGTACACATATCATAATACACTTCTAACTAACAGAGGTAGACTTCAGGGGGGAAGTAAGACTAATAGGTTGACGAAAATTATATGCTTAATGAACATGATGAATATATCTAATTGATGTAGACTCAGTTAATCCGTTATTTGAAAGTCACTTTGCAAAGAAAGTTGTGTAAGAAAAAGTCAGCATGCAACATCCCCTATCATGACTAGTTGTAAATAGTGATAAAGCATCACTGCTACATACGGTTTTTAGGAAATCATCACCATCTCCAAGTTGCGCTTGCATTCGCTCTTCCAAGAAGTAAATTCGTAGTTTCAAGCTGAAATTCTCTTTTTTCAATTCCGCTATTTGCTAAAGGATAGATAAATGTAGATCATTACAAAGTAGTAGAAGGTTACTTAAAAGGGCAGCGGCTAAATCGAGTATAACAGACGTAATCGCGTAAATTATTATTACTAGACGAGTCGATGTCTACATGCATGCAGGCGTTTCAAAGAAGGAGAAGGATATTTAAAACAAAATACTTCTTAACCAAAACAAAGTAACATTTACCAAACGACACATTTTTATTAAAAATAAATTTGAGCCAAAATGACAGTCCCCCCCAAAATAAGGATATTTTAAGGGTAATTGTACTTTTATAAAATAAGCTGCTTTTTTTGTTCGCCCATTTCACTACATAGTGAAATGGGCGACACAAGTACTGCTCTGTAAAAGCAAAAAGCAGTATCTGCTTACATATAAAGTAGGCAGATACTACCTTTTGGCTTTGCACAACAGAGTAATAGTCGCACTAGCACTCAAAGGGTTGTGATTAATACTAAGATAAATCTGGTATTTCACCCAGCCCTGATAATGTTATGATAACACAGGCAAATCTCCGCACACTATATACCGCATGCGAAACATAATCGCTCAGATATGCCAGTAAATACAAGCTGTAGTTCACAGACTGTGTCCTCTTGTATGTATACAACAAATAGTAACCCAGTAAACACGATGACTTCATCCGATGTTTTTTCAATGTTGGCCCAGCGCCGTAGGCGATGGGCCAATATTGAAAAAACATTGGATGAAGTCCTCGTGTTTGCTGGGAATACTGGTAATACTGGGATCAATCGGCCAACGCTGCTCCAACGTTGGGGATCGTCAAAGACAGTGCCCCACAGCTGGGACGGCGCTGCACCAACGGTAGTCTATACATATTACCTGGTCATATTCCTTCATCGTCCGCGCCCGAATTGGGGACATGCGGCCACTCGCTTTGGCGACCACTAGAACAAAAATAGAAAATAATAGTAAGTCGTTCCAGAATTATAATTTGTGGACATCATGTCGAAAATCAAAGATTCGTTCATTATCAGTGATTATGTTCATCATACTAACACCACGTCAGTACAGTTAATTAACATTTTAAAAATATAAATGTATCATGTCAGTATAATCACATCACATCCCAAGAAACCCGACACAGTGGCATTCATATGAATAATTATATTGACCAGTATAATGTTGGGCCACCATCCGCGCCAACGTATCTACATGTTTATAAAGCAGAAACACCCGGGTCTGGCCTTGCGTTTGCTAATATGAGTCGTTTAACTACAGTGGAGACCCGGTATCGGACCGCCTCACAAAGCGGACCATCCCGGAATACGGACCACCTTTTTGCAGTCCCAAATATTTCCCCATTCACATAATGTATTATCAGATTCAGAAAGCAGACCGACCCGCGATTCGGGACACGGACCACTCTTTTTCAGTCCCAAATCATAAAAGGACTCGAAAAACGGACCAGCAAAAATAATACTTCACAATTTTACAGTTATATATGCATCAATTAAGGGTCCAGCTGCGGCTGGATTCACTAATGGGACCAGCAGTAGCTGGATCCACTAAGGGACCAGCACTGGCATAATTTACTAAGTTCACTTGCCCTGGTTGTATCTAATAAAGGGACCAGATCTGTTGAATTCAAAAACAAGGGACCAGCGTTGGCTGGATCCACTAAGAGGACCGGATCTGGCTGGATCCACAAAAGTGGCCAGCGCTGGCTAGATCCACTGAGCATTATCAATGACATGGTGACACACTGCCACATCATGCACGATTTGCCAGCTAATGTTAGCGACCATTCTCCATTGCATTCAACTCTTCAATCATCTATCGATGGGTCAAAAGTACCTGATAATGTATGTGGTAATAATCTCCCAAACTATCCCAGAATGAACTGGTCAGATACACGATCGTGTTTGCGGTATAAGGAGTACATTAATGATCATTCAGAATCGCTACCTGAAATGAGCATTGACTCTGTGCAGACACATGACGAGGCGAGTAGAATAGTCGATTGTATGGCTACAGGAATGGTTACCGTGATGCACGAGTGCTGCAACAAAGTTATTAGAAAGAAACAGTCTGTTTATAAAGGTCGATTTAAATCTAACAAGACTACATAAGTCCAGGAGCTCCCGCGACGAATTAGAATTTGATTTAGGCAATTTTGTGTAGGGTTTTTAATGTAGTCCTAGGCTAGATCAACAAGACGCAAGACAACTAGGTCTAAGAAGCCCAGTCTAAGAGTAAGATAAGAACTAGACAGTCTGTCAGAGATTGCAAACCTCTATTGAAATTAATGATCCTAATCAGTATCCCAGTAATGGTCTACCTATCTGGCACGGTTTACCCGATATCAGGCCAATCAAGGTAACTAATAGCTGATTTACGGTCATTTTGAATTCGATATAAATTAATCAAAAACTTAGGGTGCATCCTCCCCCGAAACCTCAAATTTTGTTTTATAGTAATGGACTAACATCTAACACAGTTCGCAAAATATTGTGCATGTGAAAGTAAATAATGGCCGATAGGGGGCCATTTTGAATTTGATCGAGTCAGAATTTTTCAAGATGCATCCTCAGCTGAAATCTCACATTTCATTCTATAGTAATCGTCTAGCTATCTAGCACGGTTTACCAAATATCGGCCATGTGAAAGTGAATAATGGCCTAAAGGCGGCCATTTTGAATTTGATCAAGTCGAAATTTTCCAAGATGCATCCTCAGCTGAAATCTCACATTTCATTCTATAGTAATGGTCTAGCCATCTAGCACGGTTTACCAAAAACCGGCTATGTGAAAGTGAATAATGGCCGATAGGCGGCCATTTTGAATTTGATCTAGTCATTTTTTTTCAAGATGCATCCTCTCTTGTAATCTCACATTTTGTTTTATAGTAATAGTCCAGCTATCTAACACAGTTTACCAAATATCAGCAATGTGAAAGTAAATAGTGGCGATAGGCGGCCATTTTGAATTCGATTGAGTCGAAAGTTTTTGAAAGGCATCCTCTCTCGAAACGTCACATTTTGTTTTATAGTAATGGTCTAGCTATCTAGCACGGTTTACCTGATATCAGGCCTATCGAGGTAAATAATGCTGATTGTCGGCCATTTTGAATTCGTAAGTTTAAAATTTTCAGGGTGCATCCTCTCCCGAAAACTCACACTTTGTTTTATAGTAATCAGGTAATGGTCTAGCCATCTAGCACGGTTTACCAAATATCAACCATGTGAAAATGAATAATGGCCGAAAAGGCGGCCATTTTAAATTTGATCAAGTCAAATTTTTTCAAGATGCATCCTCATCTGAAATCTCACATTTCGATTTATAGTAATGGTCCAGCCATCTAGCACGGTTGACCAAATATCGGCCATGTGAAAGTGAATAATGGCCGATAAGCGGCCATTTTAAATTTTATCGAGTCAAATTTTTTCAAGATGCATCCTCTCCTGAAATCACACATTTTGTTTTATAGTAATGGTCTAGCCATCTTGCACGGTTTACCAAATAACGGCCATGTGAAAGTGAATAATGGCCGATTGGCGGCCATTTTGAACTTGGACAAATTGATTTTTTGCAAAATTCATCCTCTCCTGAAACCTTACAATTTGTTTTATAGTAATGGTGTAGATATCTTGAGCGGTTTTCATGATATTCCACAATATCAGGCCTGTCGAGGTGAATAATGGCCGATAGGCGGCCATTTTGAATTTTATCAACTTGAAAATTTTCAAGATGCATCCTCTCCTGAAACCTTACAATTTATTTGATATTAATGGTGTAGCTATCTTGAGCGGTGTTCATGATATTCCGCAATATCAGGCCTGTCGAGGTGAATAATGGCCGATAGGCGGCCATTTTTAATTTTATCAACTTGAAATTTTTCAAGATGCATCCTCTCCTGGAACCTCACAATTTGTTTTATAGTAATGGTGTAGCTATCTTGAGCGGTTTTCATGATATTCCGCAAAATCTTTCAGTCGGATTTACCGATGTTATAAATTAGGTCAAAGTGTTGGGTCAACTTCCAGGTCAAGGTCCAAAAACCTGAAAAGGCACAACTAGGGATCTTAGAGAACATGTATGTGCAATATGACTGTCATCGGCCCAGTACTTTTCGAGATCTGCTCCGGAAACGAAGTGCGCGTCAAAACGTCTAAATAGGTCATAGTTCTGAACCAGAAGTAGGTCAAAGTTCAAATACCCCAAAAGGCACAACTAGACCCCCTAGGGGTGTTGTGTGTAAAATTTGAAGACAATCGGACAAGTACTTTCAGAGATATGCTCCGGAAACGAATTGTTTACGGACGGCCCAACGGCCCAACGGCCCAACGCCGTAACATCATCTGCGACCTTGCGTATTGAATTCAGATTAAAAATATTTTAACCTGTCCATTAGCCACCTGGAAGTAACCCACATACCAAAAATTGTTATCCTAGCTTATTTTCTTACAAAGTTATAGGCAAAAGAAGAGGCCAAAAAAAAACGGAGGTAGAATCCATAGCTCCCTCCGTCTCACCTACGGTGACGGCGGGAGCTAATACCTGGTGGAATAACGATTGTCTTGTTACACGAGACAGACAACGTTTTTGGTATGGTATATGGAGGTCGTGTGGTCGGCCTCATGAAGGTCATGTGTTTCTTTGTTATATAGCAGCAAAAAAATGTATCGGTCAGCCTGCAACTTAGCTATGAAATCTAATATGAATGGTATTGCACATGAAATAAATCAGTTACACAGAAATAAACATATCAAGAAATTTTGGAATTTAATCCGTAAGACAAAACGGCAGAGCTCATCCAACGAGGATATTAATATTGCAAAACTTGAAGAGCATTTAAAAAATAAGTTTTCAGATACAAGTGATAAAAGTGAGGTGGTCTCTCTCGCTGAGCGAGAAGTTCAAAATAAATACGAGTATTGTTAATAACTTGTGTGTGGACAAAGTCTTTACCAGACGGATGGTGAAGTACCATATTGCAAAGCTAAACTCAGGATCCTCACCTGGGATAGACGGTATAATGGCTGAGCATTTGAAGTATGCAACAGAATCTAGCATTGTGAATCATCTAAGTAGAATGTTAACTTTATGTCTTAAGTTTGGAATAGTACCAAAATCTTTTTCATCAGGGTTACTTGTACCCCTACTCAAGAAACCAACACTTGACCCATCTGTACCAAAGAATTATAGGCCAGTGACTATATCATGTACATTTTCGAAAATTCTTGAGTTATATACACTTGGTGCTTCGGCGGGTCATCAATTTAGTGATTTGCAGTTTGGTTTCCTGCCTGGTAGAGGCACAAATATGGCCACCGCATTAGCGAATGATGTAATTTCATACTGTACTAAACGAGGGTCTACTGTATATGCATGCTCTCTTGACGCAGAGGGTGCATTTGCTGCCGTCCCTCACTCGATTTTATTTTATAAGGCAATGGATGTCATCCCTGATCATTGTTGGTTACTTTTGGTTAATTGGTATAAATCGATAACGGTTCAAATAAAGCACAAATGTGAGTTGAGTATTCCGATCAAAGTATGTAAAGGTACACGCCAAGGTGGCTTATCTTCTCCATTTCTTTTTAACCTTTTTTATCAAGAAATGGTCAAGTCGTTAGCTGAATGTAATGTAGGAATAAAAATTAACGGCACATCATATAATCTTTTTGTATATGCTGACGACATTTTGCTAACCAGTCTGACTGCTACTGGTCTGCAAACAATAATTAACGTCGCAGATAAATACATTACTGATCACGGTCTAAGGTTTAATCCGTCGAAGACTGAATGTACAATATTTGGTAAATGTCATTTAGATCCACCACCTGAATGGAGACTGGGTGGCACAAATCTACAGACCAATAGTGTTAACTATTTGGGTGTGACGTTATCACACTGTAAACCTCATGAACATGTTGATAAAAGAATAGTTGCATGTAGAAGAGCATATTTTGCTTTGCAGGGAGCTGGTTTCAACAACACAGAAACCGACGTTGATGCCCTTAGTTATATATGGAAGGCGGCGATACGTCCTATCTTAACCTACGGTATCAATTGCATTTACATTTCAGCAGGCGACCTTGAAAAAATGGAAAAAATACAAAGCAGACTCCCCAAGGCGGGGATAGGAATTCACAAATTTTGTAGAAGATCACCGATTTTAAAGGCACTGAATGTCTCAAAAATTGACAATGTAATTGAAACCAGCTCATTGAAGTTGATAAGAGCTATATTCTCTAACTCTTCACGTGCCAAGACATTTTACTGTTATTTATTAAAGAAACATTGCTGTGATCAATTACGTAATCATACTGATCTGATAGCCAGGGTGAGAACCATATGCAGTGAACACAATGTATCACTCTTTAGGTATATTTTAGATACGTCATATGCTCACAGAGTACAAATTTCCATCAAATCATCCACTACGCCGGAAGACGGATTATGTGATAGTGTTAGGCAAGTACTGCTTAGCCGCAATCCGTATGACCGGTATATTTTAAGCTTGCTGCTAAAGTCGTTTTAATACTGTTATCAATGCTGTTATTTTATAACTGAAATAATTGTATGTATGTATTGTTCTTTTCTTTGGAAGGCTGAATAAAATTTATTATTATTATTATTATTATAAACAGACTGACTAGTATTTTTCCATTCATAATTGGCTGGTTTCACAAATCGGACCGATTTCAAAATGGGACCACTTTCAGTCAGTCCCATAGGTGGTCCGATTTCCGGGTCTCCACTGTATATACATCTAGACCTGGCAAACACGATGTCTCTATCTTATGTTGGCATCAAGTGGGAACGCTGTCTATGACGCTGGTCAGCATAAACCCAGCACTGGGGGAGCGTCCCCTGTTTGATGGGGATGCAGTCATATATATTATAAGAGTCCATCAACTGTGGAGTCTTCATGATAGAGACCACGTTTCTATTAGTGTGATGATTAACGCTATAGCCTGTCACACAAGCACACAAGAGTTTGGTGTTATTTCTCCGCTCCCTGTATTCAGGTAAAAAAGGTCTATTCTCCTTCCACGCACTCATAGATTATATATGAATGGGATGCCTTCCCAGCAAACACAAAACATTTGTATACCATTTATACAACGTCGGTCCAACGTCTTCGACGTTGGTCCAGCATTGTATAAATGTTATACAAATGTTTTGTGTTTGCTGGGTTCGTGACCGAGACGTATATGTAGCGTGCTGGACCTCAGACTGAATTCTCTGTCTGAAAGGTTTCAAGGCGGTGTTATCTGATCCTCATCTCATCATCATCGGGAGGTTCTATGGTCTCTGTTTAGATGTGATTAAAGCCTCATACATTCACTCATTCGTTCATCAATCAATCAATCAATCAATCAATCAATCAATCAATCAATCAATCAATCAATCAATCAATCAATCTATCAATCAATCAATCAATCAATCAATCAATCAATCAATCAAATCATACATTCATTAAAATTTGTGAAATAACTGAACTCATGTCCGTTATTAGGGTCGATGATTGGATTTTAAGGATTTAGTCTTGACCTAATCAGCTACATGTATATATAGGAACATAAAATCTAACATAACCACTACACACAAAATCAAAGGCAGACATGCAGTTCATTGCGAGCCAAATCACTTGTCAGACATTAAACACCAGTGGTGTATGTATACATCCATGTACATGTATGCTAATCAGGGTGAAGTGGAGGATATTATCCCACCTGGCGATAGAGTTTTTATCCGACAAACAACACAGCTACATATTCCTGTAAGTAAGCTCCCCATGGCTGCTTGTATTTGTTTATTTTAATTGGATGCACACCGTGCGGCCTGATCAACAACCCAAATAGAAATGTATATGATTCACCTTAAAATAGGCCATCAAGATCGACCGTTACAGTTAATTCCACATCAAACATGGCACATTTACGCAACATGTTGTTTTAATGCCGGGCCAGGGTCGTAGAGGGCGGACCAGCATTAAAACGGCATTGTCTTAATGCTTATTGTTTCTTGTGAATTTATCCGGGTCTGATCGACAGGGGTAAAGTCAGCGCAACGTTGAACTAAAGTTTCTAACGTTGGACCAGCATTGGGCCACTGATGACATACATGTGACAAAGTCTTTGGATCGGTCAGCATGTCGAGTTTCTCAATTAGGTTGAGCATTATTTTTCAATCATGGAGCGGTGACATGGTCTCGTTGAGTGTTTCACACATTCTGACCCACCCCCTCAAAGCTTGGCTTAAGAAATGATGCTTTCAGGATTTCAACACGTGCTGCGACCACGTGACATGGAAATATCGATATTGATCATGTTGTCACATAACAATAATTGTCAGCAGGATTGAAAACAAACATGGTCATACATTAAATAAGCAGATATTAACCTGTACAGAGTATATTTCATGTCATGCAATCAGATATGATGGTACAGAGGCGAATATTGAGCATTTAAATTAATTAGTTAAATGCGACAGTGGTAACATACATTCCAATTTTAAATCATGGAAAACTAATCATGTAGTAATTTTAATGATACACACTACTTGCAAAATGTATACCGGTAGCATCAACTTCAGCCCTCAATGATATACATGATATACAAGTAGTGTGTTATGAATATGATATGATTTCATATTAGATTGTATTTTTGGGAGTTTGATGATATGATTGAAGGCTTTGAGCACCATATACACAGTCACCACAATGAAGGAGACTTAACACATACCAACCTGCATTGCCCAACGTTGATAAATACGGTACGGTGAAAACCGCACCCCTCCCCCTGGACCAAACCGAATCATCAGCTGTGAGTTGAAATCTCGTGTGCTGAACAGCTGAATGAATGAACGAATCAGGCATTTGTCAGGGGACACCCGGGATTGGCTACTGACAGGTGGGCGCTGACCGCCCAGTATAAAAGGAGTACTGTGTGTTTGGCGCGAGATGGATAGATGGAATCAGAGAGATAGATAGTGAGTACCAGAAGGAAGCGTATAGATAGATATATGAAGAGAGTCAGTAACAGAGATATATGGAAAGATTGAAAGTATAAAAGGAAGTTTTAGAGACATGAGACATGAATGTGAAAATGACAATGAATAAAATGTGATCAACAGTCTCTAACATGTGTTGAGTTGAGCCCCGAATCATAATTGTTGGATCCCTGAACGTTAGTATCTAAGCTACATTATGTATTTCGGCTCAGAGATGTACACGTATGTAGGTCACAAAATCGGTCAAAGGTCGTAACCCCCAAAAGGCACATCTACACTCTATTAGTGATGTATATATATATATGTGCAATATGAAATAAATCTGCCATAGGTTTACAATATATGCTCCGGAAAACGAAAATGCGGACAGACGGTGGGAGCTACTATATAAATACCAATGGGTAAAAAACATGATAACCTAACCGAGCAAACACGATACATCTAGCAAATGTTTGACCAGTGTTGGCCCACCGTCTACAACGGTGGGCCAACATTGGTCAAATATTGGCTAAATGTGTCGTGTTTGCTGGGAAGCTGTTCTACAGCTCAGATATATGTGCTTTCAAGAAAGTTTCAAACCCAAACAAGAGGCCAGTCGGCCCCACAACCCCCCCCCCCCCCCCGACCGGACGCGTGACAGAATATTTTTCGGGGTGCTTCCCTCCCTGAACTCTCACATTTTGTTTCATAGTAATCACCCTCTGTAAACTTTTCATGCAGATACGTACAATCATGTACTCTTTCTAACATGACGCCATGCGTGATAGTCTTTCTAAGACGGATTGGTGTCCTGCTTTCTAATGAGCCGTCAACAAGCGCATATGACGATCAGTATTTCACAGTTTTCGCATATTTAGCTATTCTTGGAGTGTTCTTTTTTTTCGAAATTACTGCCAAGATTCAAGATTTCTTAAACAAAGCTGGGACTAAAAAGTTTGATTTATTACACGTAATTAGTGTTTTAGTGGTGATTTCGTGAACATAAGACGATTTTTGCTATTTCTTGTGTGATCAAATAAAAATGCCACAGTCATGTGGAATTAAAAATCTCAAAATGGAAAATGTTTAGACGCATATGTGTATACTTCAACATCGAACCGAAAATCTGTACAAATATCTGAAAAATAAATATGTGGAACAGTAAGTGTAAGCTATTACCATGATTACTGTCCGTTTCAGATGGAACGGAATAACTGTATTGTCTATCAAATGCATTTGACACACACTTTAGCTATCTACATGTAAAATTCACACACAAAAAAAGCAGCAATGGCTTGATATATCTATTTTCAACCACATAAGAACATTTAATAAGGGCGCTCGCAATTTTAAATATGTCGTTTAAATTCCAACTCTGTATGGTGCTAGGTGTGACTGCCTGCCTGCCTGCCTGCCTGCCTGCCTGCCTGCCTGCCTGCCTGCCTGCCTGCCTGCCTGCCTGACTGACTGACTGACTGACTGACTGACTGACTGACTGACTGACTGACTGACTGACTGACTGACTGACTGACTGACTGACTGACTGACTGACTGACTGACTGACTGACTGACTGACTGATTGATTGATTGATTGATTGATTGATTGATTGATTGATTGGGTCAGGTCACGAACCTCCTGAGAAATTGGAGACTGCCCTCCAGACACAAGATTCGAAATTCGTGGCCTGCCTGGCGATCTGAGGCCGAGCACACTACCTCTCGGTCACGGAGGCTCCCCACAATATCAGATCTTCACGAGTGAGCGGGGAAGAAACATTTTGTTTCTTTGAGACTTGAAGGCCAGAGTGTGGTTCGAACCCACGATCTCCCACATTCCAAGCAGGTAGCTTCAACCACTGCACTAGGGCCCCCGCCATTTGATTCATTATTTGATAATGCCAATTTCTTACTTTTTACATGTTGATAAAATACACACAAAAATGCATTGATCCACTTCTATCATTGAAGCCATTATAAACAACGCCTTTGAGGTATACGGGCTTGTGCTACACGATGATGACCATGGATTAACCCTTTCAGGCCTGAATTTGCCATTGTCATATTCATCCACTACAAGCCGCGAATTGCTGTCGCAATTCTCGACTTATAGTGGATGAAGATGATTTGATGTGTTTTAAAAAATTAATGAAAATTGTCATGTATTGGCAAACCAGTTTCATGGAAATTTTTGTTCTAAAACCCTTTGTTGTAGGTAAATTAAGTCTGTTTTCCGGAATGTAAAATGATGCTTTAATGCATCGTGAGGGCTCAAAGGATTAACGTCATGCTAATACCCGCCGCGATACCTCACACAGTTGTAATATGTACATGTATACGGTCCCTGAACTGAAGGGGTTGTGATGACCCACTTCACTGTCAATCCCCGGGTGAGAAGTTATTATTCACAGTCACACAGAGGTGACTGTGGCGCACATAAATCGCTCCACAGGAACCAGTTATTTGCAACAAGTCCCGCAATATATGGTCATCAGATACACAGAGGTGACATGTAGTGCCACAAAACATTCCATTGATTAACATCACGAAACATTCACGATTAACTCATTTGTTTAAATCTGTGTAATCTATGTAAAATAAAAAAACGAACGATGTACAAATGACGACTGTATGTCAGCGTTGAATAAGAGGGCATGTGGTTATTAACAACGTTTCTTTTGGTCACCCGGTCTGTACAAGTCTTGAGTGGGAATTATCAATTTACTCTTATACATTTTCACAAAACCTGACAGTTGTGCTTCCTTGAATAAGATTATTCTGAGCCAGTGTTGTGGCTTCACGCTGAGCACCGCTCTCATCTGAGCAGAATAGTCTCGTTAAAAGTTCTATTTTACTATTTACCGCGGCCACATCACTGATATAGGCATTAGGGGGTCTGTATTGGCACCATTGTTGAATGAAGGTGTTAGGGTACCTCACTGGCTCCGCTAAAAATGCTAAAGCAGGCGGCAGATTTTCTTGCGTGGTTGTTCTGGACCAGTAACTTCCCTCCATGCTGTAAAGCAGGCAACAAACAAGAGTACACTCGACAATACCCGCCGCCATTACCGAGCTTAAAGTTATTACGCCCACAAGGTCAAATTATTGACGTGAAATGCAAAAAATCACAATAAATCGGCCATTTAAAAAAAAAAATCAGCCGTTATTGAACTTGTCCGAGAACTGCTTATTAGTAAATGCATAACAAATAAGAGCAGGATAAATGAAAAACTTTTCATGCTATCGCGCCAGCAAGGTCAAATTATTGATGTAAAATACGAAAAATCGCAATAAATCAGCCATTTTTTTCAGCCATTATTGAACTTGTCCGAGAACTGGTCTTTTGTAATATGCCTAATTTCGGAAAGCTCTCGCGCCCACAAGGTCAAATTATTGACGTAAAATGCAAAAAAACGCAATAAATCCATTTTGATTTTTTTTCAGCCATTATTGAACTTGTCCGAGAAGTAACTGGTCACCAGTAACATGCATTTATAACACATTTGGAAAGGATACTAGAACATAAAAAACTTTTCAAGTTATCGCGCCCACAAGGAAATGTTAACGCCGACGCCGACGACGCCGCACTTCAATTGCAAAAGCCCACCTTTTTTAATTAAAATTAAACGGCGGGTTAGCAGTTAGCTCTGTTAACCATCTTCTCTGTGCACACAAGGGGAAGATGTTGTCCGCACGTGGCGTGCGACTATTGCAACTCGATAGAATCACATACAGCATCTCCTAAAGTTATACTCCATGACAAGCACTCATCACGACTCATTTAAATTACTGCAAGGTAGCATGTTGTCCGACAGAATTTCAGGCTAACACGTTCTAATAAAGCTCAATAGTTCAGCATTGGTTGTCGTTTGCGTCCATTGTGAAGTTTTCGTATGTATACGTGTATGCAGTCAAAATTTTTTAACAGCCTAGGGCCCGTGTACTTGACAAACTATTAGATAAATGTGTATATTTTCTGGTCATTGCCTTCGACAATCTGCGATGGAACTCTGTTGATCTTGCTTAAGAATAAGAAGATGAAAGATGTCTCAGTCTCAAAGTGGAAAGAGATTCCGATCTGCATGTAAAGACCATTTATGTAGGCATACATGTATACATGTACATTATTTTATGTTTTAACATTCATCATCATTCCCGCAGCTGAAGTTACGTTGCTTCGGTCGTCAGTAATGATTTTTTTTCAATTATATTGGACACAGGGTTGACTGCTCACTCAAACGCGCATATTTGTTTGATAAACCCGAATGTTGATTTATTACCCTTGCACTGCGGGGATCGACTTTATTATACGCCAGAATCTGACGACTACAGACGTCAGATTCTTACGTCTTAAGTCAATCCCGCACAGAAAAAAAATAGAATGGCCGTATAGGCTCATGTATATAACATCTATCTCGGTGTGAAGCAGAAATGGCTATTAAAGACATTTATCATAATTTATATAAAGACATTTATCATGTTTATGATGATTTCAAATTGAAAACAATCCTTTGATCTCCACGGTTTACACACAAATATTTCGGCGTTGTAAGGACTCTTACAGCGCGGGGATCGACTTGCAGACGTCAGATTCTGTCGACTAAACATGCTGAAGTTGATCCACGCACTGTAAGAGTAAAAATATTTCTAATGGCTTTAGACACATAACATAAGTATTCAAATGCATCGGAAAGAGCTAACTAACACATTTATGATGATTTCAAATTGAAAAAAAACAATTTGGTTGCGATGTTTCATACAAATTAATTCAGCGCTTTAAGGGTTAAGCATGTTACTTTAGACAATCTTACATTGATATTTGGTCATACCTGAAAAGTGGTTTTAATAGGGTTTGGATTCTGGGTTAATAGACAATAAAGGTAAGTTGATTGATGTAGAATAGATGTCTTACAGGTCACTCGAGAGCTCCTTATCCACCTGAGAGATTACACTCATAAATCAATACTTCTATTGATACAATCCAAGGACACGGCCACCAATAAACCTGGCAGGCATATGTAATAGTCAGTTCTCAAGCTGTAGATTGACACAGCTTATTTTTGCTCAGGCTGTACCTGTATCGTAACACTGTGGCTCCGATTTATAATTGTAATTCCAATTGTAATTGACAAAAATAATTCAAATAGTAATAGTTTTTGACATTTTTATAACCAAATGATTATAATTTCGTGTTTTTTCACAAGTCATAATAATATTAGAATAAATTGGAATCTACATTTTGAATTGGGTTTTGTAATTGACACCAAATCCTGTCCCAATCTGGGTAATAACTTGATTATTAGATCCTGAAGCGGAACCGAGGGATCAAATGATACTGGTAAGGCTCAAATTGTACAAGAATGGTCAGAATTCTCACATTGCCCGATCAAACACACATACATGTACATGCTGTTACTATTATTTCAAATCTAGCGTTTAAAACACTGACATTCACCAAACACATAGTAAGGCTCAAATCACTGAGCCTAATTGTCCATTTAGACCCTCCTGCTGACAATTTACGCCCTGCTGCTGTGTGAATACGATAGTGCCCTACATGTTATATTGATTTAATAATGTAAGTAACAATATCGTCAGTTTGGAGGACAATGTGTTAATTTGAGGCCCGGTTATCTACATTTTGAGGCGTATACAAGGGATCAAATAGTTAACACGGATAGAGCTCGAATTTCCCAAGAAGGGACTTAAACTACCATATTGTCCGACCGCACAAACGATATTACTTATATTATCAATCAATATAAATCATGCTTAGGACTATAATAATGGATTGTTGTCACTTTTTACTTTCAATGCAAAATATTCTGATGTGCATCACATCAGCCATATTGAATGATAACGATACACATGATACATCACTTGGTTTTAATTATGCCAAGGCTTCAGATTCTCCGTCCCTCCCCCCCCCCCCTTTGTGCACTTTCTGTTTTTAGAAGCAGGCATTGCCTTATGATTAACTTATTTTCTGGCATGTGTGACGACGACGAGTTAACATCCAGTCCCATTAAGAATCTCGAAACGATCAAACGTGGCTTCCATCCTAAACAGCCAGCCTAGCTAAACATGGCAGGCCAAAAGCGATGTAGTCTACACAGCAATGCCGATGACTTTGTGTAGTCTATTTGGTGTACGTGTAAATGTGTACAAACGGCAGTGGCATGCAGGTGAGTGTATACGTCATTTGATTAATACCCGGATGACAGGGTTTAACCCTCTCAGGCCTGAGTTTACCACTGTCATCTCCATCCACTACAAGCCGCGAATTGCTATCGCAATTCTCGACGTGTAGTGGATGAAGATGATTTGATGTGTTTTAAAAATTAAAGAAAATTGCCAAGTATTGGTAAACCAGTTTCATTGACATTTTCATTCTAAAACCCTTTGTTGTGGGAAAATGAAGTCTGTTTTCAGGGATGTAAAATGAAGCTTTAATGCATCGTGAGGGCTTAAAGGGTTAAATGGACATTTGAGCACTGAGTGGGTCTTGGTTGTACGACCCGCTATTTCTAAGCAGCAGCCTCACAGACGTGTGTAAAATATGTGACACTGTCTTATATAGGGCCTACATGTACTAACCCTCAAAGCGCTGAAATATTTTTGTTTAAACATCATGAACAATGGAGAACAAAGGGTTTTTTCAATTTGAAATCATTATAAATGACTTAGTTAGCCTTTTCCAGTTCATTTGAATACTTATGTTACGGTCATTATAAATAGGCCTAGTGTAATTCTTTCACCGTCTTTAATACATCAGATTGTGACGTATGAAGACGGTCCCCGAGTTGAAATGGTAAAAAAAATCAATTTACTTGCTTTTTTAAAAAACGAACGGTTTCATACAGTGTATTGAGCTAAATCAAACAAGTTCAAAAGGGAGGCGTATTATGAGTTATATAAGCCTGCATGTAATACTTCATGTGAAAAAAACATAGTTTATCATCTGATCATGTTAAAGTATTCATTTTAAATAGATGTCGATTTTAGACTTCGGTCATCACCTGATCATTGTAACCTGCAAACTATACTCACTGGGAACGGATCCATCGTGGAGCTCCAGGTACTCATTCAACTTCTCCGGGTCGTGACTGAAAAATATAATCATTATAATGGCATCATATCCAATGATTTAGCATGTTTACAGTTTAGTGCAACTATTTTATTGATATTTGTTTTCAAAACAATTGTGTGCCCAAATTCAAGAAATCGGACCCAGCAAAGAAATTAAAATCAGAACTACTGGTTTCATGATTCACAATGAAATCAGGTAACCAGATCACGCCAATTGGTAACTTATTATCTTTCACCATTTTGTTATAAAATTAATTGAATAGTATAGTATTGATCAGTATTATTAATAGATTGTATACAGACAAGGTATAGCTGCCGACTACAAGAAAGAATGTCTGCCTTTTTCATTTG
Source organism: Flabesymbios commensalis (assembly GCA_964017125.1). NCBI lineage: Eukaryota > Metazoa > Annelida > Polychaeta > Terebellida > Flabelligeridae > Flabesymbios > Flabesymbios commensalis. The sequence goes on along the minus strand of OZ024905.1, from coordinate 24,064,410 downwards.
TATGTTTTACTTCATGATTAGTGGATCTCATATATATATCACACGTGGTGTCACTATTACTATGTGGTAGAGACTTATTGTTTGAGTGTTGTCTATGTTTTTTCTTCTTATTATTATTCAACAATTCGATGAAGTTTACAAACGCTCTAAAGTCGCCACTATTCATCCAATTTTCAGGATGTTTTTTCTGAAAATTCTCTGACAGTTTTCACTGGTTTAAGTTAAACAAATGGCTAATTTGCATTGACTGATGAATTACCCTGACTAAATTCGACAATACTGAACATGATCTGACAGTTAGGTTAAAAAAATGCTAATTTATATGTTTTAGATGGCTGACACGGTTCATCCTTACACATCGACGAAAACAATAGACAGTCGCCAATATTATTGATCCGATCTTCACAACTTTGTCCTCATGGTCCTGAACATCATCTGATGGATCACCCTGAGTAAGTTCGAAAACTAGCTTATTCCCATATCCAAGCTTGCCGACACAACAATGTGACTGTCTTATAATTTAACGAAAAAATTGGCTAATTTTCATATTAAAAATAACAGCCACAGTTCTTCCTGGAACCTTCTAATATATCCTTTTGGTTGATGCATTGGTGATCTACTTTTAAATGAGGAAGGTGGACACTTTCATATTGGCCATGCACATGTATAACATCTAAACTAGTGTTATAAAAATCTGTATTACAATTTGGTCAAGGTGGCACATTGGTAAATTACAATCCTGCAACACAACACTGGGTTAAATATAGCCCAAGAATTTAACTCGGAATGTATCATATGTTTTAACTTTCCTGGCGTTCCCCGCTACCCCCCCCCCCCCCCCCCAGTCAAGTGAGACGGTAGGCCAAACAAACGGGAAGCGGCCGTACCGCGCCCTGGACACACCACGTTTTCGACCCCTCCCCCTCCACACACACAAGCACCTACAGATTCCTAGAATAAACCTGAATATGTATTTTGCTGTGCATATGTAAAGATACATGTAGGAACTAGTACATGTTGTAGACTTGTAGTCTTCTCATAAATATGGAAGAGGTAACATCGCCTGACAAACCACAGTATTTCTAGGAAAAATAACATACAAAGTAAATTATATCTATTTCTTTACATATTTTATCCTATATTATCCGTACTTTCAATTTCCGCTTGTGATCAAAGGGACGTCCTTCCGTTTAATCACAAGGGGACATGCACGTAATCATATAATTAGTACTCACGGTACTCTTGTTCCATAGCGGAACGTCATCATGCAACAGTATCCGCTGTCAGGCTTGATTATGAGTACGTCATCAAGTCTATTAGGTACCGGTAATCACTTTGTCCGAATTGTACCAGATATCCATTAATATGAGAAGGTGATATTCGCAAAGAGGCAATGCCATAATGTCTGACAGCTCACTACATATGGTCATACAATACGTATACGTAAATGGAACAAGAACATTTATTGTTCAGTTTGTTATCTATATGGATCATGATTGTACCTTAATCGTCAATAATAATGTCAAGAGAACACTGAATCGTGTAGATGTGAAGTATCAAGGCGAACACCACATAATGTACATCAAGATTATACGATGTGGCGTGTACACTTATCATACTGATGTCATCGCACGCTTATATGTATATACGGATAGTATAAACAAAAGCAGAGTATCCCCATTTAGGATGTAATGTACGCTACATGTATGTGCATATCTGGATCAGTCCGAAGTCCATTAACAATACAACATGCAACAACAGAGGGATACTGTGATCATTGTACATTAGCAATCGGTTTCAGACAGACCAAGGAATATAGAATAGATTTCTAAATTCCTGGGAGAGACAGTAACGTCTATTTCCCAAAATCACATTGTTGGGAGATTCTCGCTAAGATTAAAAAAAAAAGGCTACATGTAGGCGATAGTTATGATAAAAATTAAATAATGAGACTAACGACACGAATATGTCATTTTAAATTATACAAATTTTAGATATTGCATGGTATATTTCCGATTTATTTTCAATGGTATTAATTAAAGATTTATAATTATATGTCTTATTGGCCGATGGTCCTGGTTATCATGTTTATAGACATTGTTTTCATATTTTTATTATTTCTGAAATTAAATCTATACAAGCATTTTCATCTGGACACTAAAATTCAGGATGATGGCAGTAATAGACAGCTTTTGACATGTATAATGTGGAATACGTATTTATTCAGTAGTGTCATTGATTAAATTTAAAAGTCGCATATATGTCTAAGCGCGTTGATTGATCAAATTTCATATTTGACATATTTTTCAAACATAGTTCACTCCAAGTCATTATCTGATTATAGATGTTCTCAATTCAGTGAGTGAATATTGGTTGACGTCGCTTTCTGCACAATCATGGAAATATTACGACAAAAGGAGACACGAAGAAGGACTTTAACCCTTAAAGCACTGAAGTTTTTATGAAAACCTTGAGGATCAAAGGGTTTATTTCAATTTGCAATCATCATAACTGTCTTAGTCGGCTCTTTCTGATTAATTTGAATACCTATGTTATGGGCCTACGACCATTACAAATATTTTTACTCTTGCAGCGCGGGGATTGACTTTAGTCGTCAGAATCTGACGTCTACAGACGTCAGATTCTGACGACTAAAGTCGATCCCCGCGCTGTAAGAGTTAAGGTTTCTTTATTGTGCACAGTACCATAGACAATACTACACACTCTAGGCCTTTCAACAGTTTGGAGCACTGCATATACACAACCTCGATGACAAACATCCGACCCGCCCGGGATTCGAAACCAGTACCTCTGAGCTGAATCAAATGTGCTTTCGGGACCGGCTGTTTCTCAATTCGAACATTTGATGAAGAAAACAATTAGTCATGTTAGTCAGTAAAGTGTGTGGTGTGTACGGATGTTTAAAATCGCCGGTCTGCCATTTTTATTTCATAGGTTCAAATTTCTTCTTCATTGCACAGTACCGAATGTAGGTCGAAGAACAGTTATCCCATGAGGCAAATCTAAAATTTAGCTATGTGAAAAATGGACAATCGCTAGAATATCCCCCAATCCTTTCTGTGACCTTGCCAATTCAATAGGGATGTAAACTAAAGTGTTTTAACAAATTCAACAGCTACAATGTACCTATTTATATAAGCAGTGTCTAGTACTATGCTAAAAGTGAACGACATAGCAAATATTGTCAATATGCACATGTTGTTTTTTTCCAAGTCACAGGTGCGATAAATCTTATCGGACGGACAAATCCCTATTCCAAAGCTCCCTGCATTGCTACCGTGATCCACAACATCAAAGTGCCTGAAAATTAACTGGCACCTTTGCTGAAGGTGGAAGCTAACAAATCTACCTTCTTTGAAGTTGTGGGTTGTGGTTATAATCATGCTAATGGTAGTGAGACACAATTTGTGTGGATAAAATTCTAAAGTTTTGTCAAGGTAAAAAAAAATCCAAAAATCCGAGAAAAACTCGTAAGTGGTTGGGTAGGTCAAGCCCCAACTAGGAGTGTTTTTTTCAAATGTTGTGCTATTTTGTGTTGTTTTTTTGTTTGTATATGTTTGAAAAAATCCAAATTTTTCCAATTTTTTTTTTTAACTTTTAACTTGACAAGACCCTTAAAGTGTGAATGGTTAGTACCCAGGGCACAGTGTTACAGTTAGTTGTATATCGTAATTCGCAGAACGTAGTAAATATTGCCTTCTAAAATTAACTTGTGAGCAATTAGTTCTCCCTGGTAATAACGCCAGAACATGTACAGAGACCCATGTAGACAATTGAATACAATGGCACAAGATGGTCTAACGAGATAGGGCTGATGCCATGCACGTGCACGGCTCACATAAGTGTATCCTTGTATATCTATAAGATCATAATCTTCAGAGGCCACCACGGGGGCACAAAGGTTCTACAATTGTCAAGTGGCATACCAAGACTTGACACCTTCAGTGCTAGTGCCGAAAATCAATGTTTTCAAAGACATGTTTAATTCCACCAATAAAACGCTAAAATATATATGTACTAGCGATCCACAATTTCAAGACCTCGGTTTTTTTTTAATTAATATTTTGATTATGATTGATATTGGTAATTGAAGAGACACTCTACCATCAAACTAGCTATTTCGTGTCACCGTGTGGTAATAAAATTAAATAATATAATGCATTTTTTAAACAATGTAAAGCTAGGGGAAATACGCCAACCCATTTAAATCAGCATTGTACATGTTAAGGCTACATCCACACTTCAGTTCACGTGTACATTACTTGACATGCTTAAAGAGCTCTGTGATGTTGGTAAATTTGTATTTAACGTCAGTATGATAGTGTGTACACAGTCAAGCTGCCTATGGCGACGAGGTACAGCGTAAATCGCTAATAAAATCTTAACATACGATGGCTCTTACCGGTAACTTTGTTAGTGGATACCTCCCAGGCACATAGGATATGTAAAAAATTAATGTGTAAAAAATTAATCAATTTAAAATAAAATTAACCTGGCCCCTTCTCCCGAAACCTCCCACCCAAAAAAGTGGCCTCAAAACATTTTTAAACTTGGAGAGACTAAGTCCAGTATATCTATAAAAAATAATGAGAAAATAAGGACTCTCACCATGTCATTTTTGTTTCAAAATGGCTGCGTCAGCAATTTTGTTTTTCAAATGAATCAGATCATCAGATCGTCGCCTCGGAGCTAAAGGATCCTATCTGCCACTCTGACGAGTGTCAGATGGGATCCTTTAGCTCCGAGGCGACGAGATATACTTAGAGAACCACCCAATTAAATTTAAGTGCAATCCAACCAACGGTTCATAAGTTATCGTGTCCACAAGCTTTTGGGGTGGCTATCTTGGAAAAAAGCCGTTTATGGCTCCGTGGCGTCAATGTAACCACATGCTTACATCAATAGCCGCCGCCCTTAATTGGTCTGGGAGCGCGATGATTTGTGAGGTTCCCCTACAGCAGTGCACCGATCGTCTGCTCAAAGCTGGGCCGACGACATCAACATGTGGCCCAATGCTGTAGGCACATTCAAACGTCCATCAGCAGGTGTTTAGGTGTACAAAAAGTTTGTTTGGATTTTTAGCGGATTCATAGAACTGTTGATAAAAAATATTTTTTAAATAATAAAACTCTGAAAAAAAAAATCATGATCTGTGGGATACACTCCTTCATTACAAAAAACGCTTGAATTATGTTTTTTCAGCAATAGTTAAATGATAGTAAACTGTCTGTTCCAGGCGGGATGTTATCTAACTGTAACACGCCTAAAGTGTCACCTTTTATCAGGATAATTATATACTCCATGCAAGCATAATCATCTGCCACCAACTCAAGGTGGTCCTTTTGTTCATGTTTCCTCCACTCTTCGTGGGTTATTTTTATGAGCATTCTTAGTTATGACTAGCAATGGGAGGGGGGGCTAGCTGTTTGTGCTTTTATTATACCAACTGATATCTTGCCACCGTGGGGAGTTATGAAATGAGACCATAATAAATAATGGTTGGATGTGTGGAGACTCCTATTTATACATGTCATAGTAGGACCCGATCGTCATAAAACTACTTTCAGCGTCTTCGGCGCTAGGGTTACATTATTCAATAAAAACAATTCATGTTAGTATTCTGGTTGATCAGTGCTGAACCATACACCTCGCAGTCACATTGTCTATAATTATATCGCGCATATCTTTTCTCTGCGCGATATGTAAAAATTTGTGTTAAGAAATCCTTCTGCAGACATATTTATCAACCTGTGGATCAGGGGGGAATCAATACATGTGCATCATTGGGAAATCGGGGGAAAGTACATACATGTATTTCTTTCACACCCCCCCCCCCCCCCTTGATGAATTGTGCATCTCCACTGGTGAAACAAAACATGCAAGCTTGGGACAAATGGAGGAAAATGAGGGAAACTGTCATTCCTGTGTCGTCACTGTTTAATTCCATCCCCGCCAGGTTACACTTCAAGCACCATATCCTGTAGGTCATTGATGCGGTCTGCATGTAATTTTCTTCCTCTGTACTGCGGGTGCAGATGGTTTGCTAAATAATGGGTATGAGTCATCATTTGTGTAAAACGTTTTTTCTCCGTTTTTAAGCGTGATTGCAGCTCTTCTTATTCCAAAATAGTAAGTCAATGTTCGCAAGCACCAGCTATTGTTGCACTGTCTGATTGCAGGAAGTTAAAGGCCCCATGTAGTACCCAGACCTACTCTGCACAATGTCTTATTTCATACAATTTTAGATGACTATTTAAATACTAGAGTGCTCAGCTCCCATTTTCAAACCACTGGGAACTGTATCTCGTGTCTGACTGTAGTCAGCTCAATGTTGTTTTCAATGTTTATTCGAGGAGGGGAGTCATTTTTGGTGGTGGTCATGCGTTGCATGTGTAATGTTGTGAATTCCCGGCGAAAGGAGCCATAGGGTGCACAGGGTCAGCCTTGATCTGTCACATCAATTTTTTACACCTCAAGTCGACACCTGTATCATGTGTATTGATAGACTGCACACTGATTTCAGTGCACATAATAAACTCCTGATAAATACGCCCCCCCCCCCCCCCAACTGCGTCTCTGTGTTTATTAGTAAGCCTATAGGGATAATCGGGTAGGCCTACCATAATGGAAATAGGCCTATAGGCTCAGGCTACTCCCTGTGTAACCCTGGGCTGGGACAAGGGTCTGGGACTGTGATGCAGTTAATTATTCAAAGCTAATCTATTAAACAGAAAATGTTTATATTAACCTGACAGTTTGGGTGGTATAGGCATACATGCTACATGTTAATGCCGGGCCGACGTCGGAGACGGCAGGCCAACATTCAAAAAGCATCGGATCATAGTAGGTCACGTGTCAAATACAGTACTGGTAGGTTGGTATTGATGTGCTAGCGAGACAGGTCAAAGCTCTGAGGGTCAAAGTGTATTGCTAAGGTCACGTGTCACGCGTGACGTCACCTAACAGAGCTCATGCACTGTGTACATGGCTGACATTGTATTGGAAATAGGAATTAATGCGTCATTTATAGCAGTGATCATCTGATCAGCTGAGCCAAAATTTCAAAATCTGGCTTCGTGGTGCAACGAAAAAAGTTATTCTTAACACACACATGGAGTTAGATATGTATATGTTTATCTATGCTTTCTTTTGTTGATTTTACGTTGAGATGATATGCAGACTCAGTGATGTCTGTATCTTTTTCTTTTTTGTGGGATTGCAAATAACATCTTCACAGATATCCGGAATTGCCACAGGATCACGAGCTTGTGATCCTGATCAGCAAGCGCTTTGCTGCATGAGTTTACAACAATTAAGTGTATAAACTTACGGCCTTTTGTACTAACCGATCTTTACACATTGTAACTTTTACCTTTTTCCTTCTCCTATGACAATTGTAACAAGGTCCCCAGCCTCTAAGCATCGTTTAAAAGTGAAAATCATTTAAAAAAAGACTACATAAGTGCAGGAGCCCCCGCTCTGAATTAGAATTGATTTAAGCAATTTCGTGTAGGGTTATTAATGTAGTCCTAGGCTAGGTCAAAAATCAAGACGAAAGACAACTAGGTCTAAAAGGCTCAGTCTAAGAGTAAGATAAGAACTGGACAGTCCGTCAGAGATTGCAAACCTCTAATGAAATTAATGATCCTAATCAGTATCCCAGTAATGGTCTACCTATCTGGCACGGTTTACCCGATATCAGACCAATTGAGGTAAATAATGGCTGATTGAATGTCATTCGATATAGTTAAAAAAAATTCAGGGTGCATCCTCCCCCGAAACCTCACATTTTGTTTCATAGTAATGGTCTAGCCATCTAACACGGCATCCTCTCCTGAAACCTTACAATTTGTTTTATAGTAATGGTGTAGCTATCTTGAGCGGTTTTCATGATATTCCTCAAAATATTTCAATCGGATTTACTGATGTTATAAATGTGCTGAGTCAACTACAAGGTCAATGGCCAAAAACCTGAAAAGGCACAATTACGGACCTTAGAGTATGTGCAATATGACTGTAATCGGCCCAGTAGTTTTCGAGATCTGCTCCAGAAAAGAAGTGTGCGCCAAAACGTCTAAATAGGTTATAGCTCTGAACCAAAAGTGGGTTAAAGTTCATATACTGTAAACCAAGGCTATTTTGCCACCCCCGGGGGTTATTTTGCAACCCCCTCCAAAAATTGATAAAATCCTCTGGTTCTCAATAAATACCATAAGTTAAAATAGAAATTTGACGCATATGCTTCAATTGTATGCCTCCGCATCACATCATGTAGGCCTACTCTATCTCCTCTCCCCCTGACCTACATTTTCTGAGATATCATGAGGAAGTTTGATAACAATTAGATGCACCACTTTTATACAATAAAATGAACGATGGAAATAATGATGACAATTATTTTCATTTACTGGTTTTAAAAAATAGGATGGATCGCTGTATTAATATGGAAATAATACAAATTGTAGGTGTGGAGATATAATAAAAAAAAATTAAAAAGGCTTCGCGGCGGAGGCATAACTATTTAAGCACTAGTACCCTGAGTACTGTCAATTGTGAAAAAAAAAATTTAGGTCGAAAAAAAAATTAGTCGCCAGCTGGCGGCCGTTTTGATTATCGGTGGAAAGCTGAAAATCTAATCAGGTCATCTCCATACTCATGAGTAACTTGACATAAAAATTGGTGAGATGCAAAAATTATTTTTCAAGTTATCGCGTTAACAAAACATTTTTTTCAATCTTTGACCTTGACCTTTGACCTATGACCTTGACCTTTGGTAAAAAAAAATTCCGGAGGGGTTGAATGTTTGTCAAAAATTATAAATTCAATCCGTTGGACCATGTTGGCGTAGTACAAAAAGCGGACGGACGGACAGACGGACAGCCGGAGGCATAATAAAAATAGCTATTATCATAAGTTAGACTATATTGTAGGGAACATTTGTATGTCTATTCACAATATTTTTAAAATATTTCAAATATTTCAAATGGTTTCAATTCTCAAAATATGATATAAGGGCTTGGATTTTGGGGGGGACTTTCCCCCCCTGGAAATTTTTTAAAGGGAGATTTTTCTCTTGAAGGGGGGACTGTCCCGCCTTATAATTTTTTTTGAGGGGGATGTTTTCAGGGTGTCACATTGAAAATCAACTCGTCAAATGTAAAAAATGAAGTGTTGTTTTTATTTTTATCGTCAGGGCAAGTGCAGGGGTCAAGAGTAAAAATAATGTTGAAAAATATCCCAGTCAACTTTGCTTGCCACAGGCTGGTCCGTGGGTCATCAGTATTGTCATAGCAGGTTGCGATACCGTCTAGGCACCTGCCCGAAACGTGGTGCGCGTGATGGTCACAGAAGGTATTACAGGCCAATATATGCGTGTTGCTGTGTGTGTGCCAGCAACCCAATAAACACGAGACGTTAACGCAGTGCTGGTTTAATGTTGGGCCAACGTCGCAGACGGTGGGCCGACAATGCGTCAACGTCTCGTGTTTAGTGGGAGCGTTACATATTGCTTGAACTTACGCGTGTGATCATGGCTGGTTGACAAGAGCTAGGATATTTCTAGTCATTTCAAAGAGGTATCGCTGCACAATGATGGGCCTGTATATGTGCAATGTCAGCCCACAATCAGACCAATGCCGTCTAAACGTTACAGTATAGAAACGTCACATGCACACTGTACAGCGTGAACAGACAGCCAGACCCCTAGGTCCAGACACACATCTTTTGGAAGTGTGACGTCATAATCCAATCTGACCCCCCACTATGCTTCCGTGCCTTACGCGTTTATTAGGGATGATACCAACTTGCCTCATCAGGTCAGACCGTCAGACCACCGGTCTGACCTTGACAACATGTGTGTGGGAAGCCTGTACGAAAAGGAGGGGTGCGAGCAACATGAATATTCATTATGACGTCACCGGTTTACTGACTGTAGTATGGGGGTCACACTCAGGTCAGATCGTTTGGGCTGCCTGAATTGGCGACGAAGGAGGGGGGTTCTGAACTCATAGCACATATGCATGATATCCAGTAGTCTGCCGGTAGCAGACAACTGGATGGATGAATATGGGATGATACGATCTCAGATACAATCTTATGATAACTCTGCAGTGGAATTGGTATCAAGATATACTTAAACACGATTACTCCAAACAGACGTTGTGCCCATGGAGGCCAGGAAATGGTGCGGGAATACCCCGCACTTGTGATAACTGATGCGTGGGATTTGAGTAAAAACAGCGGGAATCTCGCATTTGCGCAACCTAATTTGTGCCCTGTTGAAATAGACCTAGGCGCCGCATTAATACATGCGCGCGCAGTCTCAGGGGACATGTGACGCTGATCCAATGGTGGCCGTCGTTCACAAGGCTGGCCGTACACACATTAAAATGCTGTATTATAACATAGGTCTAGTGAATGCCTACACAGCTTGCAATAGTCAGATTCATATTGACCAGGGTAAACGAATTTCACTGATCGCGCAGTCGATTCCCAGCTAACAAAAGGGGCTGAATAAACGAATCTTAACGTTGGTGGAATGTCGTAGACACACTTGTGTGCTAACGTTGAACCAGCATTAGCTCAGCATCTTGTGTTTGCTCAAGGTAATTGTAGCCAAACGTTTTTTTTTAAATTACATACTTCTTCTGGCAAGACTGTTTTTTACTATGTAGGCCTAACTATGTCCTAGATGTCAGGGATTTATTTAGGCAAGCTGTCACAGAAAAACGTTAGTGGACAACTGTAGTTAACTGTTAAACGTAGAATATTGTTTCTATAAAAATAGTTCCGTCCAGTGTTGATCCACCTGCTGCTCTAACTATCTCAAGCAGTGAGCAGGCGAAAGTCTTCTTAAAAATTTTACCCGTCATTTGATTTTTACAGCATTAAAAATCAGTGGCTTGTCAACACCCTTTATTTTTACTCTCCACCTATTAAACAGTGAACTTTTTCGATGTTTTATTGCCAAAAAAAACATAGCCATATCACTCTGAATCCAAGAAGTCATTTTTCATCAAAAATGCTTGTACAGACACAGCTGCCCAAATATTGGACATAGCTAGGGTTAAGTACGTACTTGTAAAGTGAGCAGATACTACCTTTTGGCTTTGCATGGCAGTAGGCCTATACTAGGTACCAATGTTTGTACAATGGTGTACATGCCGGGTGATTCTCCATTCATTGCCAGGAGGGTGAACAGGGGTGCCCCTATATACGGGATACGGCGTTCGCTCCATCACTGAAGTTAAGCAACGTCGCGCCCGGTTTATAATTGGATGGGTGACCGCCCGGGACTGCCAGGTGCTGTATACATTAGGACATGTTGCGCGCAGCGATGTCGTGTCGTGAGGCTCAAGAGAACCACGTAAATCAGATGGCTCGTCTGACTGAACTCGAGTTGGACGTAAAAAAACCTCAACGGACGTAGGCACAGTTTCCATCCGGTGAGACCCCAGAAAATCCACAATGTGTGAGTACTTAAGGCGAATTTGCTTGGAAAGAAAAATAGCTTGATGCGCCTCAATGGCAGCTCAGCTGTATATTTCCCAGGAGCCTGAGTTGGAATTTGAATGATAACAGACCTTGCTAAGTTGCTATCGATGTTCAGCGCTCTGAACAGCCTCCTGCTGGATACATGCGCTTAGTAGATATAAGATTTCATTCATTCATTCATTCATTCATGTCCAGACCAACTCTACCCTTTAGTCTCTAGATTATCATTTGATAATAAAACTAGAAGTAAGTGCTTACCATGTAAAACACCCAAGAAGGCGCCCCCTCGCACTTTTCAAATAAAAGATAGGTAGATAATCAATTTGTACATGTAATTATCAAGTAATATTATGAGGCAGAGGCTAGCAACTTGAGGCTGACTAGGTGCTATTTTGACCGCAAAAGATTAAAGAAGGCCCCAAGACCGGATATTTTCCAGAACTTTCTGCAAAATTGATGCAGTCTAAGAATTAATACTAGCATGCAAGACGTCGAATATTGAGTGTATCAGATAAGCTGCTTGAAAGTTATCAGGATGACAAGGTTCTCATTTGACGAAAGAAGAATAAAGATAGCCGCCATGACCTGATGACCCGGATATTTTCCCGAACTTTCTGAAAAAAATGATGCAGTCTATGAATTAATATTGCTATGCAGCATGTTGAATATTGAGTATATCGGATAAGCGGCTTTGAATTTATCAGGGTGACAAGGTCCTAATTTGACAAAAAAAAAATGCACGGTGGCCGCCATGACCCGGATATTCTTCCAAACTTTCTGAAAAATTGATGAAGCCTAAGAATCAATACTACCATGCAGTATTTTGAATATTGAGTACACGTATATCGAATATATAAGCGGCTTTGACGTTATGAGGGTGACAAGGTCCTAATTTGACGAAAAATGCTTAAAGATAGCCGCAATGACCCGAATATTTTCCCGAACTTTCTGAAAAATTGATGCAGCCTAGGAATTAATACTTGCATCCAGTATGTCGAACAAAAAGTGAATCGAAAAAGCAGTTTTGTAGATATCAGGGTGACAAGGTTCTAATTTGACAAAAAAAAAGATTAAAGATGGCAGCCATGACCCTGATATTATCTAGAACTTTCTGAAAAATTGATGCAGTATAGGAATTAATACTAGCATGCAGTATGTTGAATATGGAGTATATCAGATATAAGCGGCTTTAAAGTTATCAGGGTGACAAGATCCTAATTTGACGAAAAATTTTAAGATGGCCGCCATGACCCGGATATTCTTCCGAACCTTCTGAAAAATTGACGCAGTCTGGGAATTAATACTAGCATGCAGTACCTTGAATATTGAGTGTATCTGATAAGCGGCTTTGAAGTTATCAGGCCGACAAGGTCCTAATTTGACGAAAAAAGATTGAAGATGGCCGCCATGACCAGAATATTTTCCCGAACTTTCTGAAAAATTGATGCAGCCTAGGAATTAATATTTGTATCCAGTATTTTGAACACCAAATAAATTGAAAAAGTGGTTTTGTAGATATCAGGGTGACATGGTATGGATGAGAGTCCATGCGCGGCGCCACCGCCGGCGGACGAAACCGTACAAAAAAACAAAAAGCTTCCCCCTGGTAGGGGGGAGCCCTAAATACATTTATCCAATGTTTCAATTCTGGGCCAGCGTCGCAGACAGTGGCCCAATATTGAACCAATATTGTATAAATTCGTATGCTGAAACCTTTTAAATCCTACAATTCAAATTACAGCTTTGCAATTCTATTCAAACACAAATGTTGAATGAATGTTGTTTTAATGTTGGGCTAGCGTTGCAGATAGTGATACAACCTTAAAACAACAGAGAGACAAGTCAATGTGTCTACTGGCACTCTGAATGCGATTTCATTTGACAAATAAATATATATCTATTTAAAAGTGCAAATGCTCAGTGAGGACTTCTAAAATTTGAAGTCTGAAGTCCAAAGTCTGAAGTAAAAAATTCCAGTTCAGAATGACTGCCGAAAAAGTCATACGCAAAATTCCGATCAATCTGTCATAATAAAAATAACCCAACAAAATTCAAAATGGCTGCCACAAAAATATTAAAAACCTAGCCCAAATACTACTGTTACTTGAAAAGTCACAATTCCCCTCTAGTTGACATTTGTTATTTAAAATATCTAAACACTTTTTATTATCTTAAACATGTTAAACGCGTATGTTTATTTGTTTTTAATTCATAGTGTATACAGCCAGGATTTTTGAGATATTTGAAAAGGATTGGTACTATAGGATTGGTACTTCTAGGGTTAATTGCCTGACTATGGCGCCACTCGGTGTCTACACCTTAGAGATGCCGTGACTACTTGTTGTTGAAGGGATTAATTTCTATACACCTGCGAGAGGAGTGAATGAGCACGGTTGGATATTCCCGGCATGGTGGGGGATCTGGGTGAGGGGTGACGGATTGGGGTAATTTTATGGCGGTGACAACATCCCACTGGCCAGTATCTCCTTGTGGTTGACAACATCTCAATGTCAGTTGATTGTTCCACGATAGACTAGTGCAGACATCAGCTACCAATCGCAAAATTTTTAGATCACAAGTTTGAGGAGATCTGCATTGACAAATCACCTGATGACAGTGAACCGTCCAGCATAGCCGAGGACACACTTTAAAATCATGCCACGCTGTGTATGGCATGGACCAACCTTCCCAGTACCTACCACACTCAATTGGACAGTTAACCAGTTTAAATATATATATCATCGACGGTGGGCAATCATTTAAACAGCACTGCTTCAGAGTTTTGACCTGACTTGTTCAATGTTTGCCCAGCCAAATAAGTTTGAACTTTATTATGTTTTTTTATCTCTTCTCATAAACCTATCGTCCAATAAAAAAATGAAATGAATCAGGCTTTAGGCCACCTTTGTGCACATATAGGCTAAACTGGGCCAGGAGAACCTCCTGAGGATGGTGAGATGAAATTCGAGCCCTGGCGGTCTGAGGCCGAGCACGCTACCTCTCGGTCACGGAGGCTCCCCACAATACTAACTTTCACAGGCGGATGGGGAAGAAACAATTTTGTTTCTTTCAAACCGCCGAGACCGGGAACCGAACCCCGGACTCTGGCGTGAAAGGCAGCGGTGCTAACCCCTACCCTAGGGCCCCCGCCCAATATCGTCCAATAAATACAACGCAGAAACATACTTTTTTTTTATAATAGGAACATATGATCTCGCATATAATAAGCCCAGTAAACACACAACATTTGTAAAGCATTTATTTAACGTCGACCCAACGTCTTCAAAATTGCTCCAACATTGTACAGTTGTATATTGTTATATACGATTGTTGTATGTTGACGGGGAGGTGACATAACTGTTGTTATTCCATTACTAGCATTACATAGTACTTAGTTAATTTGTGATAAAATAGTGAAAATTCACAAAAGATATTCAGCTCATTTAACATGTTTAATTCTACAATCTCATGCATATATTCCATCCCATACAGTGGTGTCGCAAAGTGTCGTTGCTAGTATGAACCACTGCACAATAAATTACAGATATTATTGATTTTTTTGGTCTTTTTTAGCAACCCGTCATTCGATAAAATGTGGAAATACACATCGGTAATTGTAATTGTATTTGTAATTGAAAGATACAATTGTAATTGTATATTTGTTATTGAAAGTTAAAGGTACATACTTCGAAGTAACCAGACTATAAAATTGGCTATAAGGCCTGGTTTTTCTATTATTAATATTTATCAGTGTTTATTTTGATAAATATCGCCGCCAAAATGACTTTAAAATGCAGTATTGTCATTCAACAATTCTCCACTGTGGCCCACACTTAGCACTGCTTAGCATGGTATCATGGATCATGCATGTCATGTGCTGATCATGTGATGTAACGTTAGGCCTGTCTATTTCTGACAGTTCAGTAAACAAACAAGCAATGACAGAGCCATGAATATAGGCCCCCGATATAGGCCTAGCCTTTTGATTTTTCAAGTACGCTTAGCGTTTTCAAAGTCGAGCAGTCTGGAGTACATTATTACTGTCAGATCTCATGATATGTCTTACTTGAACTGAGATAGGAACCTATAGATCATGTGGCCCGATGATGTCTTCGACAAACTCGACGCCAATGATGTACGTGTGGCATACAGCTCCAGACACCACGTGATATGATGTATGCACGCGGCATATAATGTGTGGTGTGTGGCTGACCGCCCTGATCGAGCTGTCAAAACTATCAGCGAAGAGTTGTTGTCTGGTGGCATTTTTAAGTGAGTGTTATAGTAGGCCCAGGCCTATATTATAAATTAGATAAAAAACGATTGATCAGAGAAATCATTCCCTATCGCTCCGCAGAGACAGCACTACATGCAGCATGCCTGTAGCATCTCGTCTGATAACTTAATTGTTTTTTTTTGTGAGGGGCTGTGACCTGCGACCTGGCCAGCTATCTCTGTCATCACCATATATGGTAGGCATAATCAGTTACTGTGCTTTTTGACTGTATAGTAGACTACTGGCCACTACTGTAGGCCTACACGGGTTGTAGGCCTATATCATCTATGTACAATTATCAGTTGAGACCCTACCTTAAAAAATACAATGTATGCGTTGGAAATAAAGAAAACACCTTAGTGCAAAAATGCATAGTCTTTTGTAATGTATTGGTTCTCAGTAGTCGGCTTTGTCACGTGGGTTGATTTGTTGTGTCTGCGTCTCATGTTGTTCAATCAGGGAAAGGGATGTAGAGTTATATAGGATATTGTGTGCGGATATTGTTCAATAGGCCTGGGGCTAGATGCCGATTGACGGATTCCAACACACCCCACATTTCATAATAGCAGAGATCTCCCTCTTGCTAAATGACATGTGGATGGTGTGGATGGTGTGTTTACAACTGAACCGTTGTGGCTGCTCGCTCCGCTTGCGTACGGCACGTTCACGTGACTAAAATTTACACGAATTCAAATGGCGACAGTTTGAATATCATTCGGCGATACAATCATTAAAACATGTTATATGAGAGTCCTGAATGATGCAGTATGGCCACATATATGCGGCAATTTGTATCATGATTAAACTGAAAGTCATGTTTTGGAAACTCTATACCAGAATATACTTCAATGTAGGAACCTTTAACATCAAATTATAATTGTAGTTAAATTTGTAATTGAGAAAATCCGAATGATAGGCCAAGTAATTGTACCGGTAATTATAATTGTAGACTAATTGAAAAATTATGAAGGGCTGTAACTATACCCGCCGTCAGATTGACTTGTAACGCATGTTTTTCACCGATTTCTCAGTCAATTCTCAACCGATTTTAAAGAAATTTTGCAAGGCCTATTTTTGAGTCCTGCTGCAACGACCTTGAAATTTTCATCAAAAAATATTAAATAGTTAGACCATTTGACATGAAGTAAATTTGTCCCTACACCCATTAAACTGGTTAAATTAAAGGGTTTTTTTAGCCCTGAATTGCATTAGGTCTACATGCTAGATGGTCTAACTGTTTAGCTATAGACTAGATCTAGGCCTATAATATTTTCCAATGAAAATTTCACTGTAGTCTAGTCGCCGCGTGACTCAAAAATATTCCTTGCTAAATTTCATGAAAATCAGTTGAGAATTGACTGAGAAATCGGCGAAAAACATGTGATATAACTTATAAGAGTAAGACAATTCAATAAGTTAATCTGAGGCTGATGGCGGGTAGCCTGGTCACGTTTAGTCAATATGTAGGCAGTGGCTAATTGTACGTGATTTTTTATAATGTAACTCTATGGGCAGCCTCGTTTACGAAATGACGGGATCCCATTGACTCCCATATAACTTTGCTGTATGAATAACCACTCCGTTTAGTCAACATTGTCAACCGTTCCCGCCCCCGGTTGACAAGTTGCCTGAAAAAACAGGCAAGGCACCAGTGATGTCTGCACACCCTCATCTGACTGTAGTGATGTACAATCAATTTGTGACGCTGAAAAAGTGTAGACTATGGCCGCCACCGTTATACCCGCCGTCAGATTAACTTGTATCGCATGTTTTTCGCCGATTTCTCAACCGATTGTCATGAAATTTTGTATGGACAATTTGCGAGTCACTCGGCGACTAGGCCCACCATGAAATTTTCATCGGAAAATATTGTATAGCTAAAAAGTTAGACCATCTGGCATGTAATGCAATTCAAGGCTAAAAACAAATTTTAATTTAACCGGTTTAACAGTTTAATGGGTTTATAGAGGGACGTCGTAATTTCAAATTTAGCACATGTCAAATGGTCTAACTTTTGAACTACATAATATTTTTTGATGAAAATTTCAAGGTAGTCGCCGCGTGACTCGAAAATAGTCCTTGCAAAATTTCATCAAAATCGGTTGAGAATTGACAGAGAAATCGGCGAAAAACATGCGATAGAAGTTAATCTGACGGCGGGTATAATAAGTCAAGGTCGCGTCAGGAAAATATAAACAATTCAATTGAACTGAAAAAGGTAGGCTATACTCGGAGTCAAATTGAAAATAATCAACCAGGATCGCATGATTTTCAGCGAGATTTCCGTCAATTTTGAACCGATTCCCCTGAAATTTTGCAGAGGCCATTTTCTATTAAAATCCTAACAGGGGTAAAAATTTCGCAAAATAATATTTATTGTTTCAAAAGTTAGACCATTTGCCATGTAATAAAATGCTAAAATTAGTTTAATGGGTTTATAGAGGGACGTCGTAATTTCGATTCATTACATGTCAAATGGTCTAACTTTTGGAATACGCTATATAATTTTACGAAATTTTCAGGGCTGTTAGGATTTGAATAGAAAATGGCCTTTGCAAAATTTGAAGAAAATCGGTGTAGAATTAAACGAGAAATCGCCGAAAATCATGCGATCCTGGTTAATTTGACGCCGAGTATAGACTAATTGATCCCAACCCTGGAGTTGGACTTGGTAGGGCCCTAGGGGCGGAGTCGGTAAGCAAGGGGGCCGAGTTGGCAAGTGGGACAAGTTAGAAAACTCCGAATAAAAAAAGGCCGAGACCGAGGCGAGCCTAACATGCCGAAACGGCGAAAGTTTGGGGAAACGAAAGCGTCGTCGCCGTCAAAAAAACGAAAGCGGCGAAACGAAAGCGTTCACTCACTCTTTGACTTTGAGTAAATACTCCAGCAGCCCTCCATTGTGGAGTATCAGGCTGGAGGGGGGAAAGAGGCTGGCAGATCTAGTCGACCAGCTGACTCTTGAATGCTGCCACAGTTTTCGATTCTGTGGCAGCTGCCGGAAGAGAATTCCAATCAGGGATAGTTCGATGCCAAAAAAAATTTTGTCCCAGTGTGGTGTTAGCTCTGATGTGTTTATAAGCCTGATTGTGCCCACCACGCGTTCTTCTATCTGCTGGGATTAAACGGTCATTGATAGGAATCTCAACTAACTCATTTAAAATTTTGAACATACATAAAAGCCTAGAATTTTTTCGTCTTGTTTTCAAGTCAGTCCAGCCCAAGTTCTGAATGAGAGATGTCACACTGGCTGTTTGTCTATAATTTTGGGTGACAAATCTTGCTGCTTCTCTTTGAATTTTTTCTAATTTATCAATGTCTTTTTGTCTAAAGGGGTCCCAAACTGCTGAAGAATATTCTAAGGATGATCTGACCAGGGAGAAATAGGCAGTCTCTCTTAATTTAGGGGGACATGCCTTCAGGTTCCTCCGAAGGAAGCCCAGGGTGGAATTCGCTTTACCATGTTTACTTGTAATTTTGTTAATGTGGGCCTCCCATTCCAGAGTCTCGCTAAGGCAAACACCAAGATATGGTGTTGATGAAACATTTTCTAATGTTTCACCTTTCAGGGTGTACTGGAATTCCAGGTTTTTTTATTTCGGCCTGGACACCCTCAGGACCGAGCATTTCGAGGGGTTGAAGCACATCCCCCATCGATCTGCCCAGTCCTGTAACGCAGATAGGTCTCTCTGCAATTTCTCCTGATCTGCCCGACATTTTATCGGGCGATACAGGAGACAGTCATCTGCAAAGAGACGAACCTGCGACGAGACTGTGGAAGGGAGGTCATTAATGTAGGTCAAGAAAAGTAGGGGTCCGAGAACAGTACCCTAGGGCACACCGGACTTTACACGAGCTGATTCTGAAGAGCTGCCATCAACTACTATTTTTTGGGTTCTATTGGTCAAGAAATTTTGAATCCAATTAAGAGTTGTTCCCCGAATTCCATAGTGGTCGAGTTTGTGTAAGAGGCGTTGATGGGGGACAACGTCAAAGGCCTAGGCTTACTAAAATCTAGGACAACAACATCTGTTCGTGTCTTGCCTTCAAAATATTTGAATAAATTCATTAGGCCAAAACAAAATATATGTTTGTTTCCGATTTGTTGTCATTTTAACCAGTTGGTAGGTAGGAAATTTATTTTATTTTTTATTTTATTTCTTGTCACTTCAACCGATGGGTAGATAATATTTTATTTTATTTTATTTGGTGCCAAATTCACTTTCATGCATGTCTTATCCGGTCAGTATGAACAGCGAAAACAAACGAGAACAACAGAACAAGCGAAAACAAACCTCAACACAGCCTAAACAACACGTTATTTGTAATGGGCAAACGTTTATGCGACATATTGTTATTGTAGCTCATTGTGGTGATGTTATTCTGTGTTTTCAGTTTTACTTTTAGTAGAAATATATGTTTAATTGCGGTAGGTATGAAAAGCGAGGGAGACCTATAAAGCGAGAGAGGATCAATAAGAGGCTTCATATGGCAGTGTAATGCATGTATATGATATATTTATCGATGTCACCATAAAATATATGCTTGTATTGTTCGTATACAATAATGATTTTATATTTTTTTTATTTGGGAGACAATACAGGTCCGGTTATGTGATCGAAAGAGACTTCGCTTCGTTTGAAAGTCTGTTTCGCTTTGACAGGTGGCTGTGAGCGACACCTGGTGTGTACCCGGTAATCACTTGGCCACTCGCGTTCCTGCTAATACACGAACATAAAAGATGTATGTACATGTATCTAACGTTACCACTGGCTCACCTACACGTATCGTTATTAATTAGTAATCAGCCAAAATATGGATTTGTATGTCATTCAGATATATACATCAAAGCTCTCTGTGTATATAAGAGTCGGACTAGGTGAAATGCAAATGAAAAGAAAACCGCCTAAAACACAATTAACTTAACAGTAGATAAAACACCACCAGTAGATATACGTCCAAAATGCAATTGATGATAACAGTGGGTAGAATACCAGCTGCATTTCACACAGTCACAAGAGTTTGATCTTCAATTGTAGTCCACTTGTCATCACTGAGATCACGACAGCTTCTTGCATTCGCCGATAAATGTGTGATATATGTAGGCCTACGTGACACTCAAGGTGTTTTGATGTCATCACTTAGATCACGACATCTTGAGTCAGCCATGGATTAATAAAACTAAAGATCAAAGAGATCGCCATCTACCTAAATTACACAGGACTATAGCTACGGCTTCAAATTTTGTATTATATGTATATTATGCATTTGTGTACATTACCCATGTTGAATGATTGTTGTATGAATGTTGTATGTCAATAAAATATATATTATATTTACGCATAATAATTGTGTGTTATTGTGTGTTATTGTGTTTTTTTAATAAAAATAATATACCAATAATATACCATGCTGCTATCAAAATCTATCCTGATTGCTTCAGTACTGTACCCTGGTACCTGTCACTTGTGAATGGCGGCCGGCCGCCAGCGATCTAATTGTCTCCCTCGTTGTTGTTATCATTCATTTTCTCAACTGTTTTAATAATTTTAGCCGGCTTCGATACAGTTATATGTATATTATGATGTTCATAACATATATTTTTATATTTAATTTGTTATCTTGTCATTGTCATCTCATATACAGACATTCGGCCTCTTATTGATCCTCTCTCGCTTTATAGGTCTCCCTCGCTATTCATACCAACCCTTTAATTGTAGCGAGAACAAATAAAGCCAAAGTCACACACCTGGCCGAGTCATACCCGCGATAGGCTTACATGAGCAGCGAGAACAAAATTATAATCGTCTTGAAATAGATCTATAATTCCTTACAATGAAAAATTACATTTTCCAAATAAATAATAGTCATTTAACTGTATGATATGTTTGAATTTAAATATCTTTTCAATTGTCATTACAGCGAGAACAAACTGGCGGCCCTTGCCCACACTTATCGCAGATGAAAGCGATGTATGAACAGCGAAAACAAACTAGGCCTACAGGCTACACGTCTGCCTGTCACTAGGTCACATACGGCGATGTATGAACAGCGAAAACAAACACGTCTGTCTGTCACACACCTCGACCTACATGTATGAGCAGCTTTGGAATTTTCCAAATAAATAATTGTAATTTTATCGGGATACAGTACTTGTAGGTCTACGATATGCTTGAATAGCAGTAGGCATGTCGATGGACCGACCTCATCCTGTATAGACCTACAATATACAGCGAGAACAAACTGGCAGTGGTGCACATGGACCAACTGTCAGTAGGCCTACAGCGAGAACAACTCGGCGATGTATGAACAGCGAAAACAAACAGTCAGTCTGCCTGCCCACACTCAAGACGCATAGCCGATGACGGCGATACTGGCCGCGATGTATGAACAGCGAAAACAAACAGGTCTGCCTGTCCAGTGACAGAATACGCCGAGATAAGGGATAGATGGTCAAGCAAAAACAAATTTAATTTAATAATTAGACATTCAATATACTTCTGATGTAACTTACTTACTTAGTGTAATGTATTAATTTAAAGATCATATTTTTGTGTAAACTAATACGGTAGGGCTACGGTACAATAAATAACTAGGGATTATCACTTATTACTTCCACAAATATTTTATATTTCTTAAAGACTATGGGTTACTTATATATCAATCATCAGATATTGTAAGAGATAAAGGCTCTAGCTGACATTACTGATAATAATGTTTTTCTTTCTGTTTCCCGTAAATGTGATGTCGGCGGATTAGTTGTTTTAATAAATAGGCCTAAATATACTGATATATAGTTACCATTTTCTTCCTGGTACTCGTAAATATAATGGTGTCAGCGAATCAGCTGTTTAAATAAATATATATAAAAAAATATAATTATATATAATTGTTATTGTAGCCTACTGTTTATTGTTCGTCATCAACATTTGTGAAGGGTAACAAAATCGACAAAATCGATACCGGGTATGTCTCTTGTTTATTTGCTATAAAATACTAAAATGTGGCGCTGCTAATTACCTCAGTCATGATCTTAATATATTAAATTAATTTCAAAATATATATACTATAAGCTATCTAAAGCCTACAAACACATACAAAAAGGGGAAACGCGCGCTTGTTATAAAATTTGATTGGAAAGGCTTGACAGCGAAAGGGTTAATGACGGTATGACGCAACAACAATCATTACGGCGACAAGGACGGGTGATCGACGTTTAACGGTTATCTAAACATACACCCTTTCGTCGCCTGTAGCTTATTATTAGACGACACAAATAAAATGTAAGAGGGATGACAATAACAGTTGATTGAAAGTAGTAAGATAACGGATGGGATACATGTTACACTGTATTATTTAACGATTTATATAAATAAATTTGTATACATACAACGGCAACATTCGTCTACATTGATATAGGCGCTTTAATAATGTAACAGTTTCGAAGTTTCAGTAATATTTACTAATCTAATTAAAAACATAATTATAAATACATACTTATAAATTCATACTTACGAATACGTATATATAAATATATAATATGGTGATCACACCAATTAGGAGGTAATGTAAATAGCATTTAATTTATATATATATGTCGAACGTGACATCTAAATATATTAATTTTTCTAAATAAGGTCAAAGCAGAGCATCACTATCGCATGAATCGACCGTTATATATAGCGGGCACTGTCATCAATATTTATATAGTCACTTTAATAAGGTAACAGTTTCAATAATATATAATAATCCGATTACTCCTTGAACCTGATAATGTAAAAAAAAATCGAATTTCACCATTGTGTTATTAGTTTAAACGACTGTTACCTTCTTAAAACATAGGGGCAAATACATGGAAAATTACATGGCAAAGACTTACCTTAGCAAAGCCGCTTTGAAGTTGTATTCGCCGTCAGGTAGGAAAACACAGGCGAACTTAACTCTCTTTCCTGCTCCTCCCACAGTGCATCATCCAGGGTAACACAACTTCGTGTCATAATTTATTTAAATGTAATGGTTACTTACAATTATATTTATATAACTACACCGTGTTATCCAAGTACCCCATTTTTTGTAGTTTGGATAGATATCATTATACAATACTGTTATTTGTGACATCACCCTTCTGTTACTATTGCGTTCTCCAACTATTCAACCGTAAGGTAATTCTGTATGTACACTGTCTATTAGTGTTATTCTGAAATATAGTGAAATAATAGAGTCGTGACTTCATGCCATGTAATTATGCTTGTATTGATTAAAACTACATTTTTATAATCGAATATTTATTAGATGTTACAGATATAATGTAATACTTAATTGTTTGTAAGGACTGAGAGTGACAGTGTTAACGCTGAGTTACCGTGATGGCAGCCGTAGGAGAGTGTGATCAACCAGAGGTGTGACTACGATTTGTGATCTTCAATTACTATTACGTTGTCAACAAATGGTCAACTGAGAAGCTGTGTAAACTGTGTTTTTTCAATTGCAGTTCATAATGACAATCAAAGAGAAGTTGCATAAACTGGTTTTGTCAATTGCATTTCGTAATGACAATCAAAGAGAGGCTGTGTAAACTTTTTTTTAAATTGCAGTTCATAATAACAAATAATATCAATGAAAATCTGTATAAACTGCTTTTGGTAATTGCAGTTCGCAGTCATAGATACGTTGCAGGCCTAATTTAATTAAATTACGCAAATCTATAAGGCCTAACCATGCATCCTTTTTTCTTTACAACTGACCTAAAGTCACTGCTTCGTATAGCCACCCGCCCTCCCATGCCAGCCAAATATGATTTGTTTTCGCTCTTCATACATACATACATACATGCATAGATACATGCATGCATACGTACATACATACATACCTGCCAGAGGTTTGTTTTCGCTGTTCATACGGTCTAGTCCAGAGCCGGCATATAGGCCTAACACGCTGCGTCTGTTATAATTCTGCTATATTTCAATCTTATAAAACTTACATTGTGGGGATTAAAGGCCTACTGTCCAAATATCATAGTCTTTCCTTTTTTCAAATATTCACACTCAACACCTCAGCTCTGAATAATCGTTTTTACTCAGTCATATAACCAAGATAACATATAAAAATTGTGCTATAAAAAGTATTTGTAAATTATATAAACAGTATGTGAAGCACATAGATGCTCGGATTTAGCTATGGTATGTTGTTTGTAAGAAGACTATAATAAGTTCGTTATATACATTCCATATACTGCATGGACCTGCATGTTTGTTTTCGCTGTTCATACAGTCACTCACGTCAAGCGTGTTTGTTTTCGCTCTGTCATTTCATCTGATAAAATCTTCTATAATCATATGTGAAATATCTGCGTTTGTTTTCTTTCTACCATTTATCATCTTACAAAAGGATTTATTACTAGTTCTATATTAGTTGAATATATCAATAACTGTGTAATTGATTTGTTTGCGTGTTTGATACATCATTGACGCCATATACAGTCACGTTTGTTTTCGCTGTTCATACATCTGTGAAATATATGTGTTGGTTTTCTAATCTTTCTGCCATTCTCTTCTTATAATATAATTTATATGATAGGCCTATTACTGTAGTTCTATATTATGTGACTGATTATATTAGCTGTTATAATATTACTAGTTCTAACGGTATAGTAGGTAATTATATTAGCTGATTGTAGCGGTAACGCTAGTATATAGATCAACATATGTCACGGTTTGTTCTCGCTGTTCACACAGTCACGTTTGTTTTCGCTGTTCATACAGTCTCGTCCAAAGCCAGACTAGACACGCTGAGTTTGTTATCATTCAGCTATATTTCCATTATTTTTATAAACTTACATTGTGGGGTACTATATACCATCATAGAAATCTAAAACTAAATTGTATTTTTCGTTATTCATACATTTACATCCAATACACCAGTTCGAAAATAATTGTTTTCGCTTTGTCATATACGATTATAGCGTAAATAACTCATAATAATCATATAAATATTGTTATATAGATATGATATGAATAGTATTCGCACATTTATGATTAAATCATAAGACTGCAGCATAGGCTACGCGGACCTGTTTGTTTTGGCTGTTCATACAGTCACGCCAAGCACTACCGCAACGTTCTGTTTGTTTTCGCTCTGTCATTTTTATCTTACAAAGCTTATTTTTCTACATTAATCGGGGAAATATAATTCGGATAATATAGGAAGAGGATATTAAACTGCCTAGACAATGACGGTGCAACACTTATAGATATTTTATGCTGTGTATCTTCATATATAGGTTTGTTTTCGCTTGTTCTGTTGTTCTCGTTTGTTTTCGCTGTTCATACGAACCCGTCTTATCTGTACATTACGTTAAGATTTTTTTTTTTTTACACCTTAATATGATCCCCCTCTCCTTTTCGTAACGTTTTTCAGAGTTACTTTGACTACAGTCGGTAACTCATCCCTGAACTTACTGATTTTCCATAAAATAAATTTGGGTCGCACATGTTTTGATAGGGTCGGTCGGAAATCGGAAACAAACAATATTTTTTTTAGGCCTTTAAAGTTTACAGGCTTTAGACTAGTTGTAATCAAAAGCTGGCTTTCGCATGGGTGTTTTGAGCGAAAGCCATGCTGTACGGGTGTTAAAATTTCGTTTTCCGAAAAATGGGACATAATTTGTTTACAAATGATGTGTTCGAGAAATTTGGCACAAACACATGTGAGGGATATCGGCCTGTACGGCTGTAGTTTGCCGGAGAGTGCCGATCCCCTTTTTTGAAGACTGGGCCCTGGGGCAATATTGCCCTGGCATTCGACGCAACCGAGTATAGACTATTGCGTAAATTTATTGTGCTTACCTGGTGGTGTTAAAATCCAGCGGCAATGTTGTATCATCCTCCATTAGAAGACTCATCATTGCACGCAAAATGAAGGATAAAATCAATCACATCTTAGTTCTTTGACAGTTTACATTTTCCGCCATTTTTTCTTGTTATTGTAATTCAGGCATGCGCATTCGCTCATAGCCATACTGCGATTATGACGTTACCTATTTTGCGCTAGGTCTACGGGACTGCATCCTGCGTGCAGGGTGTAGTTGTCTTCCCACTACACCCTGCCAGATATGAGCCTGTGTCTACCTATTTGGGACCCCACTCCAGGAGGACACACGTGCCTCTCGTGCGACACCCCCCAAGCTTAGACATCAAAGCTACTCGCAACGCGCCGGCAATCAGACGGCACCGTCTGGCCTGGGGACATCAAGCCAAGTGACAGTATGTACGCGAAGCAATGCGAGAACTTGGCCAACGCTGTTCCAACATTGTGATAGCGTCGATGATAATGGCCCAACATTGAGGCAGCACTGTATCCTTGCCATCTGCGAACTGTTATTTGTACAGCCTATCACTCAATTATAGAGTGTGTACAACTGGATTATACAGTCAAATATTGCCACCTCTGATTACAAATTGAATAATTAGAGCCTAAAACGGGGGATTACATCAGCTAATAAATCAAAACCAGTTGAACAGTGGCTAAACTCTTATTCTTGTGATTTTGTGTCGATATAATCCCCCTAATTATCTACTTATGAACGAAAACGCACGCAAAATATGTGGTTTCATTTTGAAAAATAATAAGTAATTTCGAGAATAAATGTGCTCATATAAAGTCAAGAAAATAATTCAGAGCGTTATATGTGTCTCTATTTATAGTAAAATATGTATGCTATGACATACTTGAATTAGAAATGTATGGGTAACATTTTTATTGCAATAAAAGCTATATTTGTTCTACATGTACCACTTTCACAATTTTGGGCAGAGTTTGAAATTTAGGGGAGGGGCCGACAGTTGGGAGTCGCGTGGAGAGGGGTGCTCAAATAGGTGGAAAAGGCCTCATCGCATTCAGGGGTAGAGTGAGAACGATTACAACTGAAGTCTCTACAGGGTGCGGGACTGGCATTCTAGACAATCATGACACCAGGCCTAAACAGTAATTTATTATGTGTATAAAATATGTAGGCCTACATAGGATATCTAATGCAGTGTATTAACAAAGACCATGTACAATAAGATGCTCGACTTGCTGATTTCACCATACAAATGCGTGTAATACATTATGCAGTGGTGTCCCCTTTTAACGGTAGTTAGAACTACGCTTTGGCAAGTGTATCATCATATAAAACAAGTAATAATTTCACTGTCTTAGCCTCTAAATAAAAATAAAGTTTTTCTAGGTCTGACAGTTATGACATTATTTCTGCAATATTTATTTTTGGAACGAAAATAACTGCTTCTATAGCAGATAAATCATCTTATATTATGATAAAATTTTAGAGATAAAAATGTCTTCATTTGAATAACAGAAGAGCTGAGTACAGAAAGTAGACAAATATGTGGGCACAGAAGGGGAGGGGAGTGACGATATGTTGTCAAGCATAGCGACAACAAAGGAGATTGGGGTAAAACATTGGTAACAATCATAACTTGACAGACTCGTCTTTTGATTCAAACTTTTATTATTAAGAAAAAAATATTTAGAACACATGAGCAATATTATAAAATTATAATATATGTAAACCTTCTCTATCAGATCACTGCCATTAATGTCACTGAGGAGCAGTATACTGATATCTTGCAAACAAGACACGTTTTTTTACGACACAATTTATTGTAATAATTTGATCATTTTTATGAATGTAGAATCTGTTCAGGTATATTTCCAAAAATTCGCTCATTTGAATAAAAAAATTGTATTAAGTTTTGACGTGGAACCAAAGCCCCACACCCTAGATATTTAAATATTGCTTCTTAGACAGAAATGTAAGCAATTTATTATTGGCATCAAATTTACTTTACATTGATCACATGCAGATCAAGACACTTTGCGACAATAATACCCACTGATATATACACGAATATTCTCCTCTTCAATGGTAATACTCATGTGTGGCGTGAATGATTTCAGCATTGAATAAGCTAATTCTGTGACAGAATCGCTCAGATCAGGTGTATCAGCAGTAACAGTAGTATGCAGCAAAATATTTCTGTTCAGGAATATTCCAAATGATAAACATGACAAATGATCCGTGTCAGTAGACTTCATAAGTAGTAATATTATGTTTTCCTTGTCCTTATCTTGTTTTTCTTTGTCTGTATCTACCCTTGCACACATCGTCACTTGCCAGCAAATACGAGATGATGAACCAATGATGAGGTAATGCTGGACCAGCATTACAAACGTTGGACCAGCGTCACTCTATAATGGGTCAACGTCTCTGGGCTGGGCGTAACATGTTTATAAACAATGAATATGCATACTTGTTTATAGGGGCGCACCAACCCCTGAAATACCAAAGAGAGAAAGAAAATTAAAAAGTATTCATAACTAACCACCAAATTATTGGATAAAATATAGAAGTAAACCTCCGTCAAAACTTATTTTTCTGATTTTTCTGATGTAAAGTATGAATTGTTTTGAATAGGATCAATGTCATAATTACTCGTCGTAATATGGTAAAAACATACTTGATAGATGGAAAAAGCATTAGTTCCAACCCCCAATTCCGGGGGACAGCACTGAGAGCGATTTCACGTTTTGGCGAGAGTCGAGCATCTTATTGTACATGGTCTTTGGTATTATGAATTTCTGATATTATATGGGTCTAGTCACACTAAACTAGGCCAGTGGCTGATTCTGGGGTTGTCGTGTTTGAACAAATTTTACAAATATTTATTTTCATTTCACCACCTTAATATTTGGTGGGTAGGAAATACACACTATGGAGAGTATTTAAAAAAGAATGTCATATATTGGCTCATTCTTTGTTTGCCCCAGTGGCTGAAACATGTTTCAGCCACAGATTGACTGCGTACAAAATCGTGGGACATTTCTTTGGACTGTCATATCGGAAAATATCGGGGAGTAATCAGGTCAAAAATACATTTTTTGAAATAAGTAGCCTTTCAGTTCAATGCCCACATGCTCAGCTCAAAGGTCGCACAGTCATTAAAAAGTTATGGAATTTTTTCGAACCTTGGGGTCGGGATCGCTCTCATGCGGTGTCGTCATGTTGGATTTTCGGGCAAATACATCCATCCACGGCCTCGGAGAGGACCACACGGCAAATTCTTTGTGACTTTGTTGTTAAATTATGTCCATGACAAGTGCATTTTTTCCTATGTCAAGCGTTACATCGCCAGATATCACATTTTGAGAAGTTGAATAAAGGTCTCTGTTTAAATACCGCATACTTAGCTGTTTTTCATTGAATTATGTGCAATATTGATCAGAGTTGAATTTAAGACCACGGTGGGGGTAATCTACTGCTTTTAAGTTTTTTTGCGTTCTGAACACAAAGGTAATGTACGTGCGTAACGTTCAGTCAAATATGTTTCATCTCCCAAGAAAGTAACGGGTACTTATCATTTTGTTTAATTTGTCTGAAGTGAGAAAACAGATATAAAACTTGTACACTGAAGTTTCAAGTTTTATTTCGATGGAAGGCCATCAAGATCTAAGCATTGACTTTTCAATAATCATTTGTTTCTGAAGGGATACAAACCATTTTAAGCATCACGTGGCCTACTTTACCACGATCTTTAACCACACATCACTATTTCTTACATGATTCAATTGCTATGCAAGGGTGTGCAAAAGTTACTTGGCAAATGGTTATTTGAAGCAACCTTGTTGTCGAATTCTAAACGTGCTGCCATGTGTGAGATGTGTATAGGTGGTAAGTTGTGGGTGTCAACAAATCACGTACGTTACGGAAAAAAACGTACGTTTATTTTGTGTTCAAGTACTCCTTGGAACATCGAAGGTGCGGCGTACAGAGTAGATATCTCAGTTCAAAGTCATACATACTAATGACAGGTACATTTTTATTACGCTTGGGCGATAATTGTTGCTTTTATGAAGGGTTAAGTCCAGGAAGTTAAAAAACGTATGTGACTTTTGACATAACAAAAGAGTCTTGTACGTGATCTTTGACTGCTAGCAGCATATGTGATTATTGACATTTTTAGTCACTTGTCAAGAGTAAATGTATAGTTCTGATATTGCAGCACATAACCATGTCAACAGTCACGTACTGAGAAGAATCACGTATGTTACTTGTCAAACATCACATACGTACAATACACTCTGTGTCGCCCAGATCAGCTCACTACTGGCAACATTATTATATGAAAACCAGCAATATATCAAAGGTATCATACTATTCATGTCGAACAAAGTTTACGTCCCACATTTCAGTACAGTTGGGGTGGAGGTGTCAAAGGTATGTTTCTCTCCTTGGTATCTCGTTCTGTCGACGCTGTTTTTTTTAACATATCACCCTTGTATAAGATCATCTCTTCACATCAATGTTACCAGCTTAGCTACAATATCCCTCATTTCAAATGAGAATTATGTAAGCATCACATACGGGACCCTGAAAGCACCAAGCTCAGAAAAAAGTATCTCCTGAGCTCCACATCGAGCGAATTGACTTACAACTTCTCAGCAACAAACTCAGATATTATACTATCAGGAAATGCAGAAGAAAATAATATATATTGTGTTTTAATTTTCTCTTATCATGTAACAATTTTGGCCAGGTTTAGTGTGACCAGACCCATATAAAGTAGACTAGGCTAGCCAGGTTTAGCCTACTCCAGAAAACCTGAAATGGTGAGGTGTCGTTGCCTATATAAGCCTACTGATACACTGATTAAACTAAAGATATGTCCAGACTCACTGCTAAAATACACGGGACATGGTGTTCCCAGAATGCAATGGTCGACCCGTCGGTATTCCAAAAAGACATATGGTCTCACCACCCCAAATGCCAGTCCCATTGAAACACATGTATAATGCCAACATTCTAAGGGCCTATTTCACCACTTTTGTCCCTAGCTACACTACAATGTGACACTCCATAATAAGGCATAAGCTGTCCTTTTTGAAAAACAGCTGCGAGAATGATATGCCAGCCAATTAGATTTTGAACTAGGCTCTCTTGTGTAGAAAAGGGTTAATTATAACACAGATAGCGAAAACAGTGTGTGCTTACAATTTATCCACAGAATTACAACATTCTTGTATTTTTCTTCATTCATCAGAAGCGGAAACAACCATTGAAATCAGCAATTTGGGTAGGGAATCTCTAGTCAGTAGGCCTGGCCACTCCCCTTGGATTTCTGATCATTTAGGGTTATGAGACTATGTCAAGCCACACCTACAGTTATGAAACCATGCATCAGGCAAGATAATAATACATATGTGTTTTATACCTTGCCATGTCGTCCTCTCCGAAGCCGTGGATGGTTGTATTTGCTTTACCCGAACATGTGGGCATGGAACTGAAATGTTACTGATTCTAAACAAATATTTTTGATCTGATTACTCCCCGATATTTTCCGATATGACAGTCCAAAGAAATGTCCCACGAATTTGTACACGGTCAATACGTGGCTGAAACCTGTTTCAGCCACAGGGGCTATTTCATACCCAACACCGAGAAGCAATAAAAGACACATGACAGCACACAGCACCGCACACCATCACATACCAGCATATATCAACGCATGCTTTCCAATGCGACTATATTTCGGGTATATTATACTTACAAGTTACAGGTACTTAGGCTTACAGGTCCTCTTCTGGCTGATTAGGCATTTCTGCCTCTGCTGCCAGCTCCAGGCTAATTTCATTTACTCTGTTTTGCTGATGTGTGGTGTGTGTGTGTTTTCTTTGCCCCGTTGGGTTGTACGGGGATTTGTTGTAGTCATAGTTTATGGGGTGGTCCCTCCAGAATTTATCAAGTCTCTTCTCAAATGTTGCAACTGATTCTGCATGTATAAACACTTCTGATAGACTCTTCATATGGCACTCAGTGGACCGGGGTTTGAATAAGTATTTTATCTGTTTTAGGCACATTCATTCTTTAAATATTTTGTGGTGGTGTCCTCTAGTTTGGTTCAGGGTCCCCCTTGGTATATTCGGAGAAGCATCCGTATCATACTTTCCTGTCATGATTTTGTACAGTTCTATCATGTCTCCTCTCATTCTTTCAGCTTCTCATTTTTCAAGTATTACTTGTTGTGGTCCCATAGTGTTCGTAAAATTGCTGATGTCCCAATTCTCATTTGTTTACATTTGGCCGGGTAAAAAAACTAGGAGGGATAAGTCTGTCCAACTATATATGCAGTTGATGTCATCTTGCAGTAGTTTGCAGTCATCTTTGCTATAGATGACTTTGAACATTTTCATGTCATCAGCAAATAAGAATATTTCGGAGGTTTTAGCTTTTTCAACAAGGTCGTTTATATAGGTCACACATAATGGGGAGGGGGGGGGGCGAGTACTGAGCCTTGGGGTATACCACTTATAACACCCACCTACAGGGAATGATCAGATTTAACTCTCACTCTCCGTTTTATGTTGCTTAGAAATGATATCACCCACTCCAAAATGTTCCAGGATATCCCATAACGTTCTAGGTTTTTTAACAGTCTTCTGTGCGTGAATTTGTCAAATGCTTTAATAAAGTCACAGTATATCACATCTATGCTATTTTAAAGTTATACCTCATCTCAATACATAATTATTAGCATTATATGGTAATGTAACGAGCATTGACCTGTTAACACGATATTCTCTAGCTAATTTTGTATGCCAATAAAAAGCGCTGATGACCAATATAAAACACAAAGTACATGTACATTGCTTACAATCTCACGTCCTCGCTACTTAGAAAAGATTGGCAAGGGTGAGACCTCTCGCAACCATAGGTCAATGGACGATGCGATTAGTCTGCAACTAACTCACATCTTTAATAATGCTTTAATCCAAGTTCGCCCTTCATGGGTGTGGTGTTTTTTATTGGGCACTGAACAAGATATTAATTGCATCAGAATGATAGAAATACATCAGCGATATAGGCCTATTACTAATCATATTTCCTATTGAAAAGTCTAGAGGTGTAGATCTCTGAAAGTCATATCCCCACCCAGCAAACACACATTCACCCAATGTTGTGTCAATGGCGGTCCACCGTCTACGACACTGGCCCAACATTGGGTGAAGTCTTTGTGTTTGCTGCGCAGCTTCCACCAAATAAGAGACACTGAGACTTTGACTTTGAGTATACTCCAGCAGCCCTCCATTGTGGAGTATCGGGCTGGAGGGGGGTAAAAGAGGCTGGCAGATCTAGACGACCAGCTGTCTCTTGAATGCTGCCGCAGTTCTTGATTCTATGGCAGCTGCCGGAAGAGAATTCCAATCAGGAATAGTTCGATGCCCAAAATAATTTTGTTCTAGTGTGATGTTAGCTCTGATGTGAGACAATGGTGCTTTGATGAAAACCTATAGCCATGGTAATTATTATTATTTTTTGTCAGAATTTTGACCATTGCTTGTCTATACAGTGGAGCCCCCGGTATCGGACCGCCTTCCAAAGCGGACCATCCCGGAATACGGACCAGCTTTAGCCAGTTCCAATTTTTTGCCCATTCACATAATGTATTATCAGATTCAGAAAGCGGACCGACCCGCGATTTGGGACACGGACCACCCTTTTCCTAATCGGAGAGACATCAACTGAGGGTCCATCTGTGATTGGATTCTTTAATGGGACCAACTTTAGCTGTATCTACTGATGGGACAAGCTGTGGTTGCATCTACCGATAGGACCAGCTGTGACTTGATCTACTAATATGACCAGTTGTCGCTGGGTCCACTAATGGGACCAGCACTGTATGATCCATTAAGGGACCAGCACTGGCATAATTCACTAAGTGGACCAGCCCTGGTTGAGTCTAATAAAGGGACCAGCTCTAGTTGAATCCACCAAGGGGAGCAGTTGGCGGGATCCACTAAGAGGACCAGAGCTGGCTAGATACACAAAAGTGGCCAGCGCTGGCTGGATCCACTAATAGGAACAGTCAGACTGGATGATGTAAAAAATAAATAAATCATACAAAGTTATTTCAACATTTAAACATTGTCATCAGTGCAAATTGTCCCTTCCTTGAGTCACGCCTCATCAGTTTGTTGAGTTCTCAAGGTGTAGTGTGTTAGCTCCTACGACTGTCTTTCTTTGTTAATACAGTTCAAAATAATATATGAAGCGCGAACTTACGATCTTAGTGTGAAAGTTTGTTGCCAAGACAATTTAAGTCAACTTCTTATATTTGATAATTTGCTAAATTATAGGAAGTTATATATATTAGCATGTTATAGCAATAATTGAGCTATACGGTTAAACAAAGACGCTTTTGATTTTCCACCAGCTGACAAAAATAACATTCGGTGTGCAGCAATCATTTAATTACGCAGGATATGCAAGGTCTCTGCATGTGTGTTTATTACAGATAGGCCTGACGTATAAATAGATATTGAAATAGGCAACAATTAATACAAGCGATGCCAACAAACAAATTGTCATATTTATAACATAATCTTTATTAGAGAAGATTATTATTCGCTGGGCTGTTTTCCGTCTACTAGACTCTCATAGATGAGAGGCCCTAGCGTACAGAAGGATTATCACCTGATTACACCTTTGCGATCCCAGAAGACTTACACATTGTTATGTAAAATCATAATAGTGAAACGAAGCATAACAATTCTGTCATGATTTTCTGTATTAGTTGCGCATATTCAACGGAATAATTATCATGTATTTTTACGAGATCGAGGGAGTATAAATGATATCCAGTTAATTGAATGTAGGCCCTAAGTTACAAAGGGTCAACCACGGCTGTTTGATCACAGCTGCCATGGGCTAATTACCCTGAACAAACGATACTATCAGACCGGGAACTTAATGAAAGATTTTTTTTTACTCCAAATTGATCGAGATGACTTCCTGTATGACTCCCGAGTTGATTCTATAAAATAAGAAGCGTGACATCTAATTTGAACACAGCTAATATATCTATCCTATTTGTCAAAGCAGGACTTCAGGATAAATGTCACTTCGAAATCAACTAAAAAAAATTAACGCCAGCGAATTATTGCAGTATTTTATATTAAAGCAATATCAAGCAATATTGACAGTCATAATAAGGGACCTTGGGCGTCATAGGGTTATTCACGGCTGATCGACTTCCAGTTTACAGACTTTTACAGAAATAAATATATGTAGGCTATAATATTTTTTTCGTGTATATTTTATATGCATTTATTAAAACTCTTTTTTTTGTGTTTTTTTTATTATATCATGACGTCATATTCAATACATTAGTTTAATAATCGACCTAAATTGAGATCAACACGCATAGGTGTATCCTAGTATCTCTCCATTCAAAATTGGCTGGTTTCACAAATAGGACCGCCTCCAAAATGGGACCATTTTCAGTCAGTCCCATATGGGTGGTCCGATTCCCGGGTCTCCACTGTATTTAAAAAAAAAAATAACATTGAAATAATAGCTGGAATATGGCTTCAATTTAAATGTCCCATAGATAATGCCATCAGTAATTGCTGTGTATTTTCTTTTTCCATTGTGTTATCCATACACACCGCGTAACCGCTGTTTAGGACCGTATGGAATTTATCTCTGTTTTAGATGAGAAATAAATACAAAATCTAATGAGGGAGGGCCGAAAAAACATTAAAGAAAAAAAAACATGAAGTCTATTTCTGGAAAAGTTAATGAGGGCGACAAAAAATCATTTCTGGAAAAGGTAATGACTGTTGAGGGTGGCGAAATTAAAAAAAAACTTTTGATCTATTTGAAAAAATGATGGGGACGACGAAAAAACGAACATGAGCGTCGCCCAGTCATTTCACTTCATCAATTCGAAATATTTACTTCGACGGACCCCATTACTTTAATAGAAGGTTCACCATACCGCGCATGTGGGTGGGCCTACAACCTGTGTTTAGTGAATCGTAACGATCCACCTGCTGGTTGTGACTTATCTCCGACTCACCGCCAGGGTTGGGATAGATTACAATTGATGATTACGATTACGGTTATGATTACATGTCTTTTTTATTTATCGATTACGATTATGATTACGATTATTCGTCATTATAAATATTGATTACGATTATGATTATGATTACATGTCACTAATTATCGATTACGATTTTGATTACACTCTATTTTTTTCGACTACGATTATGATTATGATTACAATAATAATCTTTCGTGATAACAGTCACGATTACGGGTGATTAAAATTATCTTACAAATTCTTATTAATAATAATGACATACTATACCAAACTATAAATAACAACAACTGCAATTGAAATCTACTTAATTTTATTTATTTATATTGTGTTCAAGAATGTGACAACTTAGCAGATAATATCAACCTTCTCATTAAAAAGTGTGTAGGGTGAATAACACTTATAGCAGCTGCAATTAGCAGGCGCACCTTATTGCTGTGTAAACAGTTGACTACCGCGAGGAGCATCCCTCCTATTATATAATATCTATACCATTTTGAAAACACGAGATGCTGATCTAATATTGCTGATCCAATATTGGCCCACCATTTTCTACGCTGGCCCAACAATAGACCAATATTGGATCAACGAGCCGTGTTTGCTAGACACCCTTGTTTTATAGGACGTGCAACACGTTATGTACAGTTTTGAAGGCGAATTAAACATATGCCATTGTTCTCCCCCTTATGTTGGCATTTAGATATAGCATTGAGCT
The DNA here is from genome assembly GCA_964017125.1 of Flabesymbios commensalis. Lineage (NCBI taxonomy): Eukaryota > Metazoa > Annelida > Polychaeta > Terebellida > Flabelligeridae > Flabesymbios > Flabesymbios commensalis. Next base: position 24,026,969 of record OZ024905.1, on the reverse strand, counting down.
ATCTTCCAATATAAATTGTGATAATATATTGATATTTCACTTCTGAGCATCAGGTGAAGGTTATCGCAAAATATACCTATAATAAGTCTATTTGAAACCGAATTGTATCTGTAGCCATAATTTTATTTATATAAAATAAAAACATACCCAGAAATAATATTATTATTGCTCCGAGAAGTTTTAATTGGCTGAGAACGACAAAACAATAAAGTATTCACTTAAATATAAAAATATTGTTGAAATATCTGATAAAGGGTCAAACCATGTGACCACACGACGATGTCAATTGCAATTAACCGTTTACACTCTGGAGATGTCTGCCTACAGCAATGTTACAACTTATTATTTTATTGTATATTTTTAATTCACTAATATGGTTGACCGGTCTTGCAGAGGTCGTCTGCAAGACGTTTCCGTCAACCAAAGTTTATAACCAAAGATATTAATGACTTGTAGGCCTACCATTTTTTTTACATTTTATCTGGATGCTGGGATGCAATGGGTGCTAGGTATATAAACGCGGTTATTTTCATGCACTATTAGTCATCAATAGTCTACTTTTAGTCAAATATAGGTGGGAAGGTTGGGGAGGATTTTGACTACAGTATGGGCTAATTGATTAAAAATCGTAATCGGACGATTATGATCACAGAACATACATTACCACAAGTATATTTCTATGATTATGATTAACGTTATAATCGACCTCAACCCTGCTCACCGCATACATTTATATTCTCTTTTGCATATCATCTTTACGTGATCATGTGACAAGCTGAACCATTGATCATGTGCCGACCATGTGATGGGCGTTCATGGATGTTTACACTTACAGTATACAAATTTTTATTTTTAATCATCCTGTATTTATTCATTTAACTTTGGAGTATTTTAACTTTAGAGTCTTGCATGATTCAACAGTGTGCTCTAATACTTAGTCTATCTATATAGTAAGATTCACATTAAATCATCAACCAGGAGGGCAGTCTATACTAGAATAGTCTGTCCGACGGTGCCGGTGCCGGTGGACTCACCCGGTGGAGGATGGTCCAAAATGAAAGTTAGTTTTTCGGTATCCAGTCAGTCAATTCTGAAGGTATTGTCACGAAATTTTGTAACCATTATTATCTAGTCATTTGGCAACAATCCTAAAAAAATTCGCGAAATTCCATTTAGTATTTTGAAAGTCACACTATTTGACATGCAACGCAATTCTGAAAATAAACCGAAATAGAAGTTTGTGGTCTTATACATGTTATAGAGGAGCGTCATAAATAGACATTTACTACATGTCAAATGGTCTAACTTTTGAACTACCGGTATACAATATTTTTTCACGAAATTTTCAGGATCGATGCCAAATGACAAGAAAATAGGGTTTACAAAATTTCATGAAAATCGCTTGAGAATTGACTGACTGGATACCGAAAAGCTAACTTTCATTTTGCACCATCCTCAACCGTCTGACAGACTTTAGACTCTATAGCCTCTAGGTCCCTAGGACTAGGTCCAAATTAATGAGTTTCGCGGATTCCTCAGAGTCAGACTCAGTCAATCCTCAACCAATTTTCATGAAATTTTACACACACTATTTTCCATTCATGTCGTGACTATACGTAAGCATTTCGCGAAGTTTTGATAAATATTTTAGAAGTTAGACCATTTGACATGTAATAAAATTCTGAGACGAATCTAATGGGTGTATTAATTAGGGTAGGAAAGTAATTGGAGTAGAAAAATATACTTCCAACTTGGCCTCAAGGACCGAGTTAAGCAGACTGCCAATTTTTGAGTTTATTCTTTAGCAAACTTTAAACTACATGTATTGGGTGAAACTAGTTAAATGTGATGAAAGTGCATTATCACATCAATGTTTTTTGTCTGAGAAAATATTAGATTCCAAGGGATTTATTACATGGTATACAAATATTAAGAAATTCACATAAATACAAACCAGTGATGATATAGATATTAAGAAAGCATTAGTTGAAGGTAAAAAGGAAATTAATAGAATATATGGAGTAAACAGTATGAACTTCATCAAGGGAGTAGCTGGTAACACAGCAACTGAGAATAATAAATTGAGAACTTTTCCTGTATTATGTGGTAATAGTATTAGCTGTACACCTAGTTATATACAAGCCAATATTCCTTGGAATCTCAATAAATGTATGGCTAAATTTAGAGTTGGTGATCATAAACTAAAAATTGAAACTGGGAGACATTACAGACGTAAAATACCCTTAGGCGATTTTTTTTTAATTAGTTAGTTGACAAAACCGCCGAGTCACGAAAACGCAAAATCAAAAAAAAATTAAAATTAAAAAAACATATGTTTTTATTGCCGCCGACCCTGTGTTTGCCGGTGAATAGCTGAACCTGTAAGTAGATTTAGATGAACACAGATTGTTTTAATTAAAAAAGGTTTCTTCACAGCCTGCTAATTTTGGATTTGTATTTTTTTCTATCATACGACCACTAGTTCATATAGAAAAATAAGTTGACTGGTACCAAAATTAATCTCATTTTTTTTTTAGTTCCTCCGACCCCCAGTTAGTGAACGATAAAGTTGACCAGTATTTAAAAAAAAAGTAATTTAGATTTTTTTTTTTTTTTTGCCGTTCTCCTGCCCATAGGTTTCAAATAATAACTTCTGTCAACCAACTAATTAAAAACACTGGTCTTACAAGAGAGAACATGTACTTTATCATGTTTATGCGACATGAATAGTGTGGAAGATGAGTTACATTTTTTAATTATTTGTCCAACATATAAACATCTACGGGATAAATTCTTTCCTTATACATGTTATAATGCTTATACTATTTCTGACCCTATGGAAACTTTTATTTCTCTTTTAAATGAAAATGATACAACTAATATCCGTAATATTGCAACATATAATGAGGAAGCACTGGCATACAGAAATGAATTAAACAATCTATTATAGCCTATATTACACTGTTATAGGTTTAATTATAGCAAAATATATTGTGGACCACACCACCGGAAATGGAATACTTGTAAACTTGTTATGAGAGGGGACCATATTTGTTAACAGTCAGGTGCAAAATTAGAATTTTTTGCATTGTTTTTTTTTGCATCGTTTTTGTTATGTGGAAATATCATAATGTCATGTGATTTATTCCAAGTACCAATTGAATTGAATTATAGAGGGCGACATTTTTATTTATTTACCAGGCCTATGTCAAATGGTCTAGCTTCTTAAAGTTAAATACTTATCAAAACTTCACGAAACTTTCAAGGTAGTCATGACATGAATGGACAATATATTGTGTGTAAAATTTTATGAAAATTGGTTGAGAATTGACTGAGAAATCGGCTAAATTGATTAACCACGGTTGATGTGAATCCGGCTATAGTTGAACTTGGAGGCTATAAAAGTCATGGATTATTCAATCAATGCTATTGACTATTGTTAAATAATTTGTTTTGACTTTTGTTATACTCATAGTATGAGTATAACAAAAGTCAAAACAAATTATTTAACAATAGACTAGTCAATAGCATTGATTGAATAATCCATGACTTTCATGATTTCAGCATGTTCAGTGACCAGTCCTGTAAGCTGTAAGTGTGAGCCACAGTAAGTCTGTATGTAAAAAGTTATATCTAAGTAGTCTATATTAAACTATACTGAGTTTATATAATCATGATAATGCATTTAATATTTTTTTAAATATTTTCGTTTATATTAGGCTATGACCTGTACATGCTGTAAGGGTTTATCTACTAATACAATTTCGTGAGATTTTTCACTGAGATTGGGAGGAGCAAAGGTTGCATCATTTTTTCCCATTATTTGCCACCCCCCCCCCCCTTGAGCAGCAGATTTTTGAGGTTTCCGGGTGAAATTTTTCTAAATTTAACCTTTTAAACCCCCCCCCCTCTCTCTATCGAAAAGCTGCGGATGCCCCTGAGGTGGATTGGATGAGTTGGTGATATGGAAAGGGTTAGCCCCAGGAGACATCTCCTGGGGCTAGGAGCGGATGAGTTGATGATGTGGAGACCTTGAGACTGAGTGAGTGATGTGGAGGGGATGAGTGAATGAGGTGGAGAGAGGATGAGCGAGTGATGGAGAGGATGAGGGAGTGGGGGAGGGAGAATCGAGGTGAAGAACATAAGTGGGTGAGGTGGTTATGTAGTGATTTTTTGGGGGGATGAGTCAATGAGGTGGAGATAGCATGAGTGAGTGTTATCATGGTTATAGAGAGGATGAGTGAGTGGAAAGAGAGGATGAGTGAGTGGGAGAGAGAGGATGAGTGAGTGAGAGAGAGAGGATGAGTGAGTGGGAGAGAGAGGATGAGTGAGGTGCAGACAGGATTAGTGAGTGAAGTGAACAAAGGATTTGTGAATGAGGGAGATAGAATGAATGAATTTGATCATAAGTTAGTGAGTGAGGTCCGGAGGATGAGTGAATGAGGTTGAGATCTATGATGAGTGAGTGGTGTGGACAGGACGAGTGGTGGAGAGGATGAGTGGGTGATGTGGTGATGATCGATGAGTGAAATGATGTGGAGAGGATGAGTGAGTAAGGTGGATTGAAGATGAATGAGTCACGTGAAGAGAGGATGAGCAAGTGATGTGGAGATAATAAGGTGGAGAGGATGAGTGAGTGATGTGGGGAGAGAATAAGTGAGTGATGTCAGGGTTTCCTGGAGGATTTTGTGTTTTGGGGGGGGATTGAGAGTGATTGGTAGGAGGAGTTGCTGTGCAAGCAGTGCGAGCAGTTTTGTTTTGGGGGGGGGGGGGTGGCCAGTTTTAAGGAGGGACTCCCTCCCCCTAAATGGGCCTCCAAGAAGCCCTAGACGTGGGAAATATTAGTGAGCAAATTTGACAAAAAAGACACAGAGGTATGATATTTTGTGTTTCTCCTTTTTCTGTTTCACACACTGGTAGTGTCACAATCTTTTAAGCCTAATATATTGATTTTGCTAATTACAGGATATTGAAATGTATAGGAAACAGACTTTTTAAGCATGTCAAATCAACTAAAAATTGGATTAGATTGGAAACAATCTCTGGCTTTGAACAGTTTTTAGTGATATAGATTTAAATTATTTTGTATGTTTGTCCTGTGAAGCCTTGAATATTAAATGTTATATGGAACATTTTCTCAGCGAAAGTGTCCACATATAAAGTTATAGTATATATGAGTAGGAGTTATCCTACTCATAGTACTTAATTTTTGATCATTCAAACCTGAAAGCTTAACATTCTATCAGCATTGGTGTATTATTAACATTGTTAATAACAGTGCTGTGAGAAGGGCCTACCAACCTCTAGACTTGGCATCCAACAAAATTATCCAGGCTGACATTATATTTATATTTAAAATGGAATATATTTTTTTTTGTTTAGGATAGTGCATTTAGTAAGATGTCTTCTGGCAAAATTTGACCAAAAGAGACACCTTGAGTTTACAACAAATTAGTTATCCTGTTCTACATATTACTCTTGTTCACATGTGAGATTAGCATCATGTCATCTCAGGAAAGCAAAACCTTGACTTGTCCAAAATGTCAATCTATGTGAGTCTTCTTCTTTCTAGCTTATTTTAGTTTTCTGTAAACAGTAATTTATTGTCTTTTTTAGTTGATATGTTGTTGAATTGAATAAATATATATGTAGGGTGATGTGTACTACTTAAATGTAACAATGTTCATGTATATCTAGCAATGAGTATATCTGAAAATGATAAGGTAATATATGTATGTATAAGTAATAAGGAAGGAAATGAAAGGAAATGTAATCATGAATATATCTCCAAGTTAGCAGTGCCTCATGTAACGTATGATGTGCCAGTAGGTAGCCTTCATCTGTTTGTTTCTTTTTTCAGCCATATATGTGGTCAAGAAGAAGAACTGAAATGTGGTATATATCAAAGTGTCTGCCAACATTGTGGTTTTCACTTTAAATTTAAAGTTAAAGTAACACCAAAGTCAGCTGTTACATTCTCTGTCAATGGATCAGAATATTCAGGTACAGTATTATCTCATCAATGTTGTTGTATGTTAGTCTTAACTCTTTAAGCCCATTTAGATGTCTCCATGTTTACAGCTGCTTACATGACATCACAAATCGAGATTTCTCGCAGCAGATTTGTGTTTTACTGAAAGCGACAAAATATTCTATTCTGTTCTGTGAGTCAAAATTAGACATATTCTGGATAGAAAGAGTTTAACATGATTCACTTTAAGCTGCTCGCTTTATCCATGGTAACTTTATTTACTCAATACAAATGGCAGGGAAATGAGAAATTACCAGAATAATAAATATGTATAATCATGGTAATGTGCTTCTATGAGCATGATAAATATAGAATTAATTAGCTTATGATTAGATTTGTCACAATTGTAACAAATTCACATCTGTAACACTGATTCACCAGAAATCTCAACTAGCAGGAAGGTTTAAATGCTTTTAAAATAAATTGCAATTCATAAAATACAAAGGGCCAACATTAAAGCAATATTGGGTCAATGTCTGTAGTGCTTCAAGGATTAGTTATCATCAGCCTACACTTTTTCACAATTTGCATGTTCATTTTTCTTACTCTATGACAAAGTAGCTATTGCCACCAATTATTGATAAACAATGCATACATGTGTGTATATTGAATTCCTACAAAATCATTAAATGCATCGCACATCCGTCATTAATGACAGCAGATTTTCCTGTTTAATCCAATATAATAAACTTGCTGACTAACTACCATAACTACTGTTTCAGTTGATCAATCTTACCCTGTGACGACTACACTGAATGATTATTTACGTGATCAGCTTGGCCTACATGGAACAAAAACTATGTGTAAAGAAGGTGGCTGTGGCTGTTGTGTGGTTTCTGCAACATCATATGACCCTGTAATCGGCAGCCGAACAACCAAGGCTATCAATTCTGTACTTGATTTTTTTATGATACATACTAACCCTATAATTTCCTGGTTAAGCACTAAAATGTTAGCCTAACGTTTACACAGTTTTGTGCCAAAATAAGCAGTTTCCAAGAAATTTTATCCCTTCCTGTACAGGATTTGGGGATATTAACCCTAAAGGCTCAAAACGTTGAAATTTTTTTGTATATACCATGGAGACTAAAGGTGTTTTTTTCAATTTGAAATCATTAAAAATGTCTTAGTTAGCTCTTTCTGCTTCATTGATACCTATGTTATGGGTCTACCGCCATTATCAATATTTTTACTCTTACAGTGTGTGGGTTAGAGTTTATTCTATAGACGTCAGATTCTATCAGAAGTCTATCCCCTCACTGTACGGGTTAAGAATCACGACAATGGTTGTTTTGAATCCATTTTAAATTAGCAGATTCAATCAATGTTATTAGGAATGATGTGATATAATAAATTGGGGTATTAATGGTCAAAATGGTTAATGTTAATAAAAAAAAATTGAAATATAATTTTGGCATTCCTAATTTTTCGATAACATGTTTGGGTTATTTAATTCAGAACAAAGTGCTAGTTAAAGATTTTAAATATTCCGGAATTCTATTATAGATGAATCTCAATCAAGAAAAATATTACATGTGTTCAAAAAAGTTTCAACATTTTACTCAATATATGCCAAGTGATTCATAATTAATGGAGCTAAACCATTTTCAAGGTTTAAATGAAAATATATTCATTCAACTGGATTTATAACATTCAAGTGATAATTATGATACATGAGCAGACACAGCAGGTGTTTAGCATGTTAGGCTGCTTGGTTTATTTTTCAGTGCTTGTGCCCACTGTATGGCTGTGAAGGCTTGGAAATCACTACAATTGAAGGTCTCGGCGGACATCAATCGCCATCAGGTTTCCACCCTATTCAAAAAAAATTAGCTGAAACAAATGGTAGTCAATGCGGTTTCTGTTCTCCTGGAATGGTTATGTCAATGAACAGGTAGAGCATTAATCAAGAACTGTAAGCTTCTTAATCTGAAAAACCTACTACTGTATATAGTACTAATGTTAAATATGCTATTATTAAACAGTATTATATCAAGTACAAAGTATTCAGAAATATATTTTTTTAAGTATGCACATTATTTTTACTCACCAAAAATTTTACTTTAGCGTCATGACTTTTATATTTTGTATTACATGTCATCACATTTACACACTATGATACCGACCGGATTACAAGCCAGGGTGTCAATTAACCCTTAGATCACTGATGTCAACATCATGTGTTTTTATAGCAACTCTATAACTTCTGGTAACCAGTTGGTAAAATTAAATTTGCTTGCAAGATGTATGTTGGGACTTAAATTTCACAAAAAACACAAATTTTCGGTCACTTGAAATTGTGGATTGCGGTAGCGTTACACAACTTCGAGTGGCTGAAGAATAACATTTCTTAGCTCAGTGTTCAAAGGGTTAAAAAACAATGTGATAAAACCCAGCGTTGTTATGGCCCTCTCTTAATTTGGACCATTTTTGTGACATAGCATATTGAGAGGCTGGTTAGGGGCCTGACCTTTGTATATCCAAAACAATCCCTGAATTGTACAATATTATGAATAACCTTTTTTTGATAAGTATACAAAAACTACATTATGTTTGTGATTTCTTTCACAGCTTGTTAGCTTCAGATAAGCATCCATCAAAAGAGGACATCGAAGCAGCATTTGATGGTAATATATGTCGATGTACAGGCTACAGAGCAATTCTTGATGCTATGAAGTCTTTCTCCGTGGACAAATCAACAACATCAGATATTGAGGTGATTGGAGGATTTTGTTAAATTATTTTCTGCATTACAATTGAAGGTGTATTTGTTAACCCTTCTATTACAGCTAATATCAGCAGCTGATATCTTTCATTTCTTTTGATTGCTTGGTGCCTTACTGCTGCTAACATTCCTTAATACTGTCATATTCTGCAATCGGAAAATCATGTCACATATTAGCAATTTCTCCAATTATATTTGTAATATTGATACTAATATTACATAATTTTAATAAACTTACGTAGCAAATGTCATTACAAAAAAGGTTTTATTGTCTAGTTGTCTAGTTGTGAGTTATAATATAAATGCAATGACACATTTTAAGGTTAATTTTGAAGATATTGAGCTACATGCAAGTATGGCAAATAGAGAGGTATTGTCCTCATACGGCCACACTACCTGTGTTGTCTCATAGGCATTGTTTTTTATATGTGGTACATGTATGAGGTTGATATTCTTCTTTTATCAGATTTATAAATGCTTTAAAATAACATTTTTATTAAACTTTCAAAAATTTGGTAAATTTAGCTTTTAATATGTATTTATACTCATCTTCCTTACGACACTGCATGTGACTATTCAAATCAGTAAAGGACCCCACTTTGTTCATAATTTAAATTAATGGTCTACTATGGAAAATAATTGAGACCTGTGCAAAGACAGTTATGTGTGCTCTGAGCTCCGTGGTTGAGTGGATCTATATTTGAATTGTTAAATTATGCAGGATTTCCAAATATCACAATGCAAAGGATTATGCTCAGGTGAATCATGCCAGCTGAAATCATGTGTATCGGATCCCTTGTCTTTGTCTTATTATGGAGGCACATGGTTTCGACCAACAACTAAGGATATGCTGTATGGTTTAATGGACCAATACCAAGACAAGATGGTCAAGTTTGTTGTTGGAAACACTACAGGTAGTTTTTTTAGAAGTAGGCGATTGTACCAAATTCAAATGTATGTGTACTCTTTTGTCCCAGATTTTTGACTGGATAAATGTATGTTCGTTGCTCCACATAAAAATCATCATCTATCATGTATATATAGATGGTCAATATTTCAGGTATTCATTTTTCTCAATGTGTACATGTCAGTGATTGTGCTGACACAATTACTGTCGATTAATCCATTCATCATTTTACATTGATACATAAAAATAAATTCTAAAATGTTTAAAATCCTATGGCCGTAAATATAAATTAAACCAAATTGTTTCATATTTGAATATATTTTTATTAATTTGCATATGTACTAATTAGTGAATTTTTTTATCAAATGAAACTGTATGTCTAATATAGTTCCCGGAAATTTAGAAGTGAACCATATAACACTGAATTTTGCCCCTAAACATTTTTGACTCTTATGTATTATTTTCTTCAAATGTAGGAATTGGAGAATATGATGTGTACATAGATACTAAGGGTGTCAAGGAGCTTTATGACCATGAGGTATTTTCTTACACATGTACATGTATTTTACAGATAAGTGTACATTTATATACATGAATATTAATATAGTTTAGTTTATACATGTGTAGTATATATGCAGAGCACAATTTTGGAAAAAGATTTCCAGCGTGGCAGAAAGACTCTCTCCTGTAATTTTTTTTTTATACTATAACAATATAGAATTTATTTAATTACCAAATTATTTTGCCTTCAATATTGGGTATCTTGTTGATTTAGATTGTCTTCAAATTTCATTTTTAGTATTATCTGTGCATCGATTAAGTTTGCATTTTCATGATATCTTAAGATCAGGCTTGTGCACCTTTTAATTGATTTTGACTTAGAAAAGCTAGTGTGGTTACAGGCCACACTTGAGTCAATAATCAGTGTGTCCCACACCTTTAAAACCAGGGCAGGCCACGTGCACTGATATACTGTAGATCTGGTAATATTCGCGAGGTTTTAATTTTCGTGAATTTTGCGAGGAGGACAAATTCGCGAATTCAAGAATCTCGCGAAAATTATTATTATAATAGCGCTACTAAAGAAAAATGAAAATTAGCAAATTCTAATCTTCGTGAAAAGTCCCAAAGTAAGAAATTCGTGAAAATTTAAACACGCGAAAAATACCAGATCTACAGTATATAGTATTGTACTTTTTTGCACTGTGGCGACCATTGATTCTGGCATGATATTCAATATTTGCAAGCTGCACGTTTTTTTAGACATGATGCTTTCTTTTTCAAAATTGTACAGTAGTATACATGTATGTGCCACATGACACTATTAAAGCATTTGATGCTATTATCACAGTTTACATTTCTGGAAACCTTTTTTTTTTTTTTTTCAGATAAAAGCTGACTCCCAGTATCTGATCCTTGGAGCAAACCTGACCTTTTCTCAACTGGTGCATATCTTTAAGAAAACAGCTACTACTGCAGGATTTCTGTACTTGACAGACTTTGAGAAACACCTCCTCAAAGTTGCAAATGTACCAGTGAGAAATGTAGGTATAACGCCTAGTTTACTATATTTGTCATCAAATTGGTTATCAAAACTTACACTGTCTGGTTTATTGTTTTAAATTTGATATTAAAACATTCTTTTCTTTTGTATCAAGCAAACAATTGATATGTGAATATCCTCACTTGCTGCAAGTAGATTTGCATAAACAGATGCAATGGTTGATTTAAAATGTATGAGGACGAGTTGTTGTAAAGTTAGTGAATTACAGAACATCTAGTACAGTGTAAATATAAGTATACATTTGAACCAGCCATTCACATTCCAATCACTAAATATATTTTACTTTTAAATTTTCAATTCTTTCTATATTTGTTATCCTTTTAAAACTGGAATTGTATGTCTCAATTGCATGCTTTGACATTTTGAAAAGTCTTAGCCAATCAGTGTGCTTAATACTTACTGAAGTCCAGATTGACTTGTACAACCTGCTATGAGCAGCCACTCTTATGAGCAGCCAGCCTCCTATGGGAGGCCACTAGGTCATCCCCCTTAATTACATTTTGTATACAAATGAACCTCCTATGTGCAGCCACCTGCATTCAAAGGCCACTTTTTCTGTGTCGCAAGGGTGGCTGCTTATAGCAGGTTTTACTGTGTGTATTTATTCGATCATGGGATTGGGAATATTGATATATGATATAGATATTTCACATGAAACTGATCATTTTCCTGGATTTGTAGCATGTTAGCCAAGCATGAAGACAAAATGCTGTACCTGCATCCAGTTTCCAGGCAAAATGCTGTATCTTTAATAATTTACAAGACAAAAAAATCGTGACTATGAGCTCTTTGAAAAATGCAAATTGTCGTGACCCTTTTTTTGAATACACATACAGTACTGCATGGTTTAGAGATGATTTGCACTTTTACCATGTTTACATGTGATAATCTGAGTATGACTGAGGAAACTGAAAATTATGGACCAAAAATATAAAACTTAAATTTTCCTAATTTGACCCAAGACGTAGGTAAGGCATTTTGCCTTAACACTGGAGAATACCACTATGGAAATGTTCCTGAAATTAATGCGGCATTATCTGTCATATATTTCAGTGTGCCAGTATTGCTGGGAGCTTGTCACTTAAGCGAGATACACCATCTTTTCCTTCAGATGTGTCTGTTATGCTACAAGCTGTCAATGCACAAGTAACTCTAGGTACTTATTTAGTTAAAATGATATTATTAGTCATGTACTCTATGGTGTATTACAAATTTTTCTACTTAACATCTGCAGGCAAATAAATGTATAACTTATTAAACATTTGTCAAAATCATGTAATGGATCAATAGAACCCTTAAAAACAACAGCTTTGTGCAATTGCATATTTTATATATAATGTACCCCTACTAAGTGATCTACGTATTTCTTGTTATTACACTGAAATAAATAGCTCATATCTTTCTCACACTTCTCACCCTGTAAGAATTTCCGTCATCAAGCATTTGTTTTATTGTGTGTAACGACACACACCTCCGTAGGCATCCATAGTCAGTCAACAGCTGTAACTGAAAACTTGACAAGTAAACAGTCACTGTTGTTAGACTTTGCTGAGCAGTGATGAGCTCATTAATCCTTACATCACTGAGCTATTAAATTTAAATCTTCAGTCACTGCCGCGATACACAACTTCGAGTGACTGAAAATTTATGTGATTTGTGAAATTCAAGTCCCAATATATTCGTGTTTCAAGATCATATTTCACTGTGAACAGCTCATTATCAGGGGTTATACATGCGCTAATAAAAATACAGAATGTGTACTGCAGCCGACATCAGTGCTCTAAGGGTTAAGATGTACAATTCTTCAACTATGATTACATATTGGCTGTAACCTTGTATCTTAACCCTTGTCCTGCTGAACCCGGATATATACGTTTTCAAGAAAGTTTCAACCCAAATAAAATGCCACTAAAATTGATATATTATTCAGTGGTAGATATCGAAATATAAGGATAATGAAATATTTCAATTTGGGAGATGTTTATTTTTCATAAATAGAAATATTTTTCGTCATTTAAAGCTGGAAATTGCGTTAGCAATTCCAAGCTCTGAGGGCTAAAATTTTTGCAATCTGAGATAAAATCTAACCAACATCTGAAATGATGGTTTCGGTGTGAAATAACGACCATTAGCCCTTACACCAATAAACATGACTATGGTTTTTTTAGCTTTTTTATTTAACCTTCAAATGAAAAAAGTTGATGGAGAAATTGGCTTTAAAAATGTTAGATTGCACAAATATGAGTAATTTTCACCCACTTTGAATTTGTGGGTCGCGGTAGCGAGACACAACCTCAAGTGGGTGAAAATTTAAATTCCTAACTTAGTGCTCACAGGGTAAACCCTCTTAACACTAAGTTATTTAATCTTGTTTTCATCTCCTTGATAATCCCACCTGTTGGAGGATAGTGGCCCAATTTTATTTTAAAATAATTTTATATGGGATAAAATCTCAGAATTTTTTGTGGAGAAACTCTCTATGGTTTGCTCATTAATTGAATGTATTAAATATATATCAAGTGGTGCATTAATGTGAAAAGAGAGCATAAAGTGGTAAACACATCAAATATTATTGTGGTGTGTTTATTATAGTTTTTAAGCCATAATTACGCCATAATTACGACTCACAACTTCAAGTGGGTGAAAATTACTCATATTTTTTTAAATTGAGCCAGCCCTTTGCAAGTGTTGATGTTTAAACGCTCATTTCATTCCTGATAACTGTGATTTAATCTGCTATGAAAACAGATTAAATACAATTATAGTCGTGCGTAAATTTGTGCTGTTTAACCCTTTCACCACTGAAGCCCGTTTTTAAGTGCTGAATGCCATGGCATTCAGCACTTAAAAACGGGCTTCAGTGGTGGAAGGGTTAATGTATAACATGCTGATAGAGAAGAGAGCTAATAATAATATAACACTCATTTCAGGTAACAGCTCTGGGGAGAAATGTGTACCTGTTGACACATTCTTGAAGGATGAGTCTGCTTCTGAAGGCTGGATCATCCTGAAGATCTCAGTCCCGTCATTAACTGATCAACATCATCTTAGGTCATACAAGGTCACGCAAAGAGCACAGGTGAAATATATTCATACTCCAAAATTGGTATATTATTTAGTAGCTCTTTTTTTAAATTTTAATTATTTTAAGATTGCAATTTGTTTTACCAATATTCGATTATCTATAAATTGGAAAAAATATATTGGGTCATTTTCTTGTTGTTAATGAATTTCAGAATAATTTGGCATATGTGAATGCAACAATTTTAATGAAGCTAAATGATAAGTGTTATGTGATGGAGAAACCAAGTATTGTATATGGAGGAATCAATGGCACATTTGTGAGTAAAGCTACACCATTATTTACTGCATGCACTGAGTAAGAAAACTTAAAACTAAACAACTAATGAAAAATTGGAACAGTTTAAAATTTTATATAATTTCAGAAATATTGCGCTCAATTTTCTCTTAAATTTGTTTTTAATGTTAAGATCACAGCGACACAGCTACGTTGCACACATTAGAGTTAACGAGGTAACATGTGTGATCACTTTAGATTCACAGGTCATATGCCATATGATTCCAGAAAAAAAAAATGATATTTTGATATTTTTACTGACAGAGTCATGCTGGAAAAACAGAAGATTATCTGACTAATTTGTGTTTATCTGATCCCAGTGTGTTGAAAGGCATGTATTATATAATCATAACTTTCTCTGTTTTGTTGATATATTTAAATATTATTAGCTATGCACTTCTCTTCTCTGGTACAATCTTACAATTTTACACCCTACATTACAACTAATGCAATTTACAGTTTCAAATGACGAAAAATATCACTACTGAAAAAAACATGAATAGCAGCATCTCCCACAAAATATTTTATCATTTTCAGTGGTATTTTATTCAGATTGAAAGTTGCTTATAACCGTTTATATATGGTTCCAGTCGCACAAGGGCTAAGGATAGTTTTGATGCTGATTGACATTCTGGACCCCCTTGTAATTGATGTTGACTGAATTATTAATGAATAAACAACATTTTTAAATGAATGAGAAGATAATCTGATTGAACTGAATACTTACTGATTTGCATTTTACAAATAATTTTCACTCACTTGAAGTTGTGTCTCGCTGACGCAATCCACAACTTCAAGTGAGTGTAAACATACATGTAGGCCTATCACTAATACAATCTACTGAACAGGTGCATTGTCAAATCTCTCCATTGAAGTGAAGGCCCAGACAGATGATGTCTACATACAATCTTTGGTCGAATCGTTATTCTATAAGGTAAAACAACATGTCCTATTATTAACACAAGCTCTTCATAATTTTACTATTTTCATTCTTTAACTTGACTTTTTATCCCCCATCTCATGTACATGTAGTCAGAACAAGGGATAATGCTGTATGCTTTCTGATCACTCGTGATTCTGTGATTATTCTCTTGGCGATATTTTGGAAACTGTCATACCTGATCTGAAATAATAATTCACAAAGCTCCAGTGTGTGCAGTTTGATCCACAGTCACCCAGTGTTGCTACATGCATGTCACACGATTATTTTTAACAGTATAAATGGGAGTTCCAGGGAAATATCAGCAAATTCTGGAATTGAAATATCACCTCTTGATTAAGACGATGTACAATAGAGAACCTGGCTCTCCTTCAGTTTATCAGTGTTTTTTTCTAACTATATTTATGAACATTTCCTATTACATTTATCTGAACCCTTGCATTATAAAGCATCAATATAATAATAAATTGTTTTTGTTACACAATACGTCTACACAAAATAAACTTAACAGTAATCCCCGAAATTGAAGACAAATTTGCATTAAAATTTATTCGTAATAAAATCCATTATGTAATAAAAAAAATATTCCAAAGCCAATAGACGGTATGACAGTAACCTAGAATTGACAGTAATATGTATATGAATGTGCACTCACATTGATTCAATAAGAAATTGACATAGTAGTGTCTGTTTTTTGTATTATTGTATCAGAAAACATGTCATTTAGCTACAATATTTTCTTGTACAGTATGTTCTGTATGCTCTGGGGGATTTGGTGCCAACACGTCTACAGAGTGGAGCTGATGATATACCACGTCCCCTCTCCTCTGGACTTCAAACCTTCAGCACTAACAAGGAAAAATGGCCAGTCACACAACCATTGCCAAAAACTGACAGCAAACTACAGGTACATAGGTTCATTTATATATGTGATTTGGATATTGCAACTCATTATAATTTTTTTTTTTTTCAATAAATCTTGATGACAATTAAATATATAGTAGATCCTGGTTGTACTGATACCTATTTTTATTATATAATTGTATGTTTATATTTAAAAATTTAAATCTGTGTTTTACTTTATTTTTATTGCCTTTGCAAGAGATGTGATGCACATATTTTATATATAATTAGATTTATTGAATAATTTGTGTTTATAAGACATCAGGAGAAGCAGAATATGTGTCTGATATTGTGAGCCAGCAGGGAGAGATGCATGCAGCTTTTGTCATCTCCACTCAAGCAAATGCAACAATAGATAAAATAGATCACACAGAAGCTTTGGTGCGTATGCAAGAAGAAGACAAATATTTCTATTCTCACTGAATGTATGCATATGTATATTTATTTAAGTTAATTGGAATCTCTGTATAATGCAGCTATATGGGCATACACATGATGCAGCAGAATAGTTTCCCTATGCTCCTTAATTTAATGTTTTTGCTTGTATTGTAATAAAATATATAAATCTATGGCATTGTAGCTGTGTTTCAACTGCCCAGCCAGATGCTCGATTTGATCGAGAAATAATAATTAAAACATGCATTGTACATGTATGCAGATTAGTAAATGTTTTGATTCAAATTGCAAAGTTATTTTTACTCACCGAAGTTGTGGGTCGCAATAGAGAGACATACACTGCAACATGTTCAAGTGAATAGAAATTCCACTTCTGTAATTAAGCACTTCACAGTTTAATTCAGTGGCCAGAATACTACCGGTACTCAGTTCTATCTGTCATACACACACCCAGCTATATATGTCTACCAATTACCTGCATAATGTTTTTTCTTGTATGGCACAGACAATAAATTACTTTTCTACACTGAATGAAAACATTGTGGTTAATTTGAAAATGTACCTTTGAAAACGATGATCTGGTGAACGGTTGTGAAAATAAGCTTAGATTTAAACATACAAAATTGCAGGCTATGAGAGGTGTGTCCAAGTTTATATCTCTGACAGATATACCCAACGGAGGACTGAATAACTTTGCCCCATTGGAAGGCGGGTATGACCCTGAAGAGGTAGGTTAAACAAAGATAAATCTCCAAAATGTCTTATGTTTTACTGGCCGATCAAATCACTTTTGTTAGGGAAGAAATACGTATTTAAACATCACGATTTGCAAAACTTTGGTCCCATATTAATCAAATATGTGTAATTTTCACTCACTTGACGTTACGAGACACAACTTCAAGTGGGTGAAAATTTAAAATATTTAATTCAGTGCTTTAACTCTTCCTTTACCGACTTCCCCCTGATAAAACTACCCTCAGAAACCGGCTTCTTTTTTAGGGAGGACCTCTGAGGTAGCCCCTGGGCACAATACAGGTTATAGCTGTGGGCATGCAAACATCGTACAAATTAGAAATACAAGAAAACTTTTTGTCATTGTCACTGACCATTCTGGTTGGTGATTTTCAACCACGCATGTAATGAAATATCTCCATTGCAATTATTGCATGTACGCATGTGGATTTCACATAAATGCGAATTTGGTAAGGAAGGTAGAATTCGCATAAATGCGAAATCGTTAAAGGAAGAGTTAAAGGTTAACAATTTGATGGTATTTATTTTCTTTGATGGGTTAACATCACCTACTCCTACAGTTTGTGAATATTATTGCATGGTGTTTTTATATCTGATCAGTTCAACTTTGGTTCAAGTCTAGCCAGATTTGAGCTGATCAGATATCAAAGTGCTATTGATGATACAGATGCTGCTTATGATCATTAGATTTGAAATTTTCTGGAAAATTGATTCTAGTGTAAAAATTAGATCTATTTGTTATTGTGCAATATTTTTGTTTGTATGGATGCTGTGGTAAAAGATGAATGGTGTTTTATCTTTTTGGAAATGCATTTTACTGTTCATTACACCAGATTATAGAAAAAATTATATAACATCTGAAATGTACCTATACAATAAGCAGCTTTGCATCTAAAATAAATTTTACATTTTCACGGTTGAGTACTAATGTCTATTTTTTAAGTAAGTTTTTATTTTCAGCTTTTCTGTGATGGTAGTGTTATGTATGCAGGGCAATCTGTTGGACTTATAATAGCAGGTTTGTAATTTCATTTACCCTATGACATTCCACAATTAATAATATTTTGTGAACACCAATACTTTTATGCATGTGAATGCAACTATAAAATCTACTTTGAAATATCTTGTATATTATTCGTGCAATAAATTTTTAGTGTCTACAATAAAAGTTTTAAGTCTTTTTTTTTGTGAATTTGATATAGTGTACCTCTGGTTTAAGAGTCTCAGACCTTCCAGAAAGGTAACAACTAATCAATATATTTTACTACATAAATATTCTCATTGATCAAATAGTGTTTCCTTAACCCTTTAACCGCCAAATTATTCAATTTGAATTTCCACCCACTTGAAGTTGTGTCTCGCTGACGCGATCCACAACTTCAAGTGAGTGAAAGTTGTTCAGATTTGACTAAATGGAGGTCAACTGTTTTCAAATATTGCTGATTGATGTCACATTTTATCTTTAACATGTTTAAAATGTGTTATTTAATGTGTTAATAAAAAACGAAAACCCGAATATATGCGACACCGGCGGTTAAACGGTTAATGTTTCCCTTAATGTCTGAGCATTAAGCCAGCATTTGTTAGTTCAGCACAGTCGATGTACACAAGGAGGCAAAGACACCCAGTTTGCACATCTGATCGAACTCCTAAACTATTTCTTGGAAATTACTATGTATTAACTTGTTGTTCTACAGATACTCGCACAATAGCAGAAGCTGCTGCAAAGAAAGTTAAAATTACATATAAAAACATCAAGAAGCCTGTGATAGAAATGGAAGATGCCATCCAGCAAAAATCATTCTTTGATAATCCTCCCGAATTCAAAAAAGGAAATGCAGAAGGTAAAAGCTCTAGTAGATACCCATGCTCAGCTATCACTGGCATCTTTTTTCAATGTTTTCTTTGTACAGTAGAATGTTAAACCTTTTTTTTCCGAATTCAGGACAAATTAACTTTTTTAAAACCGAAAATACACAGTGGAAGTGAAGTCCAGTGGTACAGCGTCCCTGTGCCTGATAGAACATTGGATCAAATTATGATGGTACTGTGAAACAGTAGCACAGTACAGCTGAATACACAATCGCAAAACACCTGTTGTAATGGTATGATAGCAAAAATTAAACTGCCTATCAACCTTATCCCAAACTATTTTTTCATCATATAAAAATACACAATGATTACTGAAGCTTACCTTGATCAAGTATATCAATAGGATTCAATTTCAAAGCTGGAGAACCTGAATTAGAGCTGCACTGACATATTTTACAGATGCCATTAAAAACTCTGATGTCGTTATTACTGGATCTGTGAAGTTGGGATCTCAGTACCACTACACAATGGAAACTCAGGTAAATGTATTTAAAATACTGAATTTTAGAAGCTTCATTATTTTCGTCAGCTACTTTCCTGATTACATGACAATAAGTGCTCATGAAATTCTACAATAGCTTTCCAATTGTCTGGTCTAAACTGTTATACAAGGTTTTTATCACCGGTATGTTGTATTTTATCTCTGTAATATCTAGACAAATATAGGCATCTATTGTACATCTATCTCATTTATTGGTTTTTTTAATTTTAGCAAAATTCATTTTTGAATGATTTTGTTGTCAGAGTTGTTTAGTTGTACCAAAAGAGGAAGATCTCCATGTATGGACATCTACACAGTGGATTGACGCCTGTCAGCAAGCCGTCAGTCAAGTCCTGAACATTAACAATAACAGGTCAATCAATAGAAATACATTAGCTATTTTTTTTGCAAAAATTTTAATTGTTATTTATCTTGGATAGTTTAAGTATTGTTTTTCGGTCTGTAAACAGTCAACACTTTAAGCCCTCACAGTGTATTAAAGCATCATTTTACATCCCTGAAAACAGACTCTTTACTTTTTCACCCACATCAAATCATCTTCATCCACTACAAGTCGAGAATTGGGACAGCAATTCTCGACTTGTAATGGATGAAGATGACAATGATAAATTAAAGCCTGAAAGGGTTAAAACTTCCATTTCACACTTTTGAAGCAGTGATTTTCCAAATTAAGTATTGTGAAGATCATATTATGCTTTCACATTTAAATTGGCAAAATACATTTTTTGTGATAAACTATTTTTATATTATCCAGGCAAGCCTGCAGTGATACACAGGGTATGTAGCTGCATACCAGCGAATTGGCAAAGCACGGGTTTCGGGAACAACCTAGCTAGAAACTGGTCCAATGTTGATTTCATTTCAGACCACTCTCTTATTCTCTGTGCACTTGTTTTTATCCTCCCCATTGTCAAGGCACCACAGCGCTGGTGAAGAGTCAAAGTGAGATGAGTCACATTTAACGTTTTGGTGGTTAATGGTCTTTCATAGGCTACACTTGTTTATTAGGATCTAGTGTCAAATTGGAATAAGTCCTCGAGGATTCTAGCATAAGAGCAAAACGTCATAATCATAATGTTGAGTGTATGTAGAACTACTACGGTACCTTCCAAGGGAGGGGAGTTAATCTTGACGTATCTCCTTTTGACTCTTCACCAGCGACAGATTATTTTGTTATTCACAGATTGGCCTGAATATATTATTTTTTTTTATTTGCAAGCACTTACGCGCTGTTTAACAGATACACAATATTCATGTCTGAAGCAGCTGAACCTGAGTGTGATAAGCCATACAATATCAATATACTGGTATCACCTGTGTCACAAATCTTATCGGTTGCAAATGGTTATCTCATGGAAATATAGTTTTTGAGATATTGACCAATGAATATTAAGTACTAAAGAATTAAATAACCTTACTAAAATTGCATCAAACAGCTACTTGTATCAAGACAAAAACCCTGTAAAATGATTATATCTTTTTTTTCTGAACATTAACAATTACTGATCACTTAATGCAGGTGAACCCATATACATGCATGTGGACTGTGTGTGTGCACACCATGCAGATGATGATGTATATGGCACATGCATGTATACAACTGCTATATCGTGCCAACAATATGTATCATTTTATTTGAGATTTTTATGATGTCCCTATTTAAGATGACAGGTGAGATGTGAAGCAAAGATAATTAAATAAAGGTTGAATAACCTACCGGTATACTTGAGATATGCATACATTTATTGAATGTATTACAATTATCTTATTGGGGAGTTCTCCAGCATCATGTGGACAGACTTATGTGGGTCATAGGAAGACAGAAATCTGTCTCATAAGTGAGTCTATTTCGCCCCTTTTGTGATGCTTAAGCTGCTCGAGAGCTAGATTGGAGGCCAAGATTGCAATCAAATGACCCTTAATTTTGTCTTCCCATAACTAAGTGATGTTACTAGAACATAGAAAAGAGAGGATGGTTGAGGGAGGAGGTGGGTTGAAAAAATTGTAGAGAAAATATCTGCACCCCAACCACTGTCTTAGCTAGGATTAGACAACTGCCCGTGTTTTTTCCCAATCTTTGCAGAACTGCCCGTGCATTCCCTCCTTTATAGTGTAATTTAGACAAGTTTTTCCCATCATTTTGACTTTATACCCGTTCAAAAGACGGGTGCACGGGTTGCTGGCTGACACGGTGACCACAACTAATTTCCAGCTGGTAAACAATTAAAGGACTGAATTTTTAGGAGCCTGCCTTGAGCTAAGTCAGTGGAAACTTGCCATTCAGGAGCTCTCTGATTGCATGGTCCTCTAAGGAACTACTGTCATTTAGCCAATCATGAAACCGCTGCTCTGTGATTGGTGTATCAAAACAGAATGTGATTGGGCAATTCTCGATCCTTCTTTTGCACAGAAATAGCTGAAAATTGTGGAAAAAATTGTAGCTTAGACAACAGCTTATTGTGTGAGTATGAGAACAACAACCAGCCTACAATCCTAACATGTAGGGTCTAAGCAGCAGATAAAACCTGTTGACTTAGTCCTCACCATATTTTCAAGTGATTTGTTTGCTTTTTACAGAGTACATGTCAAAGTCATGCGTATCGGAGGTGCATATGGCTCCAAGATCAGTCGTAACTGTCAGATTGCTGCTGCATGTGCCTTGGCAGCCTACACTATGAATAGGTTATTATAATAATAATTCTACTACATCTACTAACTTTCCAGTATCACAACCTAATACATGCATTTCCAACTAATACATACAGAGTTTTATGTCGTACTTAATATTTTCAGCAAATAATTAAAGTTTTTTTTTACATTGCATGTATTACCTCATTATTTTGATCATCATAAAGTTGAAATTGAGTCAACACAAAATTTGCAGTAGTTCGCATTTAAAGGGGTTGTTAGGCGATAATGTTGAGCTGTATATCATTTCTCATATATGTGACCTGATCCGGGAAAATGAGTCATAAGTCGCATATTAAAGCAGCTCCTTGGGATGACATCAATTTTTGTTTTTATTTTGTTATTAAGTAGTGTATCCCACAGATCATAATTTTATTTTTTTCAAAGTTTTTTGATTAAAAAAAATCTTTTTATTAGCCCGCCTTTTAATTTTAATTTAAAAAGGTGGGCTATTGCAATTGAAGTTCGGCGGCGTCGGTGTTGGTGTCGGCGTTAACATTTACTTTTGGGCGCGATAACTTGGAAAGTTTTTCATGTATCCTTCCCAAATTTTTTATGCATGTTACTAATTATCAGTTCTCCAGCTCTCTGACAAGTGCAATAGTGGCTGAAAAAAAATTCAACATGGCCGACTTTTACATCATTAATTTGACCTTATGGGCGCGATAACTTGAAAAAAATTTCATGTATCCTCTTCAAATTTGTTATGAATGTTACTACATGTATTAAGTAATTCTCGGACAATCTCTAATGGCAGATTTATTGCGATTTTTCTCATTGTACCTCAATAATTTGACCTTGTGGGGGCAATATCTTGAAAAGTTTTCCATGTATCCTCTTCAAAATTGTTATGCATGTTACTAATAAGCAGTTCTCAGACAATTTTACTAAGGGCTGAAAATAAATTCAAAATGGCCGATTTATTGTGATTTTTCAGATTTTAGGTCAATTAATTGACCTAGTGGGCATGATAACTTCCAAAAGTTTTTCATGTATCTTCTTCAAATTTGTTTTGCATGTTACTATTAAGTAATTCTCAGACGAGTTTATTAATGCCTGAAATAAAATTCAAAATGGCCCATTTATATTACGATTTTTCGCATTTTACGTCAATAATTTGACCTTGTGGGCGGGATAACTTGGAAGTTTTTCATGTATCATCTTCAAATTTTTTATACATGTTACTAATAAGTAGTTCTCAGATAAGTTCAATAATTGCTTTTAAAAAAATCAAAATGGCCGATTTATTGTGATTTTTCTCATTTTACGTCAGTGTGTGTGGAACCCTAGCACCCGAAGGGTGCTGAGAGTGAGATAATGGCATTAGGATCTCTTGTTAGTGAGTCCTTTTTAGCCTACCAATTCCTTCTGTATACAAAATGTCAATAATTTCTCCTTGTACATCTTAGAAATAGAGCTTGTATCGTGTATTCAGTGCTTTAACATTGTTTTTTTTTACATTTTTGTATTTTATTTATGATCAGTAGGTTATATAGCTTCATAAAAAGTAAATTTTCAAAATTGACAAAATTAAAAATTCTCATCCAAAGGAGTAGCTTTAAAGTACCGGAGATATTAAGAGATCCTGCATCTACACACAATTACCTTTAAAGGAAGAAATTAAATATTATTGCCGACCTTATTTTTATCCCCCGCCCAACGAAGTGGGGGTGGGGGATATTGGCGTCGCCTCGGATGTCCGTCCGGCCGTCCGTCCGTCCGTCCCGCGTCCGGATGTCCGCATATCGTTTACGGAGCAGATCTCGGTAACTCGTGCATGGATTTCTTTAATTTTTGACACACACATCCCTTTGGGGGTGTAGATGTGCCTTTTGGGGTTTTTGAAATTTTACCTGCTTAATTGGCCGACCATCGGCCATAACTAACTTTAATATGCCTGATATCTGACAAACCTTGCCATATAGCTAGACCATTACTACAAAACAAAATGTGCGGTTTCAGGTAGGGATATGCTCTGAAAATTTTCAAACTGATCAAATTAAAAATGGCCGACTATCGGCCGTATTAACTTTGATATGCTTGATATCTGACAAACTGTGCCATATAGGTAGACCATTACTACAAAACAAAATGTGCGGTTTCAGGTAGGGATATGCTCTGAAAATTTTCAACTTGATCAAATTCAAAATGGCCGACTATCGGCCATAATTAACTTTAATATGCCTGATACCGGACAAACTGTGCCAGATAGTCAGATGCTCCAACCTTCAAAATTGGCATAATGTGGAAAATGATGATGATAGTTATTTGTTATTTGTACACTTCTTTAATTTTTCAGATTCAAAAAATAATATTCATTCTGTCCAAATTTGCATAAATTCAAGATGGCAGACAAATAGTAATTGTTATCAAAGTTTTTGAAACGTGCACAGGAGAAGCAAAGTGAGTCATCGTCTCAACTGTGTACAATCACCGTTTACGGCGAAGGGGGGCTACGCCCTTTTCGAAACCCCATGAATATAGTTTTAGAGCAGCCGCGCGCAAAAAATGGGTCACTTTTTAGGGTAAAAAATGTTTTTTTTTGCTAGAGAAAAGCACATAAAATTAAAATCTACCAACGAAATTCAACATTGATAAGGCATTAAATCTATTCACAGCATCAACCCTTGGAACAAAAATTCCATAGGATATATACCACTCCAATAAATAAGTATAAAACGAAATGTATGGTTTCAGTGAGGGATATATATATGATGCACCACGCGGTACCTTGGGGTACCAAATAGAAGTCCGCCATTTTGTTTAATTATTTAATTTATTTTTCAAGGCTGTACCCTGGGTACCAAAAAGTGTAAATAATTTAAAAAGAGGGCAAAAATAGATGTGAAACATTCTTATTTTGCAAAATATTTTTGTTTTGGGGGCATTTTCGTCACTAAGGACTATTGGTACAACATCTTTCAATGTCTGAACCTGTTGTAACGCAAATTGCCGCCACATTCACCAAGTGGCGCTGCAAATCATATATATATTCCCGCTTAATGGCAACTTGCTCAAATTAAAAAATGCTGACTTGCGACCATCATTGACTTAAATATCTGTAATATACACAGTAATCTAGATAGGTGGATCATTATTATAGAACAGAATGTGAGACTTCAGGGAAGTATGTATCCTGTAAAATTTCTATCACGCGGGCGGGGCGGGCGATTATGGTGGCTGGCTGGCCTCTTGTTTAATAATAGTTTCAATATTTTGTACACTTTTAAAATTAGGTGCCAGAAATGTTCATCGTCTGTTTTTTTACATTGTATCAATATTTCCTACTTAATAGCGACTGTTTCCATGGTAACATGTAAACAGAAACAAATATCACTGATTGGAGTGTGATTGAGATTAAAATTTAAATAATGGATATACTAAAAAAAAAATGTACATCAATTTCTATGCCACCTAATTTTAGGATTGGAAAGTAATTATATGAAAATAGAAACTCATGTAAAAATTTAAAATATGTCAAATCTCATTTTTGCTTTTAAGGGCCCCAGAATTGTTTGTCAAAGTGTGACTTACGCCTCATTTTGCCAGAGGAGGTCACATAATTTCTGTTGATCATTAATGACTATTGTTTATATGAATACACTACCAGTCCTGGTTAGTCTTATCAGTCAGTTATATGTGAGCTTTTATTATAGGCCAGTGAGGATTTACTTGGATTTGGCTACAAATATTAAAATGATTGGCCGTCGTTTTCCTTGGCTTGCGTCATACAAGGTATATGTGTTGCATTACTCCTTATATTTGAGCAAAGTGTCATATCTCTCATTAGAATGAGAGTTAGATATGATATTTTAATTTCAAAGTATACCAGACAGACAGACAGATATTTTATTGACAGAAAAGAAAAGTCATTACAGACTTATTTGTCATAGAAATGAAAGAGATATATGTACATGTATATACAAGATTGTTAGTTTGTTAAAATCATATGATAATATACATGGTATGACATACACAGCTAAAATCATGTTAAGTGGCATTGCCAAAATAAAAACTGGGTATTTCGATAATATAAATGACTACTACTAAAAATGAAATAAAAGGCATTGCCAAGATAACATAGAGGTCTATCATTTTGTTTCCCGCACCAAAACCAGAGATAAAATAGCTACTACGTATGACATACTAATTATATATAGTAGCAAAAAAGACACTCTGGAAAGCGTAGAAACCTAAAATATATACAAGTGCATGATTATGCTACAGTAACTGGAGTATGCAATAAGCCAATGGTATTTTTTAAAATTAAATATAATATCATGCAAGTACAATAAATATGGCATAAACAGGTAGCTCCGTGTCATGTGACCATACAAGCACAGTCGCTATGAGCGCGGACATTCCCTGAGATTGACTAGTGGTGCAAACTTAACGACGTAATAACAGTAGTAATGGCGGTTAAAAATTATTTGTGCAATTCACACAGGACATGGCCCTCGCACAAAAACATTAAGCCTTTTTATAATTCACCATATTGTTTAATTCATACTGTTTCAATCACGACCTAGTTAGAACCACATACTCGGAGTTACAATCGAAGAAAAACATTCCCGACCTCAAATATAATTATAATGAAGTAGCTCAAAATACCTTTTGTTTCCAATAGGGCAGATAATTATATTATTTATTATTTTGAAAATGGTAACTATATGTTATGTAGCTGACAGTTATAATAATGTATGATGATATTGGTTACAGCTTGTCTTTAGTTAGGATGCATCAGTAAATAATTGTGAGATTTTTTGTGGAACATTGTATTTTCTAAAAATGCAGTTCAAAATGATATAAAACAAGGGAGAATTTCAAAAGACAGAGCCCTATTGTCATACATGTATTAAAATAAATTATTCGTGTGGCAGGTTAACATCTTTTTATGATTTTTTTTTCACACTAGATATTTAACTTTCTTTATTAGGCTGGTGCCACTACAGATGGGATACTGAATGGCATAGTTATAACATATTATACTGACTGTGGGTGTTCTCCTAATGACAATGCTATGATGGCAATAACACTCTGGGGAGACAATGGTCAGCTCTTACTTCTATAAGTCAGAAAAATTATTTTGTAATTTGTTTAGAATTGCTATTGCAAATGAAATAACAGTAAATGTAAACAATAAGTTTTTGGTTGTAAAATAATAATCAATATTGATGGCTTCTTGATCTAATAGACATAATAGAATTTTTCCCAAAACATAATAATGTGTGTATTGTATTTTCTGTGTTTATATCTTTTTAAAATCAAATATTTCTTATACACATTTACTAGGTATGAAAAATGATGTGCAGTATTAAAATTAGCATGATTGGTTCAATTCAATTTTTGTAATGTTTTTCCTCTTTCAGTGTACAAGTGTCCTAATTGGCACCTTATCCCGAAACTGGTGAAAACTAATACTGCTAGCAATACCTTTTGCCGTGCGCCAGGTGAGAGACAATAACGTATAACCTGTGAGACCTATCTGTTACTGTCAAAGTATCAGATATCACTTTTTAGATGCAATGGGACCATCTGATATAATACCCGTTATACAGTTCAATCTGCTAAGGATTGCTTAATGCTAAACTCCTGTAACCCTTACAACACTGAATTAATTTTGTATAAACCAAGGAAACCAAAGGCTTTAATCAATTCGAAATCACTGTAAATGTCTTAGTCAGCTCTTTCTGATTAATTTGAACACTTATGTTATGGGTCTACAACCATTAGAAATATTTGTACTCTTACAGTGCGGGGATCGACTTTAGTCGTCAGAATCTGACGTCTACAGACAAGTCGATCCCCGCGCTGTAAGGGTTAACCCATACAACGCTGAAATATTTTTGTATAAACCATGGAGACCAAAGGGTTTTTTAAATTTGAAATCATTATAAATGTCTTAGTTAGCTCTTTCTGCTTCATTAGAATACCTATGTTATGGGTCTATGGCCATTATAAATATTTTAATTCCTCCAGTACGGGGACCGTCTTTATACATTTGTAAGTCAGCTGTTAGATTCTGACGTATAAAGGAGGTCCCTGTGCTCAAAGGGTTAAGGTTGTTGCCTGAAATAAAATTATAGGAACTAGCACTGGGCAGAAACAGAATCATATTGTGAGTCATGTAGTCCCACTGAAAAGAAATCTGCTCTGTATAACAGATTCCATTGTACATGTATACATTATTATAAAATATAATTCTCCACTTTTTTATGATTGAGGATATTAACCAATATATTATGTTGATTGGTTGAAAGTATTTTAACCCTTATCCTGCTAAAATAATTTGTTTAAATTTTCAGCCACCTGAACTTGTGTATTGCTACCGCGATCCACAACATCAAGTGGCTGAAAATTACTCATATTTGTTTATTTTGAGCGAAAATACATGTATTAGCAATTTTTGATATTTAGACACACATTTCATTCCCAATAACAGTGATTTGTTCGACTAATAAAACAGAATAAAAACGACAATAGTCAAGATCAGCAGGATAAGGGTTAACATGTAGCTTTTTTGTAACTCTAATTCTTAAAATTGTTCTCAGGTTTCTGTACACCCTATAATCCACCACTTTTACCTCGATCTGTGGCAACTGTTTTCACTGATATTGCCATCGAGGTCAGTCATAAACTTTATTTAGGATCTTGGATTATTTTAGATTTTTAGGTCAGTCTAATGGACAGTAGGGTACAGGTCCATGAAACTTAACATTTAGTATGTTTCAGCATAATGAGACATTTAAAATGTTTCCCGTTTGGAAGTGTTTAGAAAGTGTGTGTTGTTTACAGGTTCTGTGCCTGTGAGTTTTATCATTGAGACGGTCATGGAGAATGCAGCATCACAGCTGAAACTGAACCCAACACAATTTAGGATGCAAAATTTGTACAGCAAAGGAGAGGTTTTTAGCATTATAAAGTAGAATAAATTAGTCTCTACCCAGCAATCACAAGATGTTGTACCAATGCTGGCCTAATGTTGGCCAGCATTGGTTCAACGTCTTGTGTTTGCTGGGTATATTCCATGTTTAAATATCATTGTTGTAAGTAAGGCTTTTTCTTTCTGTGGCATATTTAATTTAAAAAGTAGAAATAAAATCAGTCAATTTAAAACTGAATGATTAATTTGTTTAGATCATTAGATATTCTGCTTTGCCTCTATGCCAAACATTTCTACATCAATTTAAAAAAATAAGTAAAAAACAAACATTAACATACATGTATCATTATAAATTCATTTCTTGAATAATTAAAATTATATGTTTTTTTCCAACTCATCAAGGCAATAAACGATACATATAAATATATGTAATTCCTTGTATAAACCCATATGCATGTACCTCACATTAAACCAGCCTCACTGAAATGGTTTCAGAAAACTCTAATAATTAAGTTGATGATCAGGGAGACAGACAGGACAATCAGTTTTATTCTTTGACCAGTTTTGCATGGGCAAATATATGCTGCATTATCCTGATATCCAAATAGTTTCACCACTTTAAATTGGTTTCAGCTCACTCTTTTTGGACACAAACTCAATTACTTTAATGTGCCCAAGTTGATTCAACAAATCACCTTGTCAGCTGATATTCCCAGTCGTGAGAGTGCAGTGCATCAGTTTAACAAGGTAGGACCACATAATACATACTGACAAATACAAACTGACATTCACATATCAGATTGAGTTTATTACAATGATTGTTTTGATACGAATTACAATGGACTTTCACTATAAAAATATAATTACCCACAGCTAAGCAATCAATAAATAAAAACTTACAGCTGCAGATTTTATGATAAACCAGTACTGAAAAAGTTTATTTGAATAACTAGGGCATAGAATTAGCCTTACAGGACGCCACAAGACATTCTTGTTTTATCACCAGTATAGTCAAACTGCAATTCTGATTGTACCTGTGCATGACTGTTATTATCGGTGCCAATGTACTGTATATGGTATAATTATTACTATGATTAATGTACCTAGTTACTGTTTAACCCTTATGCTGTTACTTAGGACTCTTTTCCATTCATTTGAAGCTGGAATATGCAAAAATATACGTCTTCAAAATGTAATTATTAGATTACCTAAGCATCTACCACGAAACATTTCATCAATTCGAGTTGAAGTTATTTGGTCTGCAAGCTACTTGTAAACGCATATATACGGTTCCGGCAGGATAAGGTCTAATATTCTCCAGTAGTTTTATTCTGGCTGTATTATATTCTCCAGTAGTTTTATTCAGTCTTTATATTGGTCCTTCAAACAATAACTTTTAAATGAGAAATGAGCAGAAAAGCTGCTAGATTGGCATGTGTTTGATTTAAATTGTACACATGTACTTTGTACTTCACCCTTAAACCGCCGGTACCAATTAAATTTGTTTTTTACATTTTTTACTATTATTTTGCATATCAGCTTTTAAACAAGTTGAAGATATAAAGTGACATAAATCAGCAGGAATTTAAAAATAGGTAACCTCCATTTTGTGAATTCTGAATAATTTTCACTCACTTGAAGTTGTGGATCGCGTCAGCGAAACACAACTTCAAGTGGGTGAACATTCCAATTGAATAATTTGGCGGTTAAAGGGTTAAACTAATTTTACCCGCTTGAAGTTGTGTCTATCTACCACAAGACACAATTTCACTTGGGTAAAAATTAAATTCTATAACTTTGTGATTTAAGTGTTGATAGGATTTTGCATAATTATTTACTTTTTTGCATTTTCTTTAAAATAGTGCAACAGATGGAAGAAGCGTGCCCTAAGTCTAGTACCAAATAGATTTGAAATACTTTGGGCAGGAAATTATTTCTCAGCCATGATAAATGTGCATCACAGTGATGGTTCAGTAACTGTGGCTCATGGTGGAGTGGAGATTGGTCAAGGAGTGAACACTAAGGTATACATGCTTGACCTTTATAACGCTGAATTTTAATAATGTTAGCAAAAATTGTTGACACCTCTGGTAGCTTACCAAAAGTACACACTCTATGTTTCATTGATTTGTTATCACTGAATCAATCCAAATATACGTGATCCACAATTGCAAGTTTGAATATGGCTATGATCTAAAAATATGAGTCAAATGGATGTCAACTTATTTACCAACGGGAATCATTAATAAAATACATTTTGTCGTGAAACATATTTAGGCGTTAAGATATTTAGGCATTAAGTGAGGTGATCCTGAGTTCCTCGGGAACATTGTTGTGGGCTTTCATCTGCAACAATGAGTCAAACCGCAAAACATACAGCTTTATTGCGCACACAGACTCAATGTCATCGCACCATTGTACCAAAGACCATGCAATACTTGTAGGCTACATAATAGATTGCATTTTTAGTGGTGGGGAGGCATAAAAAATAAAATTATTTGTAAATACATAATGTGGAGAATCATTTTAATTGATCTAAAATATAATTCATCAGATCCGTTTTGATTTACATTGAAAACATTATTCATTGCAGGTACAGCAGGTGTGCGCCTATGAGCTCGGGATTTCTCTAGACCTTGTCAACGTGGTGAGCAGTAATTCTTTAGCGACTGCCAACTGTGTTAGCACTGGAGGCAGCATCACCAGTGAACTCTGCTCACAGGTTAGCCACACAAACTATTCACCCTTGAATCACCAGAATAGCTAATTGACTCACTTGCAAATCACAACTTCACTGAAGATGTAAATTATTTAAATAATACAAATGAGAATGTGCAAATTTGCTGTACATTTTTTTTGCAGACAAAAGCTGACTAGAATGTTGTCTTTAAAATGTGTCCTATATATTTATATCATGACAATTATACACATTGTCAACATGTTGTTAGTGTCACTTTATAAGGTGTCATTTACCAGGTTTGAATTTGATAAGTGACCTTTAAAGCAGTTATTTGGAATTGTTATTAGCACCTAAAAGGTCAACTGCTGAAAATATTATGAAGTAAGGTTGGGACATTGTTACATTGAAGACAGATTCCATAGTAGCTCGATGACTGTAACTTTCTTTCGATCTGGTAAATAATGCTAATATGAACAGTTTTGTACCATGGTTTTCCCATATAATGCACTACATCTATTTCAATGGTACAAAAGAAATCAATGCTCATATGCAGACAATGCCATATAAAACCTGAAACTCCCTAAAATAGGATGTTTTGGTGAGTGTTCAATTCACAGCAACACAATACAGATACATTTCAAGGGTAAAAGGTCGATCAGCAAACAGTAACTGTGTCGTAAGACCCTGGCTTACTACACAAGCAGTGCTATGAAAAGATGGCAACCTTTCCCAGCTTTAAAGATTATAGTTCATCAGAAAAAAAGTTAAATCTACCTCAATTATATTTATCCGTACAGATATTGTCTGTTAGTCAACATCAGGCAAAGAGGCAAGTCACATTTGTGTGCATGCTTGCTTAAATATGCTGTAAGATATTTGATTTGACAAAAAGAGCCAATCAAACTGAACAATGTTTTAAAAATGTTTTTTTTTTCAGGCTGTAATTAAGTGCTGCAAAATATTGATTGATCGTCTATCGCCTGTCAGAGAGAAAATGCAGCAACCATCTTGGCCGCAAATAATAAAGAATGCCTACACACAAGGCATAGACCTCTCCTCAAAATACTGGTGAGTGTATCCCCTACAGCGCGGGGATTGACTTTAGATCCCCGCACTGTAAGATTTACGACCCAAATATAGGTATTCAAATTAAGCGGAAAGAGCTAACTAAGACATTTATGACAATTTCAAATTGAAGAAAACCTTTTGGTCTCTTGGTTTATATAAAATTATTTCAGCACTTTAAGGGTTAAGCTGACAACTGACACGTGTCAGTTACTTACAACAGCTGTTGTGTTGAGTGAACCTAGATGAGTCATGATCTATCAAAATAAAATATTATACAGTATTTACTGCTAGGGAAGATAATTCAAGATATATTATACAATATTTACTACCATGAAATATATTTCAAGATATTTTAATTCTCTATGAATTTGAGAATAAAAAATACCTGATTTTATAAAATACCCGAATATAATATATCTAGTGAAAACTCAGAAAGTCTTTTAATTTTTGATCAATGATTTTAAACCCTTTCACTGCTGCGCACGACCATAGTTGTTTTAATCCCTTTTATTAGACATTTAACCTTTACATTGCTGAATTATTTGGTATAAATCATGGAGACCAAAGCGTTTTTTCAATTTGAAATCATCATAAATGTCTTAGTTAGCTGTTCCCGATTCATTTTAACACCTTTGTTATGGGTCTACGACCATTAGAAATATATGTCTTCTTGCAGTGCGGGGATCAACTTTAGAGGTCAGAATCTGACGTCTACAGACGTCAGATTATGACGACTAAAGTCTATCCCCGCGCTGTAACGGTTAAATAGCAGTTTCCTGGAATGAATTATGTTTTTGATCTCAAATTAGACAGATATAAGTATGGTAATTTTCACCCACTTGAAGTTGTGCATCGCAGCAGCGAGTTTTAAAATATAACAATAATTAGTTTTTTTAGAAATTAGGAAACAGTTTTGTGATACTGCAGGTTGAATCCCAACCCGGATGTCTATTACAATGTGTATTGTGTGGCAGCGACCGAGGTAGAGCTAGATATCCTAACTGGAGAAAGTGTGGTCATGAGAACAGACATACTGTATGACTGTGGAGAGAGGTGAGAGATGGTTTATTAATTTATTTAACACACTCGCTTCACTTAAATATGTTAAACCTGATTTCATAGATTTACTATTTAGCGTAACAGCCTTTATGAGCCGACCAACCTGATCTTACAAGCCTAATTATGTGTGATTGAAAGGTAAGAATGTTTGTCAATATTAATAAAGCACAGAACCAGGGAGTTTTACTTTGTGATGATGCTATTGTTATGGATAATATTTTGTCATCTGGGGATTGTGAACATTGCATTGTATATCAGGCTACACCTCGTACTCAAACTAATTTCGATGTGATGTATTTGATTATTGTCAAACTGTTATGTCATTCATTAGTTTAAGTATTCTATTAAGTACTTTATTTTGCAATTGTTAAAAATGGCTTAACACAAACTTCAATAAGTGTGTTCTGATGCCTTCTCATTGTTTATATTAATTTGACATTACGAGTGAATTACTAACGCATTAGTAACACACAAAACTGTAGTGTTCTAGTTTAACGGGTTATGTGTAATGTATGGTTTTATCATAACCATTTGCTGTGATGTTTAATTTTCCTTTTATCACAGCATAAACCCAGAGATAGATGTTGGTCAGATTGAGGGAGCGTTTGTGATGGGACTTGGCTTGTATCGTAGTGAGGAGATCACATATGACCCAGTCACAGGAGTGAATAGAAATGCCAGCACCTTTGTAAGATATATAATCCTGTATAATGACAGTGATATTTAACCCTTTAAGCCCTCACGATGCATTAAAGCATCATTTTACATCCCTGAAAACAGACTTAATTTTCCTACAACTAAGGGTTATAGAATGAAAATTTCCATGAAATTGGTTTACCAAAACATTGCCATTTTCTTTAATTTTTCAACCACTTTAAATCATCTTCATCCACTACAAGTCAAGAATTGTGACAGCAATTCGCGGCTTGTAGTGTATAAAGATGACAATGGTAAATTCAGGCTTGAAAGGGTTGAAGCATAACAATCTTATATTGATTAGTCTTAGAGTTGTAGGATATATTGCTGATAAGGATACTGGAAGCAAGCAGACAAACATTATATATATTAAAGAAAATTGTCCACTAAAAATCTGACTCGCATGGCACCTAATTTAGCATGTTTGGGCGAGATGCTCACAAAATATAGCATATTTTCTTGTTTACCATTGCTGACTAAACTCTGTATTTTGTTTCTCTGCCTTCTCTTTTTTTCTCTCACGCCACAGGATTACAAGCCACCAACTAGTAAAGACATCCCTGTAGATTTCAGAGTATCGTTACTGAAAGATGCCCCTAACCCACGTGGAGTACTAGGATCTAAAGGTAAAAAAACGATAAAATAATTCATACTGCAATACTATTTCTTCACAACAACCGGGTAATATGGATTGTTTCTAATATAGAAGGATAATTTAATTCTAAGTGTCTTGCAAATTCCATCAGTAGGGTCTAAATAAATGTTTATCACAGCAGCAGAATGATGGATATAGCTGTTAAAAATATCCCATAAACCTGATAAACTGTTATCAAATTCGCCAAAGATGTGAATTGCGCCAGCTTGGACACCCGTGTACATAAGGTATCATAGACCACAGTGCGTCATTATTTACACCAGTTTAAGTCAGCACTGCCACGTGCTCTCCGTCATGTGTGGTTGAAAGCTGTTTATACTGCTACATTCTTCTGCTACATTGTGCCTTTATGGAGAAGGTGATAAATAACAATCTCACAAATTAGATCTTGGTTGATTTTTTACCATGTTATCATTATTATTGTGCCTTTTTAATCGATACATTTGTCCCAATACCAAAATGAGTATGTTGCGTTAATTGCTATTTCATTACCAACTCCTCTGAATTTGATACTGAATTCAAAGTTATGTCTGCAATTTAAAAAATTGTCAACATCCCTTAATTCATATTTTGTTATGTGTTATATATTTGTTTATTCTGTTGAAGCTGTCGGTGAGCCACCATTGAGCCTTAGTTGTTCTGTGTTATTTGCTTTAAGAAAAGCAATTGAAGAAGCACGATCAGAAATAGGAATCAGTGGTTACTTTAGAATAGGTAAAGCACTTTCACTCTTCTTATTTTCTCTTCTTCACTGACTCATCTAATATGTATGTATACACTGGTATGGCTGCTGCATTTATGTGTTCATTAAACACATAGTTTATCACAACTGTGGACACCTTTGATTTTAATATGGGTGGCTCCTGTTGGGTGCATCAAACAAGTGGGACATGGATGAACTTTTTCCAAAATCAAAATTAAAAGTAACTTTTTTAGTTATGCTGTGTGCTGCAAATTGTCAAATAAACCTTTTTTTCTGTGTAGAGAATGATTATAAATAATTGTATTTCTTTTTTATAGATGGACCAACAACAGTGAAGAAGGCTCAGAGACTCTGTTTGGTCGACCCAAGTCAATATGTTATACAATGAACAAATGTACTAAATGTAAATAATGACTAATCGACTGTGAAAATGCCACACCTTCACTATGTAACAGGATCAGCTGGATTAAAACTCCTAGTATTTAACATGGAATGAAGATGTTCTAAAGTACACAAAATGAGTCTTTCAGAGCCTTGTACAGCTTGTCATCTCCCGATACATCTCCTCATGTGAAAAAAGATGAGGGCAGTAAATTTAGAGATTCATGTTTATTGTACCCTGTATATATATATTTACAGATCATTCCCAGCAAGCAGGAGACATTGAACCGATGTTGCCTTAACTCATAGCCATCCAAGTCCGAGCAGAGCTCGGTACCACACAGACATTTAATGTCTTCGTAGCCGAACTGCTATTTAATGTTGGTCCATCATTGCAGGTGTTGGGGCAACCTTAGAGCAACATAGGTTCACAATCTCGTGTTTTCTATTTGCACATTGTAACATGACAATCGGACATTATTGTGATATTTGCATGTGTATTGTGTAAGCTTTGATAGATTGATCACATAATATGGATTTACAATTTTTCAATTTCTGCATGTATGCCTTTGTATCAATTGATTGATCTTACATAATTCATTTGTGGTTTGTATGCCTTTGCTGATCATTTATTGTTTGTATGTAGCATCACTATTGTGATTTATGTAGCCTATGTGTATATTATGCTATCTACATTGGTTGCACTTATATAACACAGCATTATTGTGATATCTCCTTGTGTATTGTGTATACTTTTTGTGGATCATCGACAGGGTTGGGGTCAATTACAAACATCAATTACAATTATAATTGCGACTTCCTAAATATAGTCAATTACAATTATAATTATAATTATGACTTGCGAAAAAAAAAAAAAATTATAATTACAATTATTTGTTTATAAAAAAGTCAATTACAATTATAATTATTTTCATCAATTATAATTACAATTGTTTCAATATTTTCACCAATTATCGTGTAGTTATCAAATTTATTAAAGCTGCATAACTGTTTTGTTTATTTTATTCAAAAGATTATTCCATGGAGAATGGTGTTTTAATTTTTTATTTTACTGCTCAGGTTACTGAGTTATCAAGGATTTAATTTTTTTGTTTTTTAGTATTGCTCCCCCACCAAAACAGACCTGATCATAGCGGAGTAAGACACACTGACATTAAATTTACCAGGTGGCAGATAACGGTCATCATTTAAAAAAGAGTGGAAGACTTTTTGTTATTCTTATTTTTTAAGTGATCATAGATGCATTTCACAGTACAAAGTGTATTTTCTCGATGTCATTTAGACACATCTAGGAGTTATTACTTTGTGTGCTATGGGTGATATATCTGCATATAATGCCCTGTTTAATTTCGATACCGGTATGGAGAATGTCACTCACTTGAAATCTAGGACTTTATATTAGTATGGAGCTTTTAAGTGGGGGCCAGCATCTAAGCCTTTGGCCCGCTATTAGGCCTAAGACTCTCTCCCCAGCCCGTGGGAAATTGTAGTGGGAATTAACAAATTCAGTGATGTAAATCATCGTTTTCGCTCTTTTGATTTTCGTGATTTTCTTGAAGAACATTTTTAATTTTTTATTTGATACCTCACGGGCATTTCAAAATATAGTGGCAATGCTATTCAAAAATATTAGACTATTATTGTATTTCATCGTTAGTCAACACATGCAGTGATATAAATTGCGAAATGCGGTAAAATAAAATAATTGTAAAAAACTTTGAGCCATTAATGGGTCAGTGACTAGTGCTTGCTGAGTTATTATAGGGGCTGGCCTAGTCTTAAGACACCAACTGGTAGTTTGTGTGTGCTTGGCCTCCCAACCAACACGAGGCATTGATCAGATGTCGGACTAATTCGGGCCAATCGTCTACGGCTCTGGCCCAACTTTAGACCAATGCGGCTCAACGTCTCGTGTTTGTTATTAAGGGGTTTAATGCTGGTCTAATGTAACATTATATTGGCCCATAATTAACCACTATTACGTACACATAGTACACGAACGGACCGATTTACCGCACCATATAACTTGATGGTGTATCGCGTCGTGATCTAATCCAGCTACCTTTACATTGATTTTGTGCATTTATAAAGCCTTTAAAAATATATGAATGATTGTTTTAAACATTTTAGGTTATTTATGTCGTAATAAACAAAACAGTTATACAGCCTTAAGTTATTAAGTTTAATACTATGTATAGACCTGATACTAAAATTTGAACTCTCAGGAAACACAATTTTCTGATTGCGGGCCAACATTATCAGGGTCCGGCAGTCACTTGTCATTGTATCACTTAGCAAACTCTAGGCACTGAACCAATGTTTTTTTAATGTTGGACCAGCATCGCAGACAGTGGTACAACATTAAAGCACCGTTGTCTCAGTGTTTCTTATTTGTTGTGAGTTGCACAACAAACACCAATGTTGTCTCAATGTTGGGCCAGCGCCGTAGACCGTGGACCGCCATTGACACAATATTGGGTGAATGTCTTGTGTTTGCTGGTAGGAATATGATTTTCTGAGGCCTACACGTCTAGAATTGTTAACAGGAAATGAAATCTAGCTGTTGTAGGCCTATATCGTCGATGCACTTCTATCATTCTGATGCATCCTAATAATTTAATATCATTTTCAGTGCCCAATAAAAACACCACACCCATGTGAAAGGCGAACTTGGATTAAATCATTATTAAAGATATGAGTTAGTTGCAAACTAATCGCGTCGTTCATCGACCCTTGGTTGTAAAAGGTGTCACCACAAGCGATGATTCATCGATTGGTCTTTCGCTAATAACATTATTGTGATTTCTGAATGTTCAGGTCATTGTTTGTCTTTCTAATAGTTTATTGTTTACATTGTGCATGTGTATGCCATTGTGGAACTTCTATTGTTCTTATGTCATTTGCTTTATTATGATTTCTGCATGCGTCACGTTGCCTTTGTGAATCATTGTTTAAATTATGTAATTTGCATTATTGTGATTTTTGCATGTGTCACCTGCCTTTCGGCATGTGCAATCTGTATGCTATTGATTGTTTATATTTAAAGCATACTGGGTAACTACATTATCAATCAATCAATCAATCAATCAATCAATCAGTGAGACTTCTATAGCGCCTATATCCTCAGCGAACCGAGCTCAGAGGCGCACAAATCCTTGGCGTGATCATGTGTCGTCGTTTAGGCCAAAGCAGGATCGTCAACAGGGAGCCGGACTACTGAGGAGCTAGGGTTGGAAAGCCAGATCAAATAGGTGAGATTTAAGTACCGGTAATTTCCTGAATGTTAAAGGCCCATACCCAGGCTAAAATCATCAAAAAAATCGGTTATTTTATTTTGGCTTCTTAATATGACCATTGATGTAAACATGTCCATAGACTAAAAGTGCAAAAGTTTTTTTAATTTTTGTGCTGCGCATTTACCAGTTAGGCTAAATATAGAGACGAAATTCCTGATTTCTTGTTTTGGACAACCATGTCAAAAATAAGAAATACGGGAATTTCGTCATTACATCATATGGTCATATTAATAAGTCAAAATAAAATCACCGATTTTTTTATGCTTTGTGGAGCGTAGATATTTTAAGCATTTCGGCCGAACAAGTTGGTAAACCAGATATACTGGTTGGTTGTCTTTTAGGGTCTGGAAAGTTATTGCGCATATTTTAAAATGAATGCGAAACTAAACAGGAAGCCAATGTAATCGTTTTAGAATAGGAACGGAACGACTAAATTGTGGGGCTTTGGTTACCACTCTTGCAATGCAGTTCTGAACGCGTTGTAATCTAGCAATATCCTTTTCTGGCATGCAGTATTGTGAAAAAGTGAGTTACAGTAATCTAACTTGCTACTTACAAGTGCCACTACAATTTGCTTTGCAATATCTAACGACAGACTTTTTCGAATTCGACGCAGGTCACGGATATGATAGAAGCATGCCCTACATGTTTGGGATATGTGTTTTCGGAAAAGATTTTTGGCTGATGCAGATGGATTTGTGTTTTGACATAAAATTAATATGTCAAGACATGTGGGTCCAGATCACATGATTTTGACGATGAGCTCAAAATAAGCTTTTTATTTTCATTTTCTGACGCACTTTCAAGAACTTGATTGTCATTACTGTAATGTCCGCTTGTGGAAGTGATTTTACTTATGTAGGTCTTATAGAGTATTGTTTAGGCTCTCTTAATGTGTATTGTGTATGCCTCTGTATATCTTTGATTGTTTATATTTATAATGTAACTGCATTGTTGTAATTTATGCTTGTGTAAGTGATTGCACTTATGTACCGTCATATCTAATGGTGTATTATTTATTCCTTCTCAATGTGTATTGTGTATGCCTCTGTAAATCACTAGTACGTATGACTGCATTCTGATATTTTTGTGGGTTGTGTATCCTTGTGAAGTTCTTTAATTGTTATAACGTAATTTCAATATTTGTATTCCTGTATGTGTATTGTTTTCACCTCTGTAACGTATTCGTTGTATCGTTGGCATCATTACATTCAGGTATCCGCATTAGACCCATCAATCAACGATCCATTACCCACACATACATACATTCACAGTTGATGTTACAGTCTATCAAGTTACTAATTTTAAATACTTTTGTTTGTGACTACTTCTCCAGCATGAAGTGTGTGAGTCATAATCATGGTAGCCTAATGTATGGACAAAAATTGGTAGATAATTTTATTGACGATGACAAATTAAAGAGACCCCGTGGGATGAGACATTTTCAATTTTGTCAATTAAAAAAAAAAATTATGTGAAGCTATATAGCCTACTGATCTTAGATAAAAAACAAAAAAGTCAAAAAACAATTTTAAAGCACCGGAAAAGAGTGAAATACAAAACAAGTCAGAAATATAGAGCACTTTATACGACATATTCCCACGTTTTGGACGGTGAGATCAAAGCAATAGCCGCTAATTGGTGTCTTGTAGACAGGACATGGGGGGATACACCTGCAACACTGATTGTCTGCTCGACGCTGGGACGACGGCATCACCATGTGGCCCAATGCTGTAAGAACATTCGACGTCCTTTAGCAAGTGTTTATGTATACAAAAAGCTTTTAAGCGGATTCATAGAAATGTTGATAAAAAATATTTGAAAAAATCTAAAAACTGAAAAATATGAAATCATGATCAAAGGGATACACTACTTCATTACAAAACAAAAAACGAAAATTACT
The DNA here is from genome assembly GCA_964017125.1 of Flabesymbios commensalis. Classification (NCBI taxonomy): domain Eukaryota; kingdom Metazoa; phylum Annelida; class Polychaeta; order Terebellida; family Flabelligeridae; genus Flabesymbios; species Flabesymbios commensalis. The sequence continues at coordinate 23,984,985 of OZ024905.1, read as the reverse complement.
GTCATCCCAAGGAGCTGCTTTAAAATCAACCTCGTGATTATACTCGACCAGCAGTGTCTAGTGATTTATCACATTCTGTCTCATTAAAGGAGACAGAGCACAAAAAAATCGGATGTGATGTATATAATTTGAATTGTATACATTAATAGGGCAATTACTTTCCAGGTACATCAGAACACCCACCCCCCACCCCCACTGTTTCCACTCAAAAAAGGAAGCAAACATACCACATAATTATTTATACAAACATCATAAATTTGACTTCCTATAGTATGTGACCTTTATACACAAAATCAGTTGCATGGCCTATTTTCAGACTATGAGAATACAGCGGTTAAAATAAAGCCAAAGGTTGATTTCATAAAAATATTAAGGATTATTATATGTACATAACAGTTATTTATGGATAATTACAATAAAAGAAAAAATCAAATAGTTTTGTCTATGGTATTATTTTATATATTACGTCAGAACATTGTGTGATATGATCGCGGTCACCGTGTAAAGTCTCTGACACCACAAAGATTCGTAGGCCTGCCATTATACCCAGAAAACATAAGACGTTGGCCCAACGGTGGTTTACTGCTATCCCACCGTCTCCGACGCTGACACAACAGTAAACCAACGTTAAGCCAACGTCTTATGTTTTCTGGTATATCACTTGTTTGATATCACCTTGATCTCATTATCATACACCCTTACGTATATGATATTAAAGTGATCCAACTAGATTTTTTTGCGATTATGTCATATTTGGAAAGTTGAATGTTATCGGAAATAGTGATTTCTTATTTTGGACAACCACGTCAAAATTAAGAAATACGAAAATTTCGTCTCTATATCTAGCCTAACTGGTAAATGAGAAGCACAAAATTAAAAAAAAACTTTTGCGCTTGTAGTCTATGGACATGTTTACATCATATGGTCATATTAAGAAGCCAAAGTAAAATGACCGATTTTTTAATGATTTTGGCTTGAGCCAGTCCCTTTAACATAGGCCTATCTACTGGCTATAAACCCAACCGTTTACAATAATAAATAAATGTTTTTTCATTTACAAAAGGAGACTTTTCCTCATTTGTGAAGTGGTCCAAATCAGTTGGGTTTTAATAAAAACATTTGATTGGATCAGTTTACCTCTGGTACATACGGAAAATGGCGGCGAAATTTCCTATAAAGCATGCCAATCATTACCGAAATATTGCTGGATATGATGATCAGACACTAGGTAGGCTATTGCTATACTCACTTGTTTGTGATGTTTAGAAACAAATTGGAGGGGTGAGAACAAAACCAGGGCTAAGTCAGTTTTTTTTTATTGACTATGGGGTACCATAGGACAATAAAAACACTGTGTCATGTGTCTACCACAACATATCAGGAAAATAATCAATTTTGATGACAAAGCGGCCATCTTCTGCTGGACAAAATTAATGCTAAGTTAACCATTTTTGTTCTATGGTACTCCAAAATCAAACATCTGAAAAAAATGACTTTGCTTTGTTTTTGTTCTGACCCCTTCAATTATTCTCCAGAAATCTCATGTTTCTTTATAAAATAAAATTGCAAGAAAAGTTTTTTTGCGACACCAATGACAATATTCCTATTAGGCATCCATATATTTGTATGTACCTTCACATACGCTTCTAATTATTAGCATATTTCAATAAAAAAAGAAATACAGACCTATGACTGTCAATCGCAATAAATGGTAAAACCCTCTATAGGAAAATACGGATTTAAATCACTTCACGTCTAAGGTATTTATATTACTTGTATGTATCACGGAACACCAATAATTTTTGTTGTTTCTTCTTCGTGTTTTTGGGAAGCATATCTTTTTCAGTCAAAAACATACACGACATGGGTCCAATTCCCCCATAGGCTAGCTCGGTCAAGTTCTAAAACGATTAGAACTTTAATTAGGTTTACCACAGACGTTTTAGAAAACCATCCGCTTGCTCCGCTTTTAATTTTGGGGTTAAGGAGTACCGCTCTGGTTTTTACCACTTGGCTCGAATGTGTATTGTCGTACGTCGCCGCCAGATTAAATTCATACAAGCACTCTAAACCCTCCGGCAATTATTTTTACCGAAGATCAAGCTCAAAGAGAAAGGAAATTTGCTTGTTAATGCGAAAACTTAACAAATAATGATTGGATCTTTTCTGGTAAGAGCTTTGAGGCATCAGATGTCAACGTTAATTGAAATTAATAATGAATAATAACAATGAGGATGGGAATTTTCATGTCGAATAATTTTTTTCAACTTGAATGTTTTTTTATATAATTCACAATAGTGTCTTGAAAACTGGCAGGCCTATGGGACCTATATAGGTTGTTGAGTCTATTGGCATTGTTAGTTTTGTTTTCGCGTTTTGATTTAAGCAATTTGAATATATCGATCTTATATTCAGTAAAATGCCTTAAAATCACGTAGGCCTACACATGGGTTTTTTGGGTCCACTGGTGTATTGGTTTTCATGAGCGACCGAAAATGAGGCTAAGGCGGCCATCTTGAATTTCTTTATTTTAATAGATCAACCTGAGGCCTATATTCAGTTTTGCCTTGAAACATCGTCTATAGGCCCTTTTTTTAATGTTATCGGCCATTTTGACTTACTACATCAGCCGAGTGGTGACTGCGTACTTGCGCGGTATTTTTAGACCATATCCAAAATTTTGGCGGATGCCTTTTGTTGTCACCAGGCGCGTCCGTCCGTCCGTCTGTCTGCCACTTCTAGCACTATAACTTGATCTACGTTACTGAAAATCTGAAATACACATTCAACTTCATAATACAGGTTAATTATGACTAAACCTTCATTCAGTTCACATTTTGACCTGTCTATGACCTCTATGACATTGATTTTTTTCCGATCGGCAAATTTTCTCTTTAACGCGATTCACTGAACAATTATTTTCCATGTATCGCTCCGTATTTATACCATTATATCAATTTCACCAATAGCTCGGACGAGCTAAAAAATTGGGGCACATTGGCCAAAAACTAGGTCACGGCGGCAAAAATGGCTGACTATGGGCATTCTTTTTTAAATATGGCTTATATTTAAAGAACCGTGCCAGATAGATAGACCATTACTATAAGAAAAATGTGCTGCTTCAGGTAGGGATATGCTTTGAAATTTCAACTCGATAAAATTAAAAATGGCCGACTTGCGGCCATTATTGATTTTAATTTGTGTAATATCGGGAGAGTCGTGCCAGATAGCTAGACCATTAGGCCTACTATAGAACAAGGTGTATTTTTTTCAGGGAGAGATAGGGTCCTATGCCCTGACAAATTTTAATTCTATCAAATTCAAAATGGCTGACTTGCGCCCATTATTGACTTGCCTTAGCCTAATACGCTAATATCTGGAAAACCGTGCCAGATAGCTAGACAATTACTATAAAGCAAAATATTCACTTCAGGGAGGGATGTGTCTGCAAAAATTTCAATTCGATAATATTCAAAATGGCCGACTTGCGGCCTATTGTTGACTTTAATATGCATAATATCTGGAAAACTGTGCCAGATAGCTAGGTCATTACTATAGAACAAAATGTGCGGTTTCAGGGAGGGATATTCCCTGAAAAATTTCAACTCGTCAAATTCAAAATGGGCGACTTGTGGCCATTATTGACTTTAATATGCGTAATATCTGGAAATATCAATCTAGAATGACTAATTTGAAATAAAATGGTCATGAGGTATAGTGGAGTCAACATTTTTAAAGTTATATAGCTAAAAGTTATTTTCAAATGATATTCCCTTTTAAACAATGATTAGAGGCCGGGGCCTAATTCAGTAACAGACGGGCCTTGGTTATTCTTGGTGGAAGATATTTCTTTGTGGAAAAGGGGTAGGAGGGCTACGTATTAGCATCTTCCACCACAAGTTATCTTACCCACGAGCACGCAGTGCAATACCTTGTTTTATCGAGCATAGGGTCCAACTATGTCAAATAGCCATATACCTTGAATGTCGCGCGTCTCAAGACCGGCCAATCAGAGACCCCTTGACCAGGCGTTGACAGCTGGCTGAGAGCATAGCTTGCTTGTTTCCGTTGGTATGATAGACCAGATAGATAGATGAGCTCGGAATCTCACGCTGATGTCATTGTGTTCCCAGCTCCCTGAATGGCGGCCACTATATGATTACTGGCTGCCATGACGAAATTCGGTACACGTCACTGTCCAAATGAGAGATTCCCAACTTGTCTATATAATACATCTAGCGACGGAAACATGTGACTGTGTAGGCCTATGAGAGATGAACAAGATGTCAATTCTTCGCGACCTTTTATGACATATTTATAAATCTGAAACATCCAATGAGATTTTAATCTCAGAAACACCCTCAAGATGACCACGTAGACAGAATAACTGATTGTAGTACTCGATACGGGTAGGCTCCTGCGGTATGTACTCGCGTGAGACTGGCCAAGGGAAGATGCGTATTAGGAACTGTGCCGGAATCGCTTGGTAAAACACTTATGAGTGCTTACTAAGCTGAACTGAACCCGTACAGGTTAGCCATGACAACTCTTGATTGTGTTCACACTTGACCTATGACCTTTTCTATCATTGATTCAATTAAATCGTATCTTTTACTCAGCTCGCTAACATGGTTAGGCGCTATACAAGGTTTTTGAAATTATCATTAGTTTTGAATTATTAGGATTTCTCTGGAGCAAGTAAAAAAATATTCAGTGTGGCCATTGACGTGCCCACATAAAGTTGGTGTTTTTTTGCAGACATGTAACTATTCATTATGCACAATAAATCAAGTCAATATTGATTAGAGCCCACCACAACAGACACTGTAAGGCGAAAAACAGTCAGTTGTCACATTTTTATTTGTGATGATATAACGTTACATTCACATTTACACACACTACATTTTTACACTGCATTCAAGCCCATAATCACAGTTCATTGATTTATCCCGAGTCACATTTCTCTGCTTGCTCGTTTTTTTCTATTAATTCCTACATTTATAGCCTAAATACAAACACAGTAGAATACCTTGGATACACATATTTATAATTCATCATATCGGATAGCCCTTTAAATACCAAGTTATCTAATTGGAATTTTCACTCATATGAAATTGTGCTTTGCTGACGCGATCCACAACTTCAAATGAGTGAAAAATGTTTAGGTTTGTTAATTGCATAAACTGGTAATAAAATGACTTAGAATGATTACAGTCGCTATTGGCACTTAAAGTGTTAACCCTTTAACCGCCGGTGTCGCATATATTCGGGTTTTCATTTTGTATTACCACATTAAGTACCACCTTTTAAACATGTTAAAGATAAATTGTGACATCAATCAGCAATATTTGAAAACAGTTGACCTTCATTTTGTCGAATCTGAATAATTTTCACTCACTTGAAGTTGTGGATCGCGTCAGCGAGACACAACTTCAGGTGGGTGAAAATTCAGATTGAATATTTTGGCGGTTAAAGTGTTAATGATCGTCAGAAGGTACATCGGCTACTACACAGATAATGCTAAAGCTTGGAATTATCCCAGCAAACATGAGACGCTGGCTCAACGCTGGTTTACCGTTGGGCCAACGTCGTCGATCACTCGCATTACCCAGCTGGATCTAATCATTACGCCGCTTGTGATTCCACGTCATCTCAGGCAACTTGGTGAAATATTCAGCAATCTACATTTTAAATGACTGTGTTATAAAATTCATCATTATTCTTTCATTCATTATATATTTGATGTTTTCATCATTGAAACTGAAGTGATGCACAAATGTTCTAGTTTTTAGACGTTCTTGATATTGATATATCATTATGTGGCCTAAGTAGTTATTTCATGTTTCCACCATGCTGGTGGAATCGACCAGTCTCAGATGCCATACTGATCCCAATGTTGGTTCACTGTTGGCCCGCCGTCTACGACGGCGGCCCAACAGTGAACCAACATTCCGAGAAAAACACAGCAGGTCAGCATGACAGCTAAGGCTAGCACTCCACTCTAACATGGACACGATCTAGTTTATCAGCTGTCACGTCCTGTACCTATAGTAAGGTGTCAACTTATTTGTTATATGAAATCATCCAACGTGAATTAAACTGCATGGAATTAAATTTGGTGTGATGTTTTAACTATTAGGGTGAAACCAAATATTATATATATATATATATCTGTTAAGTAATACCTCATACTAAAAACATACCCCAAAAGATTTTTAACCCGGAAAAATGTCTTCCATAATTTTACGCCCCTCCCCTCTAAAAATCTCCCCACAAACAAATGGGGAGAATATTCGCAAATAATAAATAAGTGGCCCCATTCACTACTGTGTCAATTTTTTTAGCTTTGCTGCCGTCAGACATTTTTTCAAGTGTATTAATTATTCCCAAAAGTTATTCAGATCGTAAGAAATATACCCAGAGAACTGTCACGCCAAATTTGCATGCAATCCAATTTTTTGGTTGTTATCTTGGAAAATGCAATTTTGATTCGGTACCAACAAATATATGGAAAGAATTTTCCAGGCACATAAGTCATAATTATAAATTATGTGAAAAATAAATACAATTTCCTAATTTAATCAATTTGGGGTGGCGCTGCCGGCAAAAAATACAATTAGCATACCGATAGCCTACTATCTGACTATGGGAGATGCTTAATAACTGTAATATAACCCTTGTGGGGTTTTTAAAATATTTCTTATAGTATTTCGCCTACGTTACACTATTAAATCTCTACCAAATACTGGTCATGCACATGAACAAAATATTAGTAGGCCCTACCAAGTTCTCAGAATACACCGACATTTGCCCATATTTTTATATCAATCCTGTGCCAACATCACTGCAATATCACTGCTGTGCTGTGTTTCATGCCTCGTATTGCACACCAAACTACATAATGTATATCTATATATATAGTGAACACATGCAATCAAGCCAAACAAGGCAATATTGACAATTGTATAGATAACAAGTGATTCTTCTGTGCTATGGTTATACATGATATAACATACATTTTAATGCTGTTAACATAGTAACAACTAAATCGCGAATAAACAAACGACATTTTGTCAACAATAATACAATTTGACATGTGATAAATGACTGATATTATCCTGGTATTACTGATGCTAGCCTCTAGAATGGCATTACATAATGCTGCCGTGCAAAGCCAAAAGGCAGTATCTGCTTGATTTACAAGTCAGCAGATACTGCCTTTTGGCTTTGACGAGCAGCATAGGCCTGCGTGCCATATAGGTCTGATCAGGCGTCAAATGAAGTGAGCAACCAAACTTTGAATACGATTAGTTAGATATTAATTAGAAAGATATCTATGTCGATGGATGTGTTTGTGTTGCAAGCCTAAGTACTTTTGTAAATGTTTTCTTATTTGAAAAATTCTCAAAATAATGTTAAAATACATGTCCGTTTGTTTTACTCGGCAAACACGAGACGTTGTCCCAGTATTGGTTTAATGCTGGCCTGCCGTCTGCGACACTGGCCCAACATTAAATCAATCGAGTAGAGTGACAACGTCTCGTGTTGGTTACATACTAATGATCTGCAAATATCACTGGAAATTCACAGCTCTGTATAGTCCCATTATATCCGTAACCCTTTTAGCCCTCACGATGCATTAAAGCATCATTTTTTATCTCTGAAAAATGACTTAATTTCTTACACCTAGAGGTTTGAGAACGAAAATTTTCATGGAATTTTTTAAATAATAACAATACATTTTTTCATTTGCCACCCACTATAAGTCATCTTCATCCAGTACAAGTCGAGAATTGCGACAGCAATTCGCGGCTTGTACTGGATGAAGATGACAATAGTAAATTCAGGCTTGAAAGGGGTAAACTCAAGTGAATATGAAGCAATACATACGTATGCATGCATGTGTAGGCTATTATTTCACAATTTCTCGTGACTATCAAATCAAATTTATTTTTCTCATTTGTTTAACATGTTTAGGCAAATTTGAAAACTCAATCACGTCGCTCATTTGGACATCGTCAGAAGAGCATTTAGTAATTTCAACTAATTAAATGTATAAAAAACTGGCACTTGTAAAATTTTCAAAGAAATCCTTCTATTTTTCAAATTGGTTAAACCCTTCCTATTCGTGCGGTATCGTACAACTTTAGTGTGCGAGGACGCAGACGCAGTGAAGCGAATATAATTATGTGTGATGAAATGAAGGTTGAGCCTCTAGAATATTATATCAGATATTAGTGATATCTTAATTTGCATAGTAAAATTAGAATTATTACAGAAATTATTTTCCCGTGATGTTTATGATATTCAAATGAAAAGTGCGTCTGAAATCCCAGCTTCCAGTGGGTGATAAATAATGCACTGATAGTTAGCATCAAAGGGTTAATCACTGGCTGTTGACGCTAAGTTGACGAAGTACTTTTGTGAGATAGATTGTGGGAAATACATTTTATGTCGTTTAAACCTCGAGAAAAACATCTCAGAACTGAAACGTTGCTACAACGTGAGCACTACATGACCATCATAGACAATAACTTTATATCTTGCAACTGTGCATTTCTATCCTGTTCTTTGCTTATTCGTTATATCAATCTTCTCTTCAGCACTTTTTGTTGCATCTGTTTTTGAAGTTTTATCATGATTTCTATTATTTAACGTCACAGCGACACCTACAACACAAAACACTTCACACATGTACACTATTATAGGGGTCAATGCAAGAGTTGTTTTTATCAATTCTGGACTGCGTTTAAGAAGACTAAAAAGTCTAAACCCAAGTTAAAAGAGAAATTGCGAGAGGCCAACCAAATTCAACTTGGACCCCCTTTCCTTAAGCTCTGGATCCGCCCCAGATTTTGGTGTCTAGGCCGTATTTTCGTACAAGTTACGCTATATCGTAGGCTTCAGATGGTCGAGATGTCCATCTCGACCAATCAGAAGCCTACGATGTATCGTAACTTGTACGAGAATACGGGCCCAGCTGACACACAAATAAGAAAAACACAGCAAAAGTAATATGATACACTTATGTGCTTTAATGGTGCGCTGTTTTGCAAAATTATTATTGTCGTTGGCTGGGGATATCCTACGGTGCTGTTATAATGAAACAAAACACCCTAATTGGGGGGGGGGGATGATGAGCTCCATAAATGTTGAAGAAAATGGATACAGGTCTGCATTTGTGAAATTAGAATTAATGTCACGATGGAAACCAGCATTAATGGTGGGAGTAACGTGTTATTATTCTCGTCCCACGGATTCAAAGGGTAAAACAAGCATTGATTATGACGTGTGCGGGGAGATTTTGCTCAGCGTCAGATGATGATGCGGAATAACCTCCTCCGATTACTGTGTTTCACATGTGCTTTATGACATGGCCATCCCACATGAATGCTTCTGCAATGTGGCATCAGATATGAGCCCACTGTAAAAACCACAAACAAATATTCATTGACTTGTGATATCCTCCCTTGATCATCTCCATCACAATGCTGTTTTATAGGCAGAATGCTGATAGAAATGAATCAGGGTGGATTTCAGATGGCTGTGTGAAACCATTTAAAACTGTATTCGCCTCGGGCATGTCTAATGTGCGAAATTGGAACAAATTTCCACTCACTTGAAATTGTGTCCCGCTAAGCTACAAGTGCCTGCTCTTAACCCTTTAACCGCCAAATTATGCAATCTGAATTTTCACTCACCTGAAGTTGTGTCTCGCTGACGCGATCCTACACTTCAAGTGAGTGAAAATTATGCAGATTTCACAAAATGGAGGACGACTCTTTTCAAATCTTGCTGATTGATGTCACATTTGATCTTTAACATGTTTAAAAGATGGTACTTAATGTGATAATACAAAATTAAAAACCCGAATATTTACGGCACCGGCGGTTAAAGGGTTAAATTGGTACATTTGAATCCTTTGCTTACTTTTTACCAAATTCGCATTTATGCGAAGTCCACATATGTACATGCATTAATTGCAATGGAGATATTTCATTACATGCGTGATTGAAAATCGTCAACCAGAATGGTCAACGACATGGACGCAAAGTTCTCTTGCACTTTTACTTTGTGCGATGTGCGCATGCGCATAGCTATAACTTGTATTATGCCCATGGGCTACCTCAGGGGTCCTACTTAAAAAAGAAGTTAGTTTCTGGGTCTAGTTTTATCAGGGGGAAGTCGGTAAAGGAGGGGTTAATTACGAATAAACACCCCGATAGCCTAATCGTTATACTGGCCAATAAAATGTACGTATGTAGTTGTTTTCTCATGAAATTATATCATGGTGTGAATGTTAACTGTTAAAGCTGTCGTCCACCTTATACCAATATCAGGTAAAGGGTATACCTAGAAGGCACCGCGCGTGCGGCAGAGGAGGATTTGTTTATGTTTACAGTTATTCACCAGGTGGCGCCTATCTCCAGTGGTAATTGAACTGGACATTGATAGGCCTAATTATGTTCGCTTTTGAGGTTAAAATCCTGAATTACTTGGTTTCCCCATAAGCGGTGCTCCAAACTGTCCACAGAATGGTGCTTTGTGTTACTGTACGTGTGGTGTGTAAGCTTAGCAAACACCAGATATTGATCCAATGATGGCCTATATATTGTTGGCCCACCGTCTGCTATGCTGGCCCACCATTTACTCATCATTGATTCAATGGCTTGTGTTTTCTGAACGTACATATCACTCCCTCACTCAGTCATCACGTGATAACACAAGTAATCACAATAATTCTGGTCTGCAAAGGAAAAAGGCGGTATCTGCTCACTTGTAAAGTCAAAAGATATTGCCTTTTGCCTTTGCACGGCAGTATTATGGACTCTGGTCATACCATGGAACCTATTGCTCCATCAATAATTCTGACATTTACATATTGTTATCCCGCGGTAGGCCCATATGATGAACACAATGCTTTTTTATGTTGGGCCAGAGTTGTAGACGGTGAATTAATATTAAACTAACATCATGTTAACATTTGGCCAGCATCACAGACGATGAGCCAACGTTAAAACAACATTGATTTAATGAAGTGTCTTGTTCCTTGAGTGCATAACAACAATGTCCCGGGAATCAGGTGCAGACATCAGCGACTCCTTGTATGTATAGCACAGCACACATTTGTATAGCATTTGTACAATGTTGGACCAACGTCGAAGACATTGGTCCAAAATTGTACAAATGTTATACAAATGTTTCGTGTTTGCTGGGTTATTACTTTAAATCATTAATATCAGGAAACATATTTCAGCCTCACATTTTAGTTTGTAGTAAGACTTAGTATGAAAAAGTGTCGTATAAAGCAAACAACCTCCAATAGGCTACAAGTGATAAGTTTTAAGTTATTCGCCTATAGCGAAGTCATATTGAACTGTGATATTTTACCAATTATCAGGCTCATATAAGATACAGCTGTTTAATTTATTGTAGCCCATAGTAAAAACCAGGGTTTAATTGGTATATTACCTCATTCTATCCCCTTGGTGGTTGTTTCATTATGCTATCGTTGGCAGTTGGTGGCGTGGTAGTTTGGGTCAGGGTGTGTGACGTTGCCAGGGGAGGTGACAGTCAACACATTAGAGGAGCGTTGTCCTGACCGTTGTCCATACATCTGGATTGACTGAGGTGTGAGTGACACCTGGTGACAGTGTCCCTCACTATCCTTGGTTATCTCGCCATGAGAGGAGCTCGCAGACAGGGTTGTCGTGTCATCTCGCACCGTGGCACAGCTCGCCACCTTCCTGTCTGTCTGTTGTCCCTGGGGCATGCGGGCACCACGCACGAGTCCTGCTCCAGTCACCCCCGGGGTATCCCCGGCATGTCCATTCATCTTGTGGCTCGGTGTGGACGCCAGCTCCCACGCGCACGACCGGGGCACATTATCCAGTCTGACCTCACAAGCTTTCCCATCAGACTAATAAACAAAAAGACAGGTATATTAATCGCTGGTTCATATTAGTGTAAAACTCTAACCACGATACCTGGCAGTATGATTGACAGGTTGACGGAAATGTAAGATATTTAACTTAGAAGTTGTATTTATTTAAAGTTATTCAAATTATATGTGAATAATAATCATAAGAAGCACAGGCTGGCCACAGGCTGACCACAGGCTGACCACAGGCTGACCATAGGCTGACCACAGGCTACTCTACCCTAGTAAAACAGTGATTTATATGCCCATGGATTACATTACAAGCCAATATATGCCTATAGTTTGATCTAATATCACGTAGAACATATTTTATAAAAGCAATCATGGCCAAAGGTTGAATAGAATATGGTAGTAAAGGTAATAGTATGTATAATAGTTACCATTTTTAAAGTAATATGTACAATGGTTTTTACCAACCTAAATTAGGGGCTTGAATATTTACTAAAACTAAAGCAAAATAAAACCATATAATATGCTTTAATAATAAAATCCCCCTGTTTGAATGTGATTTATATGTGGGCGAATCCAAGAGAAGTAGGCCTATATGACTTATAAGTGAGTAAATCCAAGGGAAGTATGTCACTTATAGGTGAGTGAATCCAAGGGAAGTATATGACTTATAGGTGAGTGAATCCAAGAGAAGTATGTGACTAATAGGTGGGTGAATTTAAGGAAAATATATGACTTATAGGTTGGGTGAATCCAAGGGAAGTATGTGAGGTATAGGTGGGTGAATCCAAGGGAAGTATTTGTTCCTAAAACGGCATTTCCACTGTAATATTGTTTTAAAAGTGATGGATCTCATAATACGGAATACGTTTGGGGGGGGGGGGGGTACCCCTTAGACTCCTTTCTGTTTATGACAAGTGATCACCCATCCTTGGTTTATAACCCGATCATCCCCGTTCAGATTAATGAGAGTCACAAATTTGTAATGCAAATCCAACAGGCAGTAACTGCTTACTTTTCAAATAAGGTTTGCACAGTAGTATAAACTAGTACTATGTGCCGTATATAGGGGCTGTGATTTAGGACTGATTTTATTCTGATCATAAACCATATGAGCATCAATAATGCAGAGCTGCTATGACAACTGGACACTGGATCCTGTCACACGGCTACGCATTTAGGTTATTCACATGGATCTCAGCTCTGACCAGCTACAGACGCTAGACGATGCCCGATGCTGGTGCAATGGTAGTCCAACGTCTACGACACCAGACCAACGATAAACCAACATTGGGTCCTGTTTTATGTATGTTTGTTGAATGTAAATTGCGTAAATCACTGTAAGATCATTATTTACAATTTGTATGCTATCTTAGGTTTCGAAAAACGGGATAAGGAATTTATCTGTTGAACATCCCATGAACGCTGTTTCTTGGTCAGCTTCAATCGCGATATTGCCTTAATGTGCAGAAAGCGAGGTCAACCAATGTACTCCCTGACTGACTGACTGACTGACTGACTGACTGACTGACTGACAGACAGACAGACAGACAGACAGACAGACAGACAGACAGACAGACAGACAGACAGACAGACAGACAGACAGACAGACAGACAGACAGACAGACAGACAGACAGACAGACAGACAGACAGACAGACAGACAGACAGACAGACAGACAGACAGACAGACAGACAGACAGACAGACAGACAGACAGACAGACAGACAGACAGACAGACAGACAGACAGACAGACAGACAGACAGACAGACAGACAGACAGACAGACAGACAGACAGACAGACAGACAGACAGACAGACAGACAGACAGACAGACAGACAGACAGACAGACAGACAGACAGACAGACAGACAGACAGACAGACAGACAGACAGACAGACAGACAGACAGACAGACAGACAGACAGACAGACAGACAGACAGACAGACAGACAGACAGACAGACAGACAGACAGACAGACAGACAGACAGACAGACAGACAGACAGACAGACAGACAGACAGACAGACAGACAGACAGACAGACAGACAGACAGACAGACAGACAGACAGACAGACAGACAGACAGACAGACAGACAGACAGACAGACAGACAGACAGACAGACAGACAGACAGACAGACAGACAGACAGACAGACAGACAGACAGACAGACAGACAGACAGACAGACAGACAGACAGACAGACAGACAGACAGACAGACAGACAGACAGACAGACAGACAGACAGACAGACAGACAGACAGACAGACAGACAGACAGACAGACAGACAGACAGACAGACAGACAGACAGACAGACAGACAGACAGACCGACCGACCGACCACCCACCCACCCACTCACTCACTCACTCACTCACTCACTCACTCACTCACTCACTTACTCACTCACTCACTCACTCACTCACTCACTCACTCACTCACTCACTCACTCACTCACTCACTCAGGTCATTGACCTACTCAATTACCTCCCTAATTTTATTTGTATCAGTTATCTTTAAATGATCATATAATCTTGTATAACATCTGCATCTTCTTTTATTGACTGACCTGCATCTCCTGTTCAAAGATCCCGGTAGCGTCCACAGTCACCATATCATCTAAATCTGGACCGTCTCCGTCCAGAGTACCATTCTGGATTATGTGTGATAAACCAGGTCTCTGGTCCAACTCTATCTGTAACGCTCGCTTTTTCTGTTCAAAGGTAAATAAGCGTATATATATATAGGGGCCTATGCGTAATACCAGAGAATCTCTCTATATCTATGCGTAAATATAGCATAATCGTCGCTGAAACTAAGACCCTATATGAATATTAAAAATTAAACTGTTAGTTTGTTTGTTTCCAAATTAATAGCCTAGCCAACATATCGATGACAGTATACACTACGATAATTTATTTTGTCTCACATATTTACACTATACAAGTCCTCAGGAAAAATATGTTGAAAATATGTTGAAAAAGAACAGTGTCTTATAGGATGATTTTAATCAGACAAATGCCATCATTCAGGCTCAAAGTGTGTGTCATTTCATTGTGAACTCATAAACAAGTGACGTAAATGGCCTAATTTGTTGTATCTTTTCAGTAAACATGGTAAAATCTGACTACCTGCTTGTGATCAGGGGAGTCAATATGCTTGACATATTCCGGGTATCTTTGATAGCTGCCAGTCTTACACAGAATGCAACCCCTCCGGGACAGCCGCTCTTTTCTCTGCAACATATCACATTCCCATAAGACACGACTAACCACAGTCTGTCCTCTTGTTGTACACTTGGGAGTAGATCGTGGGAAATTAAATCTTGACAGGCCTTGATTTTCATGCATTACAAAACTGTGAGAATCATTGAGAGAAATGTAGTTTGTATCAGTATCAGATACTAGAATGTACAGTTAACCCTTAGCGCGCTGAAATATTTTTTGCATAAACCATGGAAACCAAAGGGGGCCGTCTTTTTACGTCGGAATCTGACGTCTACAGACGTCAGATTCTGACGTATAAAGACGGTCCCCGCACTGTAAAATTAATAGATTATATTACTAGACAGTCAGTCAGAAACTGCAAACCCCCGCCGGAATTAATGATCGTAAGCTGGATAGTAATCCGGATCATTCCCAAAAATAAATACAAATACAAATCATACAAATCCGTTGATTACAAATCATACAAATCCGTTGATTATTTGTTAAGTAGTGCGAGAGGCGGACAGACAGACACACAAACAAACCAACCCAACCAAAAATAAAACCTCCCTGGCGGAGATAATAACTATATTTTTGCCATGATTATGCCCAGCATTTATTCAGAAATGCCCTCACATAAGAAGTTGCCATTTATGATTATGTTACCAGAACAACAGTATACACGTTTTCACTGCAACATAAACCCGTCTGACAAGTGTACATGTATGTCTTCAATTTTTTCCTAAATTTTGCCTGTGTTGGTCTACTGATGTAAACCCTTAAACTACCAACTTACAGAATTTCAATTTTCACCAAGGCAATTGAAACTGTGTGGGTTATCATTGGTAATACTCATATTTGTTAAATTTGACACCTAAGCTTTGGCATTCCGCTAATTAACCAAACATTGCACCTGCAAAATATGTTAGTTGGGATGGTGATACAAAATATTTGAAACGATAAGTCGAGATCGGCCATCAAGGGGTTCAGAAGTTTTCACGGCGTTCAGAAGTTGACGTTGTCAACATTGTAATTATTAGGCTACTGACTGGTGCGCTTGGACGCACCACGATTCACTCGGTTAATCACGTACATGTTTATATAACCATAACATAGGTGGGAGAAAAATACAAAAATATCACTGCTCTGCAAAGCCAAAAGGTAGTAACTGCTTACTTGAAAAGTAGGCAGTTATTGCCTTTTGGCTTTGCACGGCAGACTACTACAGCACATAGTGTTTTTAGCATTGCTACCCAGCGGACAAGAGATGTTCACCCAGTGTTGGTGTAATGCTGGGCCAGCATCGCAGACGGTGGGCCAACATTACAGAAACATTGATCAACGTCTTGTGTATATAGGGTTAATTCGTATCCTTATAATTATTAGGTGAGATTTGACTTCAAACAAAATGTTGTGTAAAGTTGTCGCTTAGTAATGTTCCACAAAAGGTAGATGCGATACAATTTAATGTTACATAGTTTTTAGCCTACTTTATACTGCAACTACATAAACATAACTTACATATAACATATAATTTATTTGCTAAAGTATCATATTATTTATTTTCTGAATAGCAAAAACTAATTGTATAATTATTAAAGTTGTAGAAATGTTTGATATGATTAAATTAGGATGTAAAATGTGTAGTAATTGATATAAAAAGTATGCCAAGCACTCAGTTTTGTTCATGATTTATTTTGCGCAGTTTAACGATTGTTTATTATTACTCCATCAGCAACACATGATTCTAGTTGATAAAATAAGAATGTTATCGCGTGAACTATCATTTATTCCGAAAAATCCTGTGTTCCTATTAGTATGAAGTTTGAATTAGGAAGAATAAAGTCCAACAGCTCCGCCGAGCTTCTGCAGGGTTGGGATATATATTTTTTGACATTTTGTTTCTGGTTCAAATAATCACTGCAGTGCCAGTTACACTCGGCTACTTGTATTTGACGAAATGTTTTTTTTTATCGCCCGTTATTATCGACAAAATAAAACAGCAACACGCCACAGTCAGCAGCTGGTTACTGAGAAATGCCATCTTGCTCTTGTAAGACTGTGATCGTGAGGGAATGGCCCGTGGGGAATGTATCGCTCGGGGACTACCCAGAAAACACATTAAGCGCATAACATTTGTACAATGTTGGACCAACGTCGAAGACGTTGGTCCGACGTTGTACAAATGTTTTTCAAATGTTTTGTGTTTGCTGGATACAACCCACTCAGGGAAAGAGAACGATCTCATTTTCAAATAATTATGGAGGATCTAATACATTGATTTTATAACTAAATATGTCTAATTAAGAAATATGTTGTGCATCATAAAATGGAATATTTAGATATTTTCAGGTTAATTTATTAGCCTACACACATGACACGCTGGTCCAATGCTGGTACAAGGCACGTCAACAAAAAACGCTGGTCCGGCGCCGCGGCAACATTGAAATCATTATTCATTTGATCAACGAGATGTGTATTTCTGTAAGAATACTTCAAGTGGTCATGTTTGATACATAATGACATGCCACGCAATTTAGTCGACAATATTGCATTTATTTTCTCTCTATTTTATATGCTGTAGCGTTACACTGTAGTGTCACGATGTAGTCCCAGCAAACATGATACTTTTACGCAATGCTGGTTTGAGGTTGCGCCAGCGTCGAAGACGGTGGTCCAGCATCAAACCAGCATTGGGTAAATGTCTCATGTTTGCTGGGAGTTAGTGGTGTGTAGACCCATGTACGTGACTGGTATCCATTATAACGGCAGCTATTTTTTTCTGATAAAGTTTTGTAATATAATTTGGAAGGTATTCGGAAGGAAAGTTTCAAAATTGCAGTGAAGTGAAGGGTGAAAACATTGTCAAAGCTTCTCTACGTAGACCTATATCCCATGACATACGCCAGGTCAGCATATTGATCGTCTGTACAGGGTGCGGAAATGTCAATTATGTGCTTTGTTCTTCATTGTAGTAAAATGTAGACTAGAGTAAAAGAAAAACATTGTTACATGTACATTATTATGCAGTTATGTGACGTTGTCCATGTTATATCCAAACTGATAATATGAACTGGCATGCCCAGAAAGCCCACGGCCAAATTAATTAAAAGAATAAATTCATACATTTTAATCGGATCAGAAGTTACAAGAGAGTCTAACTGCATAAGGGGGGCCGGATCACCCCATTTGATATTCACTAAATTTCAGGGGGAGGACCTCCCAGCAAACACAAGGCTTTGATACAATGTTGTTTTAATGTTGGGCCGACGTCGAAGATGGCAGACCAACAATAATACAACATTGGGTTAATGTATCGTGTTTGCTGGGAGCTGTGCCTGTGGCAGGTGAAGTCAACTGCGGGCGGCTGCTGCAAACACTGCCACCACAAAGATAATAATTATATTTGTCTTACATTTCATTCTGTAAAAATTCAATGCACATTGTATGGCTGATGAAGGCGATTTTTTATTTATTTCATGCATAATAATTTTTAAAAAAACATGTGTAATTGCTAACAAGAATTCTGGAGAAATACACATTAAATATACTTTTCATACGTGAAAAGACTAGCATTATTCATTGTTAATTAATGCGAGTTAGGCATAATTTTAGACTAATAGGTATAAATATATAAACATGTCTTCATTAAATATTGGAACACAGACTAGGCCACAGACTAGGCCATGTGATAGGCATTACTAGTAGCCTAATTGGAATGTTGAAAGAATACCTTTATAATATGTAATATAGTTCATGGTAGGCTAGACTAAAATCTCAATTTAAACCCAATTATATTACATGTATATTATAAGTCTATGGCATTTCAATACCTCATTTGAGGAATCAGACTAAAAAAATTCTGGTAACATTTCAAAACAATATATTTTGACATAAATCGAGAGTCTTAGCTCTATGCCTATTTAAAACCTCGACAAGTATTGTCTATATTAGTCAGGGGGCCAGGGGCTGAACCTGGAAAGTGGGTCCAAAGTTTTTTTCTCAATGTTTTTATATTATATAGGTATTGTACTATATGAAACCGCGTGATGGCATTCTCACAGCATTGAGCATTTTTAAATAACGCGTTTTACATTTTTTCCCCTATCGCGGTACAAAATAGAGGTTTTAGGTGATCGGGAAAAACAGAAAATCCCTGTATATATTCACATAACTGATAGCTATTAGTTTGATTGCTTGTATATTGATGTATATTAATAATAAATATCATTGGGTCAAAGGTCAAGGCTATAATTCAAGGTCAAAGGTCAATAATTCAGGTCCATCTTGCCTAATTCAGTATCGTTTGTATATTACACCCTCCACATTTTTATATGTTTATATAGCTGAACCTGCATTCATCTTATAATTTAGGTTTTTCTTATGAAGTTCCATGCATCTTGATAAACTAGATAACCTGTCGCTCACCTATTCTCGTTCCTCTAGGCCCCATTCCTAATGTGTCCTATTTTACCGTATCCATTTGCTGGGATGAAATTTAATGGTAACATTATAGGGCTTGAATTGTGTAGCAATTGATTATACGTTGCCATTCTATTGTATGGGCCAGTCAACATGATTCACTATTATAACATGGGTGTCTCTTTAGAAGTCATACTATATTCTACAACACATGTCGGCCCCCGACATGTGTTAGCTCACACATGTCAGTGACGTCATATTTGGCTGTTCCAGTTTCCCCCTCACATTAGCATATATTCCTTAATTTCATAACTTCTGTAGTTCTGTCCTGTCTGTAACGTAAGGCCTTAGGCTTTACAATTAGAATCCTATATGATAGGGACCATTTTATTTTTAAATTGACAAAATCTGTGCCAATGTTACTTACGACGTCCCTATTTCAATTGAAGTCCAGAATTGCTGCCTTTAGACTAGGCCTATATAGACTACATGTCAAATGGTCTGGCATCTGCATTGGTAACCACTGCCACAGACTGTTCACTTATTTTTTTTATATTAGGATCGCTGTATAATCATTCATGGTAGGCCTATAGATCTAATTGTTCTGGAATGGTTCCAAGTAAAGTAAGACATTTGGCAAGTAGGTCTGTATAGATCTACACTGTAGGCCTAGCATACAGAGTAGTGGGCCTACAGGCCACTCCCCAGCAAACCCAAAACATTTGTAGGCTACAACACCATTTGTACAACGTCGGCCCAACGTCTTCGCCGTTGGTCCAACATTGTACAAATGTGTTTACTGGGTCGTCAACGTGTCCGTGTCAGTGTAGTCTAATACTAATATTGTTAGGCTACTGAGTAGGCTACTGTTACTGTTTGAGTTAGGCTAGTCTACCCTGTACTGTAGCCTACTGTATCTATAGGCCTAACTATTAAAATGGGGTTATGACAAATATTCTTGTCAGTCACATATGGAAATAATTTATCAGATTTATGTCATAAGTAAAAATAGGCTTTTATTTAAAAAAAAAATCCATGACCGGTTTTGAACATGGAACTCTGGCTCTGGAGGCATGTCTCGTTACCACTGTACCACGTGAATACCTGTAGACTATGTGGTGCCAAGAAAAGCAGCAGTGAACCTATTATTGTCAAAAAGCAGGGGTGTGTTCAGTCCTCGGAACAGCCAAACTGCCGCATTTTCTATCAACCATGTTGCAATTCATGGCCTTGGAATTCAATCTTTTAGCTTTATCCTTTCCGACTCGTAGTGACTTTAAATGAATTTAGAATTTATAAGGTAATTTATGTTGGTCTGTCATAATAGGAATCAAGTTTGGATATTGAAATGTGTTGGATTCTCATGTTATTGGACTCCGCCCTGGGCGAGGGGCCACTTCGTGGCCCCTGACGCCCAGGGCTACGTCCAATAACATGAGAATCCAACACATTTCAATATCCAAACTTGATTCCTATAACCCAATGTTGGTCATCATCTGCGACGCTGTCACACCATGAAATCACCATTAATGCGCTGCATTGACTCAACGCTCCCCCAATGTTTAGATGCCCGGCCGTTATTGAGACACTCAGACAAAATTTGTGAGCCTTAATAAGGTAAATTTAAATGCCAATTGGCTAGCCTCTGTGTCAGGCATATGCTCAAATTAAATTATAAATTTTAATTTAATTTTTTTTCAAAAAAATATATATTTTGTTCATCAATGACAATGCGGTTTGCATTTAACTATGACGTAACTATGTTCCATTCTTGTGGTATGAAATTTTGACAGATGAGTAAATAATTCATGATTTTTCTTTTTTTATAGTTCCAATATCACAGCATATCTATATCTGACTGTATGGATACATCAATTATCAATATGTGGTGTAATAATTCAGAGGTTGCTGTAAACTATCAAAATTGCACGTATTCGTTATTTAAAAAAAGTTCTTTATCTTAAACAAATTAATTAATCAGCAATGACACCACCGCCATCATTTTGCTATTTGCTATATATAATATTAAAATTGCTACTACCTTACTGTTCATCGTTTGTTTCATCATCTTTTTTAATGTGGTACTAGTATACATCATATTCTGATACAAGACGATGTATTCCTGCTTAGTTGCTTCCATGTTTAATCCATATACTAATGGATCTAACTGGCTCAGTGCATTATCAGGGCATTATTCACTTGAAAGTTTGTAAATGTTATATTTTCAAATGTTCCTTCAAGGCTTTCTCAGTTGATGGCAATCAACATACATGTAATTATGAACAGGTGGTGCTCCCCCGGTCGACTTGCTAGCCACAGAATAAGTTCCTTACTACATCAACTGATCAAGCTAGAGATCATTAATATCCCCAAGAAGCCTTGTTGGATGATATTTAACATGATTCCATTACCAATGCATCCAGCCATAGCATCAAATCGAAATAAGAAGGGTCCTGGCAGCAGGTTTGAAATGAGGTCAGAATATTCGGCAGTGACCAAGGCCAGTTTGTTTGTGGCCAAGATCACCTTTGTGGTGGCTGAGATGATTTTTAAAGTGACTGTGATGACGTATTCAATGGTCAAAGTTACTTCTGCAGTGACTGAGATCACTTTTTCAGGGACTGACATAAGATTGTTAGTGGCCAAGATCACTTTTGTGGTGGCTGAGATGATTTTTAAAGTGACTGTGATGACGTATTCAACGGTCAAGTTTACTTTTGCAGTGACCGAGATCACTTTTTCAGGGACTGACATAAAATTGTTAGTGGCCAAGATCACTTTTGTAGCGGCTGAGAAACTATTAAAGTGACTGTGATCACTTCTTCAGAGCCAAGATCACTTTTTAGCGGCTTAGATATTTTTTTCAGTGGCTGACACCAATTTGTTTACGGCCAAGATCTTCTTTTTAATGGCTGAGATAACCTTTAAAGAGGCTGTGATCTATTGTTCTTTGGCCAAGATCACTGTTGTAGTGGCTGCGATAACATTTAATGCGGCTGTGATCACTCCTTCAGTGATCAAGATCACCTTTCTAGTGGCTTGGATAATTTTCAAAGTGGCTGTGACCACTTTTTCAGTGGCCAAGATCACTTTTGTAGAGGCTGAGAAATTTTTTGAAGTCGCTGTGATCACTAAATCTTCATCAGTGGCCAAGGTCACTCTTGTAGCGGCTGAGTTATTTTTTTAAAGTGGTTGAGATCACTTCTTCAGTGGCCAAGATCACTTTTGTGGACGCTGAGATAACATTTAAAGTTTCTGTAATCACTTCTTCAGTGGTCAAGATCATTTTGTAGTTGCTGAGATAACTTTTAAAGGGCTGTGATCACTTCTTCAGTGATTTTTGAAAAATGGCTCCATAGAATGTAAAAATAATAACAAAAATCTGTACCTTATAAAGTTAACATGAGAGAGAAGTCTTGCTGGTATTCACTAAAAAACGTTGTAAATTGTTCAAATGGAGGGATAAATACAAACTTAGCGCTGTGTTGTACATTTTCGTATTTAACAGAAATACAATATTATGCATCCACGTTAAAGCACTTGATAGTAACTTTCAACTGATACCAAAGATGCTGGTACAAATTTTGGAACTCATTGGGCAAAAATATGAGACACAGTCTATTTTCCTGAGCCGAAAGAAAAGTGCTCAAATTTTACGTCCACAAGAAAAAGGGTGTAATATGTTGAAATATCTTATTATTTGTTACTTCCAAATGGGTTTATTTTAAGTCAACAATAGCTGTAGAACATGTTTGAATCAAAACTAAACATATATACCATACAAAAAGAGAAAAGTATTTTGACTATGTACTGAAAAAGTAATAAAAATAGGTCAAATTAAGGGTTAAAATACCAACTTTAAGCTTGTGCATTTTTCAAAAATCGGACAGAAAATATGTTACATCCACGTGAAAGCCTGTTCCAGTAGCTTACTGTTGGTATCAAATATATTGATATAGCTTCACTACTCAGTGGGCGAAAAATTTTAATACACTAGTTTTTTTCTAAATCGAAAAAAAATCGCGCATAGGTCATGTACACCTTTGGCCATATTGCAGTAAAGCAGCTACAGTTACCTGAAATACAGTTTGATTCTGGGCCCTGAATAGTCCAACTATGTGAAAACAATAGTGGCCTAAATTCCCATTCCGGGTGACACCTTACCCCCAGCCACGTCTGGTCTAATAATCCAGCTGACGGATAAACAAACAGACAAACCATCTCGACTAAAAACATAACCCCTTATGGCGAAGGTAATAAACCACACAATGATTTCTTTCAAGAAAATGTATAAATCTATAAGCGAATATTTCGATGTTAAGTGTTAACATCATTGGAGGACGTAATATATGAAATTTTAGAACGTATGGCCACAATTACACATTATATTATCTCGTCGATATATATATAAATAATAATTATTGCGGTACAAATGTTTTATAGCTGCTTTGTGATATCACATTGAGGTTCGTAATGAAATTCCCTTCATTTTGATATGTCACACGCTTATATTATTATAAAATTTGATAACTGGTAATTGGGTTTATGCAAGACCTTGGGGTCAAAGGGTTCACATAACTCAAAACTTCTGGTTCAATCAATTTATACAGTTATGAAATCACTTTTGTTAATACTGAATACATATTATTTCAAATAATGGCAAATATAGATTAGGTTAGTGCTTTATATAAATATTTATATTTTTCGAACCGTGGGAAACCATTATTTTGCATCCTGATTGACGTGATTTTATAAAACGTGTTATATAAAAATGCTCAATGTTGTGAGAATGCCATCATGCAGTTTCATGGACTACAATACCTATATAACATAAAAACACTTAGAAAAAAACTTTGGACCCACTTTCCAGGTTCGCCCAAAAATATGCATTTGACCCCCTGACTATATCATATGAATTGTATGCATTGATTAGATCTATTTAACCCGAAGACACATAAAAAATGATCAACCAGGATCACTTGATTTTCAATGATATCCGTGGCCATTTTCTAGTCGAATCATAACAGCTTTACCGGTAAAACAATTCTAGAGTTATTTTAATGGGTTTAGGCCTAAAGAGGGGCGTCGTATTTTAAATATAGGCCTACTACATGTCAAATGGTTTAAATTTTAAAAGACCCTTTGCAGAATTTTCCGGGGTGATTATTTTGAGTGACACTGACACTGTGTCTGTGAGTGTCAGTTCATTTCAGTCAGTGGCAAAGTTGCAGTTCATAATCAGCAATGCAAGCAGCAGGATGCCTCAAAGAGCAAGTCTAGGCCTAGATAGACTAGCAAGTCTCAAATCCCTGTGGACCGGCTGTCTACTTATTACTATATATTATTTAAAATTTACTTTATTAATGTATTATGTACATATTATTATAACAAACTACTACCACTACACATATGTGACAAGTTCGTGATATATATATATAATAAGCATGTTGAGGCCTACTAATTATATATATATATATGTATCTTTCAAAATTGAAAGTTAAACATCTATTCACATCACAAGAACAAACAATGCCAACTATAAATTATAAAGCATGCACCAGAACAATGTTTACACGTACAAAAATAAAAAAGTGTTTGCTCTATTCGTGCTTTCGTATAATTACAGCTTATTTGAGACATATGATTGGTGGAGAACAGAATCTCAGCCAATCAGGGGTCTATGTTGTATGTCAAACATGCGACGAGCCCCAACCGGAAGCTGATTCTGGTTACGTGTAGGCCTACAGCCATTACTTTTTACATAATGTAGGTTTTAGTCCTATACATCTCTCGGCCCGGTATCTCTTCCCGATAATTGACTGTCCCCGGGGTGTAGTTTTCCCCCGATAAGCTGGCAGCTCCCTGTTTGGAAATCAGTGGGCGTGCTGCGTACCTTGAAGGGACCCTTTACCGCCTGACCAGTCACCCAGACACAATAACACCCCAGAGCACATGAGACTTTGGCCCAACGTTGGTTTACTGCTGGCCCACCGTCTACAACAGTAAACTAACGTTGGGCCAAAGTCTCCTGTTCGCTGGAACCACGCCTTAACACCAGGGCGACAGGCTGCTCCCAATCCCAGACTATCCCCACATCCCATCTTATGTCTTTATTACGGCAATTTCTCAAGCGGTAATGTCATCAAAGGATGAGTAACGCACGGCTTCAAGTAGTGTTTCTCAGATTTAGCGGATTTTGTATGGTTTATACCAACAACCCGGTACAGTGGCGAAAGACACAGTGAGTGAATGAATCTTTAATCAAGCTCACGGCTACAAAGTTATCGCCACCAGGCTGCACTAGGCCCACGAATCTCACGAGGTAGATAATGCAATAACATATGACAGAGAGGTAGATAGGTAGAGAAGGGGAGGAGGTGTGAGGTGATGTGAATGGAGGATGAGAGTGATGGAGAGGCTATCATAATCATACAGACGTGAAGAAACATTGATTGGGAATATGTACTTATTATATATGAGCATGCCTACCTTGTGTTCCTCACTTCGTCTGTGAGTGACAAAGGAACCGTGGAAGTTGTGATCACATATGCGGCAAAAGTCACCACTCCTGGAAAAAACCAAGACAATTGTACTTCCATCCCATTAAACATGAAAGGTTGACCCAATGCAGGTTTAATATTTGGCCAACGTCGAAGACATTGATATTGAACCTGCATTGGGTCAACCCTCATGCTTAGTGTGCTCCCTGACAACCAAACGGGATGATCCCCATTTCAATCAGAAAGTTAAGAGCATATTAACTTTCCTAATGGAAATAAGAGAAAGCTGCGGATTTAATTTTTGGTATTTTTAGTGAGATGAACACCTGATAATATTTTTTAAAGAGAATGACGCGAATTATAATTATCAGTCACAAGCACCAAGTAGTTTATTCTGGTGGTCTTCTTTAGTAGAAGACAAGACAGACTTGCCAGGAGGCGTTAGCACACGATACAAGTTATATACAAAGTTCATTTCTAAAATGTACAAAGTGTTATTTTTGCAAAAGTAGCCAACTGCTTAAGCCTTTCGCCCACTTTACCTGTTAAAAAGTTCTTGGAGGTAAAGAGTTGAAGATCCTAAAGACCTCTTTTATAGTAATTTGCATCTATATATTCTGGACGTTCTTCTTTGAAATTAACACAATAAAGTAAATATAATAGTGAAATTATTTTCCTACATTATAATCTGTTTTACAAAATTGGCACACACGCATATCACGAAGGACTTGAGGCCTGACACAGAAATCTGAACCCGGTGGTCAGAGGCAAAGAACGTTACCCCTCGGTCACTAGGGCTCTCTGCAAATCATATTCATGAAAGACGTGGCAATTCAGACATTTTATAAACAAAATAACGCCAATTGATAACTGGGAGGTTATTACAAATTGGCACGAAAATGATCCATAATCTTCCCCTGTCTATGGCGAGATGTATTTTAAACGTGTGAATGAAGAAGTAAGATATCGGTGTAAATTCTACCAGAAGGCTCACCCTGTGAACAGACCGGTGAACATGGTGAATGATGTGGGCAGGCAACTGCGGAGACCTTCACATGATCCATCACACAGAAATAGATCGAATAAGTTACAGATTTAGGGGGGACCACTACGCGATGATAAACAACACACATTGACACAATGTCGTGTTAATGTTGGACCAGCGTCTGCGACGCTGGTCCAACATTAACACGACATTGTGTGAACGCCTCGTGTTTACTTGGATAGCGCCACTCCCCGCTTTATCATCTCCAGGCGAAATGATCCTGCCAATCACAAGTTTCTACCTGTCTCTGGCTTCTATTTGACGTAGATGCTGCTGTGCTTTGAGCCTTGCTATTTGCTGACCCGTCTGTTGGGCATGTACCACCATTATCTCCCGCATTCTCTGTACGTGACCCACGCTCTGCATGTGACAGTCAAACTTCTGGAAAAAAACGACCAAAACAATATAAGTGGCGATCAGTATTCTAAGCAATTGTTTACTATATACCCGGGAGTTGGGAGTTACTCTTTGGCTATCTTCGTGTATTCAAATCTGGCAATGAAACAGATGATGATTCATAGTTGATTTTGATAGCCGTGTCATTAGGCCTGGCAGTAGGCCAGGAGCCTTTTAAGTTCATTTTGCCTGAGTTTGTGTCCTATTTAGGGCAGAAAGGGGTGCTGTGTGTGGGAAACGGTTGACGTTTCTGTACACCAGTCCTTATGAACATGTCGAATATAACGTTTGAGGTCCCTAGGTTAAGTACTTTCATCTTTAAAAGTGTTTAAAAAAATGCATTCACGATATAGTGAATAGAGCTTAAAGGTTTTCGGTTAGAATAATGTTGGCCCAGCGTCGCAGACGCTGGGCCAGCACTGGGCCGGCATAGGGCCAATGTATCGTGTTATCTGGTGTTTCTGGCGCCGGGATGGTAAAGCGTCACCCGCATACATGCAGCAGTCGGAAAACACGGTACAGTCATCCAATGCTGTTTCGGGCCAGCGTCGAAGACTGTGGGTCACCATTGAAACAGCATTGGGTGAATGTCACATGTTTGCTGATTAGTGTTGGGCAAGCGTCGTGGACGACTACGGTATATGTGACTAGGTGACTGTGTGACTAGGTGACTAATGTATTTTATTGTATGAATGTCTCTTACAACTTATTTTTGAGTGACCATTTTATTATGTGGAAGATAATCAATTAAATGAAAAAAATAGACGATTGACCGGCATTGAATCAGCAATGGGCTACAACGTTGGCCCAACATTGAATCGGAATTGTATGCATGCAGATTTGACTGGAGGGGTATTTTCCACTCAGTTTCTGTAAGTGCCTGTTTTTGTAATGACGGTTAAGCCTGACAAATGACTGGTCCTAATCGCCTTGTCACAAACTCCCTACTTTTCGCCATCTTCCTGCGTCAACTCGCTAATAGACTCACGAAAGGGATTGTGCTTCTCACCTCTCCCGCTATACGACCAGCAGCGCACATGACCCTTAACAGCTTAACTTTTGTCTCTACATCCTTAACCTTTTCACTACCATACATGACGGAAATTTCCGTCGTCATTCGTCAATGAACGTAGCCATAAAATGACACAAATTTTCGTCAAATATATACTACATTTATGTATTTTTCGTCATTTGAAGCTGGAAATTGCGTTAGCAATTCCAGCTTCAAATGACGAAAAATAGAACTCGTACACCAGTATATCTGGATCCTGGCATGCACCCCGGCCTGGAAGTCAAAGGGTTAAACATTTTATATCCCAATATTTTACTGATGAAGTTTGAGATTGTAAAAGTTATCTAGGCCTATATGACATTCACTTTAACAATGCACATTGTTTAGAGATAAATGATAATTATTTATATTTAGTATAATGTTGGTGTTTACCCGCTTCCAGGACAATCTATTACAGTATTCGACATTGACCCAATATTAATGCAATGTCGGTCCACCGTCGCAAATATCAAACCAGCATTGGCTCAATACATCGTGCCTGCTGTGAAGCGATTGATTGTTGTTTACGTGCACGCTCAATTAATGTCGAGCTGTGATCACTGGTGATGTCTGCTGATACACCTATACTTATTCCAGCGAATACTACGGCCGATACTAGTTTTGTAAGTCTAGTATTTTACTCCTTATAATAAAAAACAATTGAATGACGGGCAGTGATTATTTGACCTCGTCAACTGACGTACTGAACGATCTTTAATTTGGCAAAGGTGGATTACCGAGGCTTTGTTAACGTTGGGACAACATAAAAACAGCACTGGATCAATGTCTCATGTTTTCTGGGTCCTTTCTGGGTACTGTACTTGCTGAGTACTTGTTACTTGTTAGTAGATGACGACAAATAGGTTCCCAGGAATAAGACAGCAAACACGATGTTGGTTCAATGTTGGGCCAGCGTCGTAGGCGGTAGACGTGTTGGCTGAGTAGTCATTTAGTGTGACATTATTGGTCCCAAAGAACCAAAATACACATTAACCCTACACCATATTACCAGGGTAATGTGGCATATATTTCGATCCACAGTAAGGTCTAGATCAATACATTATTATTTGGGTGTGCATACTTATTTATAGTATTATTTTTATCAATTAAATACTTCCGTTTATCATGCTTACGTATAGTTGGTACACGCTTTCACTCGACAATACTATTTCGTTTTTGCACAGTAGACCAGTTCGGTCTTTATGCTGAAAAAAGATGTTTGAAATATTCAACAATTATCATTTTTATTGTCGTGGATTTTTAAGGCTCCGAGTAGTTTATGAGCAGGGCTCTGGCAGCAGGACTCTGGTGTTTTAAACGCTCTGCATTTATAGCTCTGTCTTTATTATGCAAACATCAAAAGAAAGTTCTAATGGTGCTGAGTAGGAGTATGCAACATATAACATAATATTGTGCAACATAATATATAACAAAGAAGATATAACAAAATATATATATATCCACGATAATATAGAACGACTACCCACCATTTCAGATCATATTATTAGTGATAAAAA
This sequence comes from Flabesymbios commensalis, assembly GCA_964017125.1. Lineage (NCBI taxonomy): Eukaryota > Metazoa > Annelida > Polychaeta > Terebellida > Flabelligeridae > Flabesymbios > Flabesymbios commensalis. Next base: position 23,954,961 of record OZ024905.1, on the reverse strand, counting down.
TTAATGAGTTTTCAAAAGCGATTGAGGTAAAATTGAATAATATAGACCTGCGATCTAATTTGATTGTAATGTTTGTGGTTTTAGAAAGTCAGTACCGGTAGGTTTAATATGTACCTTTGTTAGTGTAGCATAATATCGCCCTCCCCAGTGGGTGATAAGCCCACGTCCTTCTTCCAAAAGGTTATACAAAAGAGACTTAGCTTTTTGCTGAATGTTAGGATTGCTATAACACTCTTCAAAGTGCTTCTCAGAAAAAAAACATATATTATTCGTAATTTTACCATGGTATGTCCACCATCCAGCATGTTCTGTACAGTGATCAGCCTAAGATATTGTCAGGGAGGACCTGTTCTGCCATGCAAAGCCAAAACGCAGGAGCTTTTGGCTTTGCAGAGCAGTGTTAGAGTACAGCAGTATGGGACATCTCAGCAAACACGATACATTGAGCCATTGTTGGTTCAATGTTCACCCGCCGTCTACGACGTCGGCCCAACAATGAACGAACAATGGCTCAATGTCTCCTGTTTGTGGGATAGTTGGTGGTTGACATGCATTTTTGTGCTGAAATATGGAAATGTGTGCCAGATGGGGCTTTGTCATTCAGCTGTATTTAGCCTACTATTGTATGACAATATTGGCATACAAAGCCAAAATGTAGTAACTGCTTACTTGAAAAGTAAGCAGTTACTACATTTTTTACTTTGAGGAGGCTACAGATAGTTATTTTACCTGCATATTGTGACACTCCACATTGCAGGCGTGACAGTGTAGCGGGTTATCCAGACTCCCGGGATCCCCACAGTCTGATCCAGATGTCGTGGAGGATGACAACACGGACGTCCCACAAGTGGATCCGTTTGTCCCGAACCCCGTCACATTCGGCAGAAATGAGGGCGAAGTTACTGTCTGATTGGGGTGGCGGTACATATTACTGGCGAGGTAGGCAGCCAGCAGCGCGGCCTCGTTAGTATTTGATCCTGGACCGGGCACGGAGGGCACATGACACGAGGCCGCCGATCCGTGGCCCGAGGATGATGTAGAGCTGGTGGAGTCTGGACGTGCCAGCCTGCTGTCTTCATCCGGATCCCGGCCACAGCCAAAGGCACGCAACCCGTCTTCATGGAGTCCTCCATCACTGAACTCAAACTTCATCCTTTTGTTCTGGAACAAACAAATCACACGCGTATATAGAATGATGCACATTGGTCTATATTCGCTCTCAAATACAAATGCACTTGTTTTAACCCTTCAACCGCCGGTGCCGCTTATATTCGGGTCTGCATTTTTTATTAGCACATCAAGTACCACATTTTAAATAAGTTAAAGATAAAATGTGACATTAAACAGCAAGATTTGAAAAGAGTTGATCCCCATTTTGTCAAATCTTAATAATTTTCATTCACTTGAATTTGTGGATCGCGTCAGCGAGACACAACTTCAAGTGGGTGAAAATTCAAATTGAATAATTTGGCGGTTAAAGGGTTCAAAAAGGAAAATCACAAGCTTTCATTGTGCGTTTTTTATGTGACGTGACACATCGACGCCGGACCTATATCGGAGCTTTTGATTTTGAGTTTATTTTTGAGTTTTAGAACATATTAAAAAGATGCTATTTTTTCTCGCGCAGATAGAAAATAGGCCCCACATACTAGGAATATAACTTGAAAATATGGCAGAGTTCTATTTCTTATATAAAAAACAATTTTATTTGAATCTGTTTTCTGTTAAATTTGCAAACCGAAAGCACACAAATCAGCATATAGGGACAATGGCAGGAGTGCGAGATGCTTATGAACAATTTGCCGATCTGCCCTAGGGCAAGGTTTGACTCCGCGAGGCCTCGCGGAGTCAAGCCTTGCTCTAAGGCAGATGGGCTTGATTGGATAATATGACTTTTGTCATTTCTATGATTATGTAACATCGGCTGCCATAGCAACCACTAATTTGGTCCCGGGGGTAAGACAATCACTCACTACGCCAGCCTTCGAGCGTCCCTTACATTCACCCTATTAACCCTTTAACCGCCGGTGTCGCATATATTTGGGTTTTCATTTTTTATTATCACATTGAGTACCACCTTTTAAACATGTTAAAGATAAAATGTGACATAAATCAGCAATATTTTAAAACAGTTGACCTTCATTTTGTCAAATCTGAATAATTTTCACTCACTTGAAGTTGTGGATCGCGTCAGCGAGAGACAGCTTCAAGTGGGTGCAAATTCAAATTGAACAATTTGGCGGTGCAAGGGTTAAGCAAATAATTGATATTAACCGACGCTACATATTTTCCGTGATTTTGTGAGTGCCTATAGCATTGGTTGCTAACGATTAATTTGCTACTGGATGTACAGTATGTCAATATCTCATTTTTCCAGCCTTCAGCATCCCATTTTTATACTTGTATTGAAGGAAACCATCCAAATTAGGCCTATTGTCTTTGATTTTCGTTTGATTATGTATTACATTGGTAGCCATGGCCACCACTGATTCGTCACAAATGATTGAAAGTTCATTTGAAGTAGGCCCTACATGTGTGTTAAACACTCCAAGCTATTATACTTGACGTCTATAGAGCTATGACGCCTATATCTGTATATGACATCTTGTGAGTAGCGCTGCAAATTATTAACAATGATACTTTGAGCAGATTATCGTAATATTTTAGTTGCCATGGCAACATTTTTGTTCACATAGTAATCAAATATATGTGATGGCAAACAAAGACTTAGATCTGTCAAAATTTATAATAAAAATGAGAATATGTTTATTAACGTACTCAAAGTGCAAAAAGACATGCATATCATAAGCACAGAAAATATACATAGAACAAAGAAAATATCCAAAACATTCCGAATTATGTATTGTGACATATTTAGTGCATTCATGGCAACACAATGGTGGGAAGTGCATCACCAGAAATAAATGATGTATCACTTTATAATACACCCTCACAAAAGAGGTTGTATGTTTTTCCCCTCTCGGACTCTATCCCTGGATGTATGAAACTTCATAAAAACTTCATACACAATAAAGAGATCATCGCTATTTTAAAGCTTACGTTAGACGTCTGTAACGATAGAATATGAACCACGGGCTGTAGCAGTGATAACAACCATGGGTAGTGTTTATGTGTTACATTTGTGGACCGGGGTCTGAGTGAGTGAATGGTGCTTTACGTCGCTTTCTGCAAAATCATGACAATATCGCGACAGAAATAAGTCCGAAGCCGACACTTTGCCAACTCTTTTAATTATTTCAAATGACTTGGACCAGATTCTGACTGAAATCATTTTAAACCGATGGAGTCATTTTTATGACTAAGTGACTCATATTGTTTGTTCTCGTGTCGTCAATATAGCTTTTTTTATTTAACCTGATGTTTATTAAGGCAAACACAATTCACCATACAAGACCCCTTAATGTTCCATTCCGTTTTGTTTTTTGAAAGACACACCAGCTGTCCATTGGCTTCATATTATATTGTGCCAAGCGTTATATTCACTCACGATGCTAATAATCACACATGTTTACCATAATATTACTTATTAAAGATATTATAAATATGTGTAGGCTTACTACCAGTACTGCCGTGCAAAATCAAAAGGCAGTAACTGCTTACTTTCCAAGTAAGCAGTTACTGCCTTTTGGCTTTGCAGAGAAGAGTACATTCATCCTATATTATACGAATTGACACCAAACTTCAGATTTAGGCAAAATGAATCTCTTGAAAACCATACTAATTGTCTTAATTTTATGATAGTATGTTTTTTCTTAGATAATACTTGATTTGACACTTTTGTATCTAATCACTGTACTTTAGATCGTTGCCTCGGAGCTAAAGGATCCTATCTGCCACTCTAACGAGTGTCAGATAGGATCCTTTAGCTCCGAGGCGACGAGATGTTGTATTGTAATTAATACAAAACAACTAGCCGAAACAACATTTACATTGACAGGTGGTTCGACAAGTGGTGTGGTGTGGAGACGGGTCAAAATATTCTGACTGACGAAAGAACATTTTTAGTGTGAGTGGCTGATCAGAGGTTTGTCTAAATGTCCCCATTAGATCGACATTAACCCTTTACCCGCCAAATTATTCAATTGAAATTTTCAACATAATTGGAACGGCAGTTAGAAGGCTAACACTGATGACATCTAATGGTAACGGGATAATAATGTATGTTCTGAAACGCTAGCGGGATTTCCACCACGGACACCTCGCATTGCTAGCGATCATTCTGACCACTGAGCTGTCAGCCGCTCCAGATACATGAGCCTAATAAGACCCCTAAGTATGATTAATGACCAAATAAGCTGTAGTGGATCACCAAGCCTATTCTAAGCGTAACTGACCGAGATCTTAGGTGTGTGATTGGTCGAGATGGCTATCTCAAACAAACATATATATTCATATGTACATGATCTTTAAAGTTTATTCATGAATTATGCTGAACCATATTGCATGATGTTGATATCGCTTGGAGGCATGTTTCGCTCTGTGGTCATGCATTTATATCGACTCTTAATTATGATACAGAAACAAAAAGAAAATATACGGGTTTTTTGACCACATATATACCACACTACGCCAGGAGAACCTCCTGATGATGGTGAGATGAATGAGATGACACTGCCCTCCAGACACAGGATTAGAAATTCGGGCCCTGGCGGTCTGAGGCCGATCACGCTACCTCTCGGTCACGGAGGCTCCCTACAATATTGAATCTTTACGAGTGAGCGGGGAAGAAACATTTTGCTTCTTTGAAACTTGAAGGCCTGAGTGGTGTTCGAACCCGAGATATCCGACTTTCCAAGCAGGCAGCTTTAACCACCACCCCAAAAAAGTAAATGAAAATATGTGATATGTAGTAATTAGCTGCAGCCTCAAAGGCGTTGATATGTTATAACCAGAGAACACACATATAATAGTATATACCTAGTATCAGAAATACATAATACACAACTGAAAGTATGGATAACGAGAGATAAGAGGTTCATTTATACGCTTGTTGTACAGTGAATCAAGAAAATTGTGTTATTTATGGCAGTCATGGCGATTCGATAACAAGGTGGATCTATAATGTGTTTTTCTCTTGATATTTTCCTGTTAACTGTTAAAGGACATAAACCTTTTGAAATTAAACCTAATTTTATATAGCACCCTAAATATAATTATAGGCAATTATGCTAGTCCGTCCATAATTTATCAAAATCTGATGGTCATATTATGGCATAAACCATATTTTCCCCACACAACTCCCAAAATCTGACACGGTCACTTATCGCAGCGGTTGACCTTGACATCCCTGCTTGTCCGCACGCTATATATGGTAGCCCTATCAATTTCCCGGTGCGCAGGTTATTACGACGACGACCAAACAGGACGTACGCACGGACGGAAGTATCTGAACAATACCTTCCTCCCCGAGCATCCGAAACTTTTAGTATGAGCTACAAATTGCCATATCTTATTATCTGTGGTCTTAACACACACGCTGTTGTCTAAACATGGTTAACAAAGTTCCCAGCTAAATGACTGTATTCAGTCGACTTGACAATAAGCAACAATAGAACGTGATGGTAATGAAGATGCCTATTTTACCAATCAACATTAGGCCAAGGTATTGACGTTGGTCCAATGTTAAGGTAGCGTTTTTCTCAGCAAACACGAGACATTGATCAGATATTGGGCCAATATCGGGCCAGCGTCTACGACATCGGATCAATGGCTCATGTTTGCTGGTATGTGAGAGCCCCCAGCGAACACGAGACGTTCACCCAATGCTGGTTTAATGATGGGCCGCCGTCTATGACGTCGGCCCAACATTAAACCAGCATTGGGTGAACGTCTGGTGTTTGCTGTGCCAGCAGCTGGAATCTGTTTGATTGAGCAGTCGTTGTCACGCGCGGATTCTATCAGAGAAGCACACGGTTATTAGTCAGCTGCCCCATGTATCCAGACTCCCCCACCCTCCTCTGTGTGCTTTCTGCTGTGGCGAGTCGCTCCTCCGGTCCTTTCTTGAGTCCAATCGTTGTCAGACAGCAAAATTGGCAGCCATCGAAATCAGAGGCAGTTTGTGCTGGCTGTTGCTTCGAGTATCAACGCGTCGATTAGATGTGCCGAATGAAACTGGCCTTGCAGTCTGATTCAATAGACTGGCGCCAGTCCTGTCTCCCTCATTATCCACGGACTGTTCCTCGGATTGTCCATCTGGGAATTTATGGATGCTTCAGAGCAGAAATCTCCGACAGCTGCAAATGGAGAAAACATCCCAAGCAGACGTCCCTGTGATGAATTCCCAGGACAATAACATCATCTAATTGATTATTCTTGTCATGCTGATTGAGTGAAAACATGTCGTATTTATAATGATGGTATAACTTTTATCCATTTTTTCAAAACATTGGGCATGTCAGTAAGATTGTGTTGCATTAGTTCATAGTGACTGCGGGTATGCCTTCTTTGGTTGTGTCGTATTGGTTCATGAGAACTGAGTATGTGCCCTGTATTTTTGTGTCGTATTGGTTCATGAGAACTGAGTGTGTGTCGTGTATGGTTGTGTCGTATTGGTTCATGAGACCTGAGTGTGTGTCCTGTATGGTTGTGTCGTATTGGTTCATGAGAACTGAGTGTGTATCCTGTATGCTTGTGTCGTATTGGTTCATGAGAACTGAGTGTCGTGTCCTGTATTTTTGTGTCGTATTGGTTCATGAGAACTGAGTGTGTGTCTTGTATGATTGTATCGTCTTGGTTCATGAGAGCTGAGTGTGTGTCCTGTATGATTGTGTCGTATTGGTTCATGAGAACTGAGTGTCGTGTCCTGTATGGTTGTGTCGTATTGGTTCATGAGAGCTGAGTGTGTGTCCTGTATGATTGTATCGTATTCGTTCATAAGAACTGAGTGTGTGTCCTGTACAGTCATGTCGTATTGGTTCATGAGAACTGAGTGTGTGTCCTATATGGTTGTGTCGTATTCGTTCATGAGAACTGAGTGTGTGTCCTGTATGGTTGTGTCGTATTGGTTCATGAGAACTGAGTGTGTGTCTTGTATGATTGTATCGTCTTGATTCATGAGAACTGAGTGTCGTGTCCTGTATGGTTGTGTCGTATTGGTTCATGAGAACTGAGTGTGTGTCTTGTATGATTGTATCGTCTTGATTCATGAGAACTGAGTGTCGTGTCCTGTATGGTTGTGTCGTATTGGTTCATGAGAACTGAGTGTGTGCCGTGTATGGTTGTGTCGTATTGGTTCATGAGAACTGATAGTGTGTGATGTATGATTGTATCGTATTGGTTCATGAGAACTGAGTGTGTGCCGTGTATGATTGTATCGTCTTGATTCATGAGAACTGAGTGTCGTGTCCTGTATGGTTGTGTCGTATTCGTTCATGAGAACTGAGTGTGTGTCCTGTATGGTTGTGTCGTATTCGTTCATGAGAACTGAGTGTGTGTCCTGCATGGTTGTGTCGTATTGGTTTATGAGAACTGAGTGTCGTGTCCTGTATGGTTGTGTCGTATTGGTTTATGAGAACTGAGTGTCGTGTCCTGTATGGTTGTGTCGTATTGGCTCATGAGAACCGAGTGTGTGTCCTGTATGGTTGTGTCGTATTAGCTCATGAGAGCTGAGTGTGTGTGCTGTATGATTGCTTCGTATTGGTTCATGAGAACTGAGTGTGTGTCGTGTATGGTTGTATCGTATTGGTTCATGAGAACTGAGTGTGTGTCCTGTATGGTTATGATGTATTGGTTCATGAGAACTGAGTGTGTGCCGTGTATGGTTGTGTCGTATTGGTTCATGAGAACTGAGTGTGTGTGATGTATGGTTATGTCGTATTGGTTCATGAGAACTGAGTGTGTGTCGTGTATGGTTGTGTCGTCTTGGTTCATCAGAACTGAATTTGTGTTCTGCATGGTTGTGTCGACTTTGTTCATGAGAGTTGAGTGTATGTTCTGTATGATTGCGTCGACTTTGTTCATGAGAACTGAGTGTGGCTCATGTATGGTTGTAACGTTAGTATCAATTTTGTTCATGCGAACTGAGTGTGTATCCATTTACTTTTTTATTGCTCTTACAGAAACAAATAGGAGTACAGTTTTTTTTGTTTCATTTGATGGTAGGGTACGTGTACATTATTTTTTACTTTTTTCATTTTAAAAATGATAATTTGTGGTTGTCTTTGGTGGAGTTGGTGTTCAGGTTCTGGATGTGCCTGTGCCTCATGAGTTCAGGTATGTGTCAGGTATGGCTGTGCTTCATACGTTCATGACGCCTAAGTACCGTAGTGACTATACCATCAAACAGCTAAATGTCGGCATGTAATGTAATTCTGAGTCTATTAGTTGATGGGTTTGTAGAATGTCGGGTATGTTTGTGTCTCATTGTTCATGAGATAATGGCTATAGCTGTAGTATATATATCTGTATAATGTCATTCTGACCTCAGAGCGGGGTTGACCTGAGCGACATCTATGTGTGGAGAATGGTATAATGTGTTACTGCTCGCATAAGTCACCTGCATAATTATGACGATGTCATGGAGAATAAACAACAAAACGTAAATCTACAATTTCTCTCCACGTGGACCTAAAATAGAGCCTACTTTTTTCTGAAAAATGATTTATTTTCCCTTGCTTCCGCGTATTTAAAATGAAGTTTAATACCAGCGAGACAACGGGGCCTACATAATGTTTTGTAAACAAATGGACTAGCCCAAAAATAACGAGCAACACTCAACACTAATAATGAGCAACACTCATAATCATGATACTAATATTTTGAGTTTGCAAAAAAATAAATTTCATGAGTTCTAATACCACTGTACCCCGTTGAAAACACACGCGCCATACAGTTGGTCTACGTTTATCATAATAATTATTATAAAGATGAATGCAGTGATCGGAGTGAGGCTTAATTACGTGGCCTGATAAATAAATAAGCGGTCCTTTATCTTTCCTAATCTAGGCTAATTGATCTGCATTATGGTTGTGCCGTGTATGAATATACGTGGTATTAATTCACAGTGACTGTGCAGAGCTATGTGCCAGACAGGCCTAGCCCACTGGGCATACGACGCACGGCTGTTGCGACGTTGATTCAACGTCGCAGCGACGTCGTATGCCCAGTGGGATGTAGTGATTGTATCGGAGCCTCACCACACAATCATATAACATATATACGAATAACCCTACGAACACACGTCTACGTCCTAGCAAACACGAAGCACTCACCCAATGTTTTTTTAATGTTTAATGCCAACATTAAAACAACATTGGGTGGACGCCTCGCGTTTGCTGGGTAATTACTTACTGACTATAACTACTAATTACCCAAACAAATAACATTTCGCTATCATGATAATACTAATGAGAGATACATCACTCACAGCTGACAAACAAAACAAAGCAGCCCCTGTGAGGTTATCTATTGCTCTAAATGATCGGAGTAATAATCGGTGAGACTTGTAATCCCTTCAATTTGATCACAATACTGAGGCCTCCAATAACCTCGTAAACACAACACGATCATCTTACGTCGGATGAATGTTGGTTATGACAGGGTCGTGTACGCTGGTCTAACATCGAAGTAACCTGCACGTTGACGGAGCCTACAAAGCGCGCTCGGCAAACTGCTCCAAGCAACATCAGCGTATTATAACCAGTCGTTACAATAATATGGCTGCAAGACAGCTAGATAATTTCCGCTCAGTTGATAATCAGTGTCTTTGTTTGTTGATTCTTCATTGTTTTCAGTCATCCTGTGTCAGGGCGTTATGTGTTAACCCTTTAACCGCCAAATTACTCAACATGAATTTTCACTCACTTGAAGTTGTGTTTCGCTGACGCGATCCACAACTTCAAGTGAGTGAAAATTGTTCAGATTTGATAAAATGGAGGCCAACTGTATTCAAATATTACTGATTGATGTCACATTTTTATCTTTAACATGTTCAAGCGGTGGTACATAATGTGTTAATAAAAAATGAAAACCCGAATATATGCGACACCGGCGGTTAATGGGTTAACACCCACCCGTCCGTGACGTAAAGAAACCATGGTTGGAATGCCATCACCGATCTCAACACTAGCTTCAACCCCTTTCATCTACTCAGCAAACAAGTGGCGTTGAACCAATGCTGGTTCAATGTTGAGCTAGCTTTCACACAGCATTGGATCAACGTAGCTGTTGCGATATGACCGTTTAGGCCTAGATGTATACACGTTTCAATCAATGTCCAAACATAATAAAATGTCACTCAATAATATTTGGTATGGGCGTAGTCGCTCAGTTGATCAAATGATTCAATTTGTAGAATGTTCATTTTTTTATAAATAAAACATTTGTTGTCAGCTGAAGCAGAAAATTGTATTAGGGATTGTGGTTGCAAATAAATGGAAATTATTATTCATCTGGACAAAGGCTAAAACATTTTTTAAAAATATTACACCACGCCCATGTCAACTAAAAGTCCGTCTAAGGTATGATATAAATTACCCTATGACACGGGATATTATATACACTCTAAACAACAAAGGTTTATTACAAAGAACCCTTCAGTACTATTACCATGCAACCCCAGGAGAACCCTGCAAAGGTTCTCCTGGGGTTGCATGGTAATAGTACTGAAGGGTTCCTTCTAAAGAACCTTTACTGTTTAGAGTGTATATATGGCACGTGTCAGCAATTTGTTTTAAAAATAATTATATAATTAAGTCGATACTGCACTGCAATCATAATTATATCAGGTACAAAAATCAAACATCTACAATTATTATGCAGGCAATGTACTGTCATATTTATAACTAAATATCCATTATTTCAAAAAGCCCGACTCAATTGGGACTAATCTCTTGCCATATTGATAAAACGTGCAGCTCCTTTGACACGATTGACACAGATTGCCAGCAATCTGAAACCGGATTGACTAATCTGCCGATCCGGCGTGCCAGACGGATTGGAAAAGCAATTTGAATCTGGATTACTAATCCGCGCGCTTGTTTGGCAGATTGATCTACTTCACAATCAGACATTTGCGCTGCTGACGTTTTTTCTTGTCTTAGGCTGGTTTGAACCTAGTTTTTTATGGACTCTAATAGTCCACCGGTAAATTGGTGTAGAATTTATATTTCATACAAATTGAAGTTTTGTTTAATAACTAATGATTGTGAAGGACCCGCCTGCATGATTGTGTTGCCATAGACAACAACACAACCTATTTCAGATTCAGCGTTTGCTTACTAACCAGATTGTGATTCTGATTCAGAATAGTGCCAACTGTACGTGTTGGGACTAAATGTTGCCAATGTGAGTTGATGTAGGCATAAAGCAATACTGTCATCCGCATAATTACTACGCTCACAACATTTTCAATGCCATTTTTTCATAGATATATGTACAATATTATGTGTACTAAAAGGTATACTTTTTAATAACGTTTCACAACTTTATATACATTGGTACTTACAGTAAAACAGTCACCTCTCCGTTAATGAAATGAAATAATGAAATGTTATTTATGGTCTTTAGAAGCTTGCGAAGATACGTAATAATTAGTTTGAACTTTTTGTGGTTTGCACGAGAATTACATTGATCTAAAAATACAATTTATGATAATGGTGCGCTCATGGCAAATTACATGGGCCCTGCTTAGGCCTATGTGATGTACTCGTTGATAGTTATTATGATCTGTATCTGTATGATAATAACAGGGATATTACGGCAAAACAAGTATTTATTGCAGACGTTGCCGACATTATATTAGTTTTCACGTGCATCATCATTATTATGAAGGCTTTAAAACTATCCAAACCCGGGCAGCATTGAATAGCACTATCCACGATAATGCATTGCCTGGCACCGCAATTTAATGCACTGCACTGCACTGCACTGCACTGCGCTGCACTGCACTGCACTGCACTGCACTGCACTGAACTGCTCTGCATTGTATACGTAGTGGGATAAAATGGATGCACTGCATTGTACTGCAGTGTGCACTGTATACTGGGAGCAAAATGGAAACTGTCATAGCTTATATTATAACTGATACCAACACTGGAGTTGTGGCACCACAGCATAACCTGGTTAGCTTTTGTTGCTTTGTCGATTCGATCCCACACCACGGATGGAAGGGTAGTGTGTGTATGATGTGTGCCTCCCTATGAGACGGTTTCCTGGTTCTTATATTGAACAAAGGTTGATGGGGGCACTCGTACTCTTTGAGCAGTGTAATGTTCTTTGTTTGGCATATTCTTCACCCGTGTATTTATACCTGGAATTACTGCCCACTTCACGAGCCATGGATGTCTACAGATATGCTGTATTGTCCTGTATTGTATACTGAGCACGTAGTAACGACGAGGAAAGTGCAAAAACATCGCATCTTAACACTAGAAACTCGCATTTGCGTCAGAATTATTGCGTGGATAATCTGCGACAAACCACACGTAACCCAGCCTTTAAGAGCAGACGAAGTCTGCTCTTAAAGGCTGAGTTATGTGGTGGCTCACAAGAGATGCATGCCAACGCGCTTTAAAGTTAGGCTAGATAAAGAGACGAAATTCCTGATTTCTAATTTTTGACAACCATGTCAAAAATAGGAAATACGGGAATTTCGTCTCTATATCCAGCCTAACTGGTGAATGTGCAGCAGAAAAATAAAAAAAATCTGTTGCAGTTCTAGTCTATGGACATGTTTACATCATATGGTCATATTAAGAAGCCAAAATAAAATCACCGATTTTTTAATGATTTAGCGTGGGCATGTCTCTTTAAGCACATAAAGTCAAGTGGATCGCTCCAGAATATTAGAACGAGGTTTTACAGAGTCACCATGGGCGTATATTTGCATTTGCTGTTTTCCAGGAGCTCAAAGGGTTCGGCTTGCTGGCTTGTACTTGCCGGCTTACTCGATATCCATCAGGACACTTGTGATTGTTTAAGAGGCAATGGCGATCTCGTGGGGGCCACTGGCTTCTCTCAGAGTGACCAGAGAGAAAGGATACATAACCATTTCCCCCCCTGACAAAAAATCAACCGTTGCAGGGGTTCTTCTTGACTGCCGTCGGGCTTCTCTCCATATTGCTGGTGGGGAAAAGAAGCCAGATCCTAATGTAATAAGTCGAGAATCAATCATGACAGTACACAGGGATGCCCCGCCCGTTCATCCACTGACACAGGCCTGAGATGCGGCTATACACGAGGATGCTGGCTGGTCCGGCCAACATTTTGTCATTAGTCCCACTTTGCTTCAATACTGGCCGAGGAGTTTCCATATAGCTCAATGGATACTGTGTTCAAATTAAAAATATCAAGGATGTGTATTTGTGTTCATTGTAAAGTTACCTGCACGATCCATTCAGAGTAGAATAAGCGCTCCTGTCTGGCACAAAATTGTCCTAAAGCGCCACGTAAAACGCCACGTATAATAATATTAATAATAATATAATAATATGTAATTATATGATGGGATTGTGGAAAATATCAAAGTTTGTGTTCATTGTAAAAACATAACCATTTCGCCCCTGACAAAAATCCACCGTTGCAGGGTTTCTTGACTGCCGTCGGGCTTCTCTCCATATTGCTGGTGGTTTTACTGAAGTTCCTGGTTTCTGGCGTGATTTCAACTTAATTATATGGCGCTCATAATTCTATTGTGTTCAAATTAAACAAATCAGTGATGTATATTTGTGTTCATTGTAAAGTCACCTGCGCGATCCATGGACGCCTTTCAGAGTAGAATGAGCGCTCCTGTCTGGCGCAAGATTGTCCTAAAGCACCACGTAAAACGCCACGTATAAAGCACTCACTCGTCCCTTCTTCAACCTCTCGTCCTCACTCCCTCTGTCACTCCCTCTGTCACTCCCTCTGTCACTCACTCACTCACTCACTCACTCACTCACTCACTCACTCACTCACTCACTCACTCACTCACTCACTCACTCACTCACTCACTCACTCACTCACTCACTCACTCACTCACTCACTCACTTACTCACTCACTCACTCCCTCTGTCACTCGCTCGCTCGGCCGCCCGCCCGCCCGTAGGCCCTAAACATTATTTGAGCGGATTTACTGTCACATTGTGAGCTTTAAGATGCTTTGAGAACCTAAAATATAAAAGCCAGAAAATGGTGTGTATTTACTGGGAGAGATCTTCCCTCACCCGCTTGACAGTCACTGGATAAGAATGAAGGGAATCGTGCCACATTCGAACCCCCTCTGCTGCAGCACATATTGCAACTGGTTTCTCTCAAGCCATTTGACGCAGTCAGAGTTGTCAATAATGACGTCTTACGCAGCAAATCTTCAAAACTAGACAGTCAGGACAGGGCCACGACACTGCGATGGATACGGCCATTTGTCTCTAGCGGGCACATGGCCGGTGGTCTTCACAAGTGACATCTATTTTAGGATTATCTCTGGTAACTTGGCGAGCTGAACAAATCCGACGTCTAAGGTCGACGTCTTAAAATAGATCATTCTGGTATGAAAATGTTTTTTTTTTCTGGATAATACCAAGAATAAAATATACTTAAACTAGCAGTGCAAATAAGACACGACCATTGACGGATAGACAGACAGACATGCGAGTTTTATTTCTATAGTAATTGTCATAAATTTACATGTATATACCAGATGGTTCCTTTTATAAAATCACACATTTTCATTATACATCGTGTCAGATCAGACACTTTGTAGAAACCTCCAGACACTTTACTTTCATTTTCTTCTCGGCATGGAACATGATACACCGACCAATAAGAGGCCTAAGATGAAGGATATCCGGCTCAAAATGCCAGCTGACCCTGGAAACGATACTGCAATGACTCGTCCATTTGTTTGGTCTGCTGCATTCTGAGGCCATCCCGTGCGGAGCAGTCCCTGCCCCGCACGGGATGGCCTCAGAATGGCGGCACACGTCACACATTTGGGTGTCGTGATGTCCGTGATTGTGTCGTCCTGCTGGATTCACCCCGGGTGTTATCCCTGCTACGTACCCCCCCCCCCCCACTTTCCGCTGTCGTCTTCTTGGCGGTTCCCTGCCCGGCCGGCGGTCGCTCTGCCCACCCCGCTGGTCAACAGAATCCTCCTGGGAGTGATGTGCGCATCGCCTCTCTCTATAAACCGCCTTAGTGATTGTAAACACCGCTGATTCCCCGATGTTCCCCATGGGTGATGCTGTAGCGGGGCGAGAAAAGCACCGCGGTGATGCGGTCGAATGGCCCGATCGGCGCCGATCACCTCTCTGCTCAGATTTGTAGAACAAATTTGTGTTTGCAGATCAATCATTTGCTGATAAGCTTGCACCGCTGGTTTATTTGCAGGCCAATCTATAGCCGCGATCCAACCTCTTAAATCTTAGCACAAGACTCCAAGCGCTGCCGATACAGAAATAACGATGTCCAAGCCAATCTATTTTTTATGCTCAATTAAAATTCTGAATAGTGCGAGAGCAATCGTCATTTGTATAGAATTAAACCACTGAAACAACTAAAAGACCGAAATGAGGCCATAGCTACACTAAAAAATTGCATACCTGCACATATTAAAAAAATCAATGTTACTTTTCTTCATCGGATTGAATTATTTCAAAAGTTAAAGTAATCCTGTAAGATTTTTTCATCTATTGAAAAGTGTTTGTAAAGACATTTGATACAGTGTTTGTTAACTGGCTGAGAATGCTATTAAAGATTCACTTATATTTATTTTTCAGTAATCAAAAAATAATTCACACGTAATAAACCCGACTGTTCATTTTAGAATGTGAACCAAGAAAGTAGGCCTACACTTGTTTCCAGGGATCCTATAAACAGTATACCATCAGTGAACGACTACCACTCTAAGCAAATGATCAAAGGCAGATAGTTGACGCAAAAGTTCTCATCATTATTACCTTTACACCAGAAAAAATATGCTCTGCAAAAATATCGTTTTATTATATGCTAAGTTATAATATAAAACAAATGAAATCGTAGCATTCATTAATATATATAATCTGTTTATATAATAATCTGTGTATCTTACTGCGTCTTATCAGACATGTGAAAAGTAATATGTGAAGGGTATATATTTTTGACAAGAATTACAATATTATTACCATGTCTTCTAAAGTCTAATACAGTTTTTGCAATAATCACAAATATATTTGCTACTATATGTCTTTTTTTGACAATCACGTCGTCCATTATCATGTCTTGTGAAAACCAATATATATGTTTTGAAATAATAAGAAATATATTTCGCCCTGGTACTATATATCTTGCAGTTGGATATGGGTGACTAATGAGCAGCATACCTTTTACTTGGCGGGTTTAGGGGAGCTCCTATTAGATTGCTAGTATTTTCTTGCATACGGAAAAGTTGACTGTTTAACTGGGTAGAATTTGTGATAATCTAGAAAAGGCAGTCACTCGCTTCAGTCTTGCTGTATCCGCTGAATTGTGTCGAAAGAACCAGGCGTCCTGCTCTCAAGGCTAGCTAATCCAGACAACTATACAGAGTACGGTAATGTATTTCTTTTGTTCTGTTGTGCACAAATATTTGTTCATATTACCGCTCAATTTGACGATTATGTGAGCGATTGTAGGCCTAGAGGTATACGTGATGTTTTACTGGTGCAACAACTTATGGTTTAGCTCTTTTACCGCTAGTCACGACTATAGTCTTTTAACCCGTTTTTTAGCCGATGAAATCACTGATAAAATGTGTGTTTAAACATCAAGATTGACAAATTTTGATCTCAAATTAAACAAATAAGGGCAATTTTGACCCACTTGAAGTTGTGGGGGTTAATATGTACTATTGAAATGCTATTGAACGTATTTACCCATCACACATGGAGGTTCTAATAATTTTTTCAACTAGAGATTGAATATTTGTGGTTTTACGTCGTCAATGTTATAGGGTACAGGTATAGGTTTTACAGTCTGTTATCAGGACTATATACCTATCATCCGACTTTGTTTTACCCCTCCCCTGGCTGCTAGATTCATTCATGTGCCATTTCAACTCCCAGGGGAACCCAAAGCCCTATAATTGTTAAAAGTTATGGGGATTCATGATGACTTTCGGAGTTTGGCAGAGACCCAGGTCAAGAGTCCATAACACCTGAGGCTGGATATACTTTTATTAAGACACAAAAGACAGACAGCTGCTTTACAATATGTACAAGAAAATGAAAACGACCCTCTCAGCTAGGGTTTTGACTTTAGCAGTGACTCCAAACCCCTCAGCCTCACACTATAAGCTGAATGAATTTGTTGACTCTCGCCTGAGCGAATCAATGGCCTGCGTCCACTCACGTGGTCACCCACAAAGCCAGCAACGCTCAGAGAGAGTCCTCGCAAAAAGCGGTAACTAGCCTCAGTAACCAGTTAGCGCTCTAGTCATAATCACTGTGAAAAGGTGAAAGAGAAGTATCGCACACAAACCTAGTGGCTGTATACCCTCTTTCACCTCTCATCAGTAAATGTCACATCACCATCTGAACCAGGCGTTGGCACGATGCCGGTCCACCACCTTAGGATGCTGGACCGACATCGCACCAACTACAACAAGCAAGACACAGTGTTGGCCCAATTATTGTACCATCTGAATACAGCCCACATTAATGCTTCGGTGTCCCGTGTTGGTACAACGCTGGTCCACCATCTCCAGATGCTGGCCCAGCATCGCACCAACGATTGTGCGGGAGACCACCCTTCCCACTATTATGCCACCTGTACTTTGACCCATCTCCAAACAATCACTGACCGCCCTTGTCCTGCAATAGGACCACAGTGCTGGTTCAACGCCAGGCCAACCCTATTAGTTCGCATTATGAACAAGACGTTGGCCCAACACTGGGTCAATGCTTACAACTCGTTTCATTTATATAAATATGCCTTTTTACCGGTTGAACTCTAGGATTAATCCGAGCTGTCAAACAGACGCTGTCTTGATTACAGCAAACAAATTAAAACCTGATGACAGCCGTGCATGGTTTTGACATTAATCATATTCACGCTAGGAACCTATCGTACAGGTACTCATTTATATTTGAGTGAAGTGAAGCACATGAGGGTGAAGTGCTTTGCACAACACCCAATTTTGAGAAGGGGAAACATGGTATTTCTCTGAAAAATCTCCCGCACAAAGCGGGGATTGAGCCTCCACGACATGCACTATAGCCAAGCGCAACGCTCTACCACAGTGCTAAGCCCATCTCTACTCGATGTTATAGGCCTATGACTAGTTTACTTCAACACACAATTTCAATAAGTCATCGAAGATCACGATGCATGTAGTTTTATGTACATTAAGAAACACCCATTCCATCGAACCATTTGCAGTAGCGATGCATGTAGTTTTATGTACATTAATGAACACCCATTCCATCGAACCATTTGCAGTAGCGATGCATGTAGTTTTATGTACATTAATGAACACCCATTCCATCGAACCATTTGCAGTAGCGAAACCTCGGGGTAAAACACAATCGGCCTACATGTAGGACAGCTCTTCTATGCGAATGCAATGGATGTTCTGGTCCGTAAGCTAATTCCAAGCAAAGATGTGGTTTCTCGGACAAGTCAGTTATCGATGGTTTTGTACACACACCATCCAAATTATGGCGTCTAAACACACATCACTCACATACCGACCAGGGACGGGGCTCTCGCAACGTTTGACCGCGATCTTAAGTCCAAGAAAATACCTAAAATTACTAAAATACTCGCTTCGTCGTTTTTCTAGACTGTGACAGAAAAAAGACGCAACATTCATTTAATAAATGTTACGTCTCCGATTGGTGGTGAGCTCCCCAGTAAACACAAAACATTTGTATAACATTTGTACAACATCGGCCCAACGTCTTCGACGTTGATCCAACATTGTACAAATGTTATAAAATTGTTTTGTGTTCACTAGGATTCATCAGAATCTTTGATGGAAGTCATCCTTCTCCACACATAAATGTCGCTCAGGTCAACATCTCTGTGGTCAGAATGGGAACCCAGCAGACACAAGACGTTAAAATTAACGTCAGTTTAACGTTGGTTAATCGTCTACGACGTCGGACCAATGTTAAACCAACATTGACTCAACGTCTTGTGTCAGAATGGGAGGTCATATGCCATGTTAGATGTCACCATCGGACCTGTGATCTCCCCTTGGATATAAAAGGGTCAAGTGGCAGATACACCCTTTCATATCCAAGGGGAAGAAGTATCCTCGTATCTCGGTTTCGTAATGTGTTATCTAGAGCTAAGGCGTGGTAATAACAACTGGGGATTTGAGGCACTTTATATATAATTATTAAAATAGTGCTGACGTTGAAATTCGGTACTCGCTATATAGTATACACGAGTCACGCATTACACGCGACAGTTTTGACACTATATGACATTACATGTGAGGTTATTTCAGACAATTATAATGATTATCCAAAATGGATGGTTGCCAATACGACGGTTGTATTACATGTAATTTAGACATTAGTCATAATACAGAAGAGTGTGAAGAAGTTATTTCTGTCTAAATGGTGAAATAAGCGATTTAAAAGCAGTCCACGTAGTGAAATAAGAAAGAATGAATCTCACGAATGATGAAACGGGTGACACAGGCTTAATATTCACCGTTATTGGGCATGGATTTTTTACTAGTGTTTTAGCCAGTCGTGACGAATTTCACTTTTTTTCATCGTGAATCGTGATGTGAAAATAATTTAACGACCTGACGTGAATTCATTCGCCCAAACAAAACATGGCGATATAACGGTTGGCTAGATTGTAATTACGCCAATAGCATAGCAGGGAGTTAGGTTCGCAATGCCTTGTGACGACACTAAATATGCGTTATTATCCCATCGTTACCGTTACATCCGAGGAGGGCAAATAATAGACAGTAGTACTTTTTTGGCTACGAATAATTAATGAAATAAAGATCAGAGATTGTTTCAAGCATGGCCGACAACAACGAAACTGTATTATCCCTTACAACGCGGAAATTAGTATTTGTGTTTAAGTAAACTATGGAGACGAAAGGTTTTTTCAAATTAAAGTCATCATGAATGTCTTAGTTAACTCTTTCTGCTTCATTTTCATGTGTGAAGTTGACGTGAGACACAACTTAAAGGGATAAAATGACTTGCATCTGTTGAATTGCAGTCCGAATATTTGATAACTTGCAGGCTGAAAGACATATTTGAAATTCAAAAAATGGTATTTAAGGTGCTAACACATAGTTATATAAATAACGTTGTCAACGTTATCATGGTTGCTAGCACGTAAAGGGTTAATGTACAATAATAAAACCAGTAAAATCAGGCAATAACGCTACGACCCGGTAAGGCTTATATTAACCCTCTAACCGCCGGTGCCGCATATATTCGGGTTTTCATTTTTTATTAGCACATTAAGTACCACATTTTAAATATGTTAAAGATAAAATATGACATCAACCAGCAAGATTTGAAAAGAGTTAACATCTATTTTGTCAAATCTGAATAATTTTCACTCACTTGAAGTTGTGGATCGCGTCAGCGAGACACAACTTCAAGTGGGTGAAAATTTAAATTGAATAATTTGGCGGTTAAAGGGGTAAACGACTCTGACGTCTGAAGGCGATCCCCGCACTGACAGAATTAAAAATGTGAAAGCTCAATTTTCACCACTACGCTTTAATATTGTTTAGCTTGCTGCACTAAGAATGAGGATAAGTTAAATAGGTACAAACAATGGTAAGTCAAAAGCAATAACTAGTTCTGTATTTTGGTAACAATAAAAACACTAGCAAACTAAACATGCTGAACAGATTAACCAAGTTTACATTGCTGCAGCAATGGTATTGCAATATATTTTTGCTTTTTAAATTGGTAATAAAAAACTACACAGCAGCAACACTATTATTATCTTGTCAGTTGAGCGTGTTTCGACTAATGTACTACCCCACTAGTTAGCTTTAAAGGTGATCTATCACCCCTTATATGGTATGAATAATTATGTCCTTATATGGGGTGATTGGCTATCATGTGACCCTCTGAGAGAGGGTCACATGATAGCCAATCACCCCATATAAGGAAACACTTGTGTCCCATCTTGTGGCAACTTTGATTTATTTGTCACAAATTTATTCATACTATATAAGGGGTGTTATGTCACCTTTCATACAAGACGTTTCTACGTATGTGTGTACAGTGATCACACTTGGAGACATATTGCGCTGCATGGCGTTATCTGGTGACACTGGTGCTTTTTATCAGCAGTATTCAGAAGCTAAACATTTTGTAAATCTTTAGACTACGTAGTTGTAAATTATGAACAATTCAGAAAATTTTAATGATCGCGTGAATAAATTAAGCGGAACCTCATAATTATTAGGACACCAACACTAATTATTGAGGCCCATATTACTATTACTCCAATTATCTATAACACTATTCACTTGATATATAAATGTTTTAATTTCTTGACATACCGAGGACTTGAAATTAACAGGGCCTGTGTAGTTTAGAAGCGTTTGAGATAGATCTTAGGTACCGGGCAGGGGTACCGGGGTAGTTGATCAGTCGAGGTGGAAACCTCGACCAATGAGGTGACTGAGAACTAGATCATCCGCTTGGATCACACCGTCTGAGAACATGTCGACCCCAGCCATTGTGTGACCATGTGTGATTATACGCCCGGCTGGGGACAGATTATTACGCCGTCTGACGAATTTATGAACATTTTCGTTTTAATTAAAGATGGCACCTTATTGCATGATGTCATAACGAGGCTCGTGCCTCAAGATGGCAACGGATGACAGCAGCGACGCTTTTCAACAATATATCCCTCCTTTATCATTAAAAGGCCGTACCTGCCACTTTATAAGGTGGCAGATAATTCCCTTGCATTATAAAGCCTGTGCCGGTGACGTAGCATGACCCTACGCTGCCTGCAATTTAGGAGATGTATCCGAGACGCTCTAGTCGTCCCTTTGCAGGTGAGCGCCGCCATTGTGTGATCGCGTTCACTGCTTCATCAACCAGATTGCTCCCTGGCTTTAAATTACAAGCGGGCCCAGAAAAACCCGCGGTAATGACAGAAAGACACGTCGCCGGCGACAAGAGACAGACCGGCAGCTTTCTCAGTGCTTTCCAAGAAGCAGACACGCCGTGTAACGGTGTGACTGCTTGCTGGGTTATCTATCCGTCAAGCAAACGCTCTCGCTTGTTGGACGGCAGCCAACTTCTTGCCTCTTGGTAATTCATTTTTTCTCATTACAGCATTACCTTCCATTAGCACAAGATTAATGATTGATAATTGCGCTAAGTAGAAATAATAATTCTCAGCTCGTCCATACACACTGGGATGGTGTCACGAGAAAAGTGAATCAATTCCATTGCCCCCTCAATTCATCCGAGTAAAAACCGGCATTATATTAGCCGTAACAGAGTGAATAATGCAAAAAAGGCAAAAATAATGTAGGTATAATAGCCGTCTTTCCCGCAGTAGGCATATCATGTTGTTTCTCACCTTAGCCACAATATTCTATAGGTCTATGATCAGTGGATGGCAATGTTGTTGATAATGGTGTATAAACGACAGAATGAAGTCTACAAGCATCGACATTATGATTTACACTATCACCAATGTGCACTAACAAGTACTAATGTAATAGGTCAACACTAGGTTTGAAATAATCTGTAGAAATCAAACAAATTGAGACACCTAGTCCCCGGGGAGGGGGGTACTCGCCTTAGAAATGGGTAGAGGTGTGCCTCTGGCATGTTCTCAACCTGACCCTGTCGCAAAAAGACACCCTTTCCAAGTTTTGAAAATAACACTGAATTTAATAGATTGGTTTATGTTGTAATTACTACCAGTATACTTCATGTATGGAATTCGGCGGATAATGGCCTGAAAAATCAGCAAAATACATGCTAAGCGGGTGCCCTTGAGAGTTGGGAGCTCAAAAAAGCACCCTGTCCCAATTCTGGAAGCTCAAAAAAGACACCCTGTTCCAAAGCTGGAAGCTCAGAAAGGCACCATTCCCATAGGCTAACTCAGGCTAGCTTTCGGCTGGTGCGGTTCCGAAGGTGATTTAAAACACACCACTACATTATTTTCTTTATCCGACCACTACATCCTAAGCCGGGAATGGAGAGTTATTGTTGGCCAAGTACATACAGACCAATTGTCATAGTAGGCCTGTGGTATAAAAATCGGTCAGGTGTGACCGAGCTGTTGATTATGAGGGATCCTCATTATGTTCGGATGTGTTTTAAGTCAGTTAAAA
Source organism: Flabesymbios commensalis (assembly GCA_964017125.1). Classification (NCBI taxonomy): domain Eukaryota; kingdom Metazoa; phylum Annelida; class Polychaeta; order Terebellida; family Flabelligeridae; genus Flabesymbios; species Flabesymbios commensalis. The sequence continues at coordinate 23,931,704 of OZ024905.1, read as the reverse complement.
CCTTCGGAGCTCTACATTCTTAGCTGTGAAAAAGGCTTCGGCCTCGACGCTTCTCACAGCTAAGAATGTAGAGCTCCTCCGGGTTTTATCCTATACATGAACTCAGTATTATCATCTTAGGTTGGATTGTAGACACGTTGAGGTGATATGTTTAAAAGCCGCCAAATAAGATAAAATAGTAGATAGTAGGCTACAATAGTAGAATATTTATAACAAATGTTACTGATTCAAACATTCCACGCTGTACAGAAATGTGAATGTTAAAACAACATTTATCTGCAGAATCATTGCAGGTGGCGACCAGCAGCTAGTGTGTTTATCACGGAAACAAAACAAGGCATTCATGTTGAGAGAGTTGAGACCACCGCCGAGTCTCGTATTAGAAAACGAGTCGACAGGTCTAAAACAACAGATTCCGTGAGAAGACGTTCTAACCCTTGTGCTGCTATGGCTGTATATTATCACCTTGCCGTATCAGGTCTGACCGTCAGACTACCAGTCTGACCTTGACAACAGGTGTGTGTGAAGCGGGTACGAAAATGAGGGGTGCGAGCAACATGAATATTCATTATGACGTCACTGGTTTACTGACTGCAGCGTGGAGGTCACACTCAGGTCAGATTGTTTGGGCCGCCTGAATCAACTGTGAATTGGCCAGGGAGGAGGAGGGAGGAGGTGGGTTCTGAACACATAGCACATATACGGGTTATCCAGGTTCTGCCGGTGGCAGACAACTGGATAGATGAAGATGTATATTATAGGCATTTTAAGTACGTTTTAAACTAGACGAAAAGCCACCGAAATTGATACAATATTGTGTGGTGGATGATCTGTAAATGAAATAATTCAATTTGGGAGCTGTCTATTTTTCATATAAAATAGAAGTAATGTTCCAGCTTCAAATGACTGAAATAATACTTCTATTTGATATTCCAGCTTCAAATGACTGAAAAATATAAATTATCAAATCAGCAGAATCATTCTTTTAACGTCCAAAATAATAGATAATTAATATCCTTGTTTCGTTTTTCAACGCGGCATCCATGCTGAGCTCCCAAACGATTACAAAGTTATATCATGCTTCTGATTTCTGGTTCATTTTTTATCTGTTATAACCGGTTTGTAGCTTAATTGTTTTTAAAAGGACAGCTATCATTGATATACGGCATATCATATTAAACGTTCGGCGAAGGCTTGGTCCATAACAAGCTTAATAAATGATCTTGGAAACAGCACGTGGCACTGTGGGGATGAGATTTTCTGGGGACTGTCGTGAGTGATATTTCTCATCTGTTGCTTCGCGTTTTCAGAGGCTTCTTTGTGAATATGGTGAAAGCTTTAACTCATTTCCACAGCTGCAGATGCGCTCAATATTTTTATTGGCGATATTTACCACAGAGCCTATTGTTGTTGTTGCCGCTCAGCTGCGCAGAGAGCTGCGATCCCAGCGAACACGAGACATCAACCCGGTGGTGCCTTGATGTTGGGTCAGCCAAAATAAACGTTGTGTTGTAGTATCGCGTTCACATCGGGATATTACAGTGAATGCAACCAACAGAGAGCAGTTAAGGATATTTGTCAGTTCTCTTGAGGATCCATAATCATAAAACATATAAATGGACACAGGGGCGTATAAAGAAGGTGTGTGCGCGAGCACCCCACCCCAACACCTTAATTACTAGAGTGGGGAATTCTTCAGACAATATTTTCCTGTGTTGGCCTACCACGATATGATCTATACCATTATGCATTTATGCTATTAGTTTTTACCAGCAGAATGGTCCCACACCCTCTTATATTAGGACATGTTATGGCGGGCTTGCTACTTGTCAAACAAATAAGTAATTATAGAAATGGAGGAGCCCCCTCAACACTTACGACGCTGATATATTATGGTAACCAAAGGGGTTTTTTCTCAATCTGAAATCATCTTAAATGTTATAGCTAGCTTTTTTCCGATTCATTTGCATACCTATGTTATTGGTCTACGGTCATTAGAAATATTTTACTCTTACAGTGCGGGGATTCACTTTAGACGTCAGGTTCTGACGTTCAAAGTCGATCCCCGCCCTGTTAGGGTTAATTTTTCTCAAGATGCGTCACTGCAGGCCTCAGTAAAAAAACTTCTCAGGTGGCGTATTGAGCGGGGTGAAAATATATATGTTATAATGCCTTTAGAATGCACAATAACATCACGTTTTTTTAAGAAAACTCAACACGCAACATTTCCAAAGCAGCAAAAATAGTTGTTATTAATGTTCATAACACGGGCGTGGTACACAGGGGTACATGACATATGAGTTCACGAAGGTGAACCAGAAAATGCCAGTAAAGACTGCCAATGTGAACAGGTGAACTGATAAACATATATTACGTGTTAGAAAAATCACCAATAACGTGAGAATCGACCATACTCTGACAATTTAAGTGTTTAATTGGTACTCCGCTGCTTTTACATTAGTGAAAGAAAAACAGCTAGACCAACATAGAGGTCATTGTGCGGGCAAGCAATAATAGGAGTAGTACTTACTAATGCAACGCCCTTACATCCGTAGATTTATATTGGAATGTGCATTTTTTATAAAATATAAATATGCACTTGTATTTAAACATAACCAGTTATTGCAAAAAAAACATTGGCAGGTCAAGAAGGATAGTCTGCCAGTATGTAACAATATATTCAGTAGTAAAGTCCAGGCAAGCACAATATTTGCATTTCACGCTGACACAACATTACCTTTACTTGGATCAACGTCTCGTGTGTCATTAGTCCCAGTGGAAATTGACCGCGTACAAAATCGTGGGGCATTTCTTTGAATTCTCATATCGGAAAATATCGGGGAGTAATCAGGTCGAAAATATGTATTTTTAGAATCAGTAACATTTCAGTTCCATGCCCGCATACTCAGCTCAGAGGTCGCACAGTCATTAAAAAGTTATGGACATTTTTCGGACCTTGCGGTCGGGATCGCTCTCAGTCACCGCCATGTTGGATTTTCCGGATAAAACAAATACATCTATCCACGGCCTCGGAGAGGACGACACGGCAAGTGTGTCATGGGATGTCACGTCCAAAGAATGTAAAAACAAATAATGTTCCAAGCATACTATCGATCATGTACTTTCCTAATGTCAGTCATTATCTAACAGAATCCAGCATTAGCTACTCATTATTATGAGCGGCTGTATAGTGAATCAGATTCACTGCAGCGATCTCAGTCAGCATACAGTTAATCCTTTCCACTGTACTGCAATGAATAGGTGAATTATCATTGTGTCCAATCTAATTGTCATGTTATTGTCACACCTCCATGGTTTCCTATTTAGTTTAAAGGGGTACATAATTTCGCTTTTCACCTGTTATAGTCAACTGTAGTGCGATTATTATAATAGGGAGGCAAAAATTAAGGAGTGAATAAGTGAATAATTTGCACTAATGATATGCATAATGAACACATAAAGTGTCCTATATACGTACTCTCTAAGGCCCCTGTCACAATCAACCTCAGCTTAACCGGCTACCGCTGTGGCTGATTGACAACATTTATTTCATTATTTTTAAAATAAAATGATGTATAGATCTATAAAAGTTAATCAACCAATTATTGATTCATTTTATCCGTTTATATATTTTATAATTTTTCATAACTTTTTCAGGTCGCAGTCAGAGTAATAGCATGGGCGTAAGCCGGTGTGACGAGGTTATAATAGGTTCAGATTTATTTAATCCGTTGTGCTTAATGGTATATTTACCGCACACATTTCACTCTGTGTGATTAGTGTGTGGCCTGCTCTCACAGCATGTTTTGTAAATATGTGAGGTTCGAGAAGGGAGGTATAATTGTTTTATAAGATCTGTCATTTCGAAGAGTTGGTTGGTTGATAAAAAAGTACAAGGGGATTTAAAAAATCATGTCTGTCGCTGCAGTATGCACGACAACGTGTTCTGAGCATGCTCTAATAAAAATATGGCAAACAACATTATTTTAACACGTTTAACCCTAATCCTGCTGAATTTATTTGTTTGAATTTTCACCCACTTGAAGTTGTGTCTCGCTACCGCGACCCACAACTTCAAATGGCTGAAAATTGAGCATTTTTGTTTAATTTGAGCACAAATATTTGCAAATCTTGCTGTTTAGACACATATTTCATTTCCAATAACAGTGATTTGGTCAACTAATAAAACAGATTAAAAACGACAATAGTTGAGATCAGCAGACAAAGGGTTAAAGAGAATGATTTATCATTTTACAGTGATATCAGAAACCAGTCTAGAAAGAGAGAGAAACTCACAGAGCATCTGAAAGGGTTCATGTCACTCTCGTCCGTGGGCTTGGCAGGGTCATACTGGTCTCCTGTAGGCTTGGCTGGGTCATACTGCTCTTGTCCATCAGCTGAAGTGCCATTATAACCTGGCAGCAGAGGAACTCTTCTCTGACATGCCAGGGTTTGATGCCCGTCTGAAACAGGTACAATAGACTCAGACTCAGACTCAGATTCATTTATTTGATCAAATAAAAATAAAAACATTTACATATTTTGATTAATAGTATAGATCAGGAGACCTCCACTAAAACCGTAGGTCGCTATCGTGGAGGCCACCTTAGAAAAAAACAATAATTGAATATGTATGAATAATAATAATAATAAGATGGATAATAATAATAATAAAAACAATAGAGAATTATACATTTATACACATACCCAGCGAATACGAGGCGCCGACACAACGTTGGATAAATGTTAGGCCGATATCGTAGACGGCGGGCCAACACTGAACCAACATCGGGCCAACGCCCCGTGCACGCAGGATAAAAAACTATATAACATTATACGTCTTGTACACATACATAACAATCAGGGATATTACATTCTAAATTATAAAAAGTTAAGAAAAAGTTTCTGGCGTATATTGACATACCTTCGATACTATGGGTGGTCAATTTTTCTTTGATATTTAATGCACAGTTGTTTATGGTTTCTGGTATAGAAAAAAGTAATGACTGTTTTGCAAACTCGTGTTTAATGCGACATTTGTATAGATCTTGATTCCTGGTGTTATGTAAAAGTACGTAGGTAGGTTATTTTTTACATATTTGTAATAGAATTTCAGCTATTTTATTTTGAATATGTCTTCAGTTTTTAAGAGGCGCAAGTTTTTAAAAATTGAATCACAGTGTGCAAATATTTTTCTAAACGTTATGATTCGCAGACATTTTTTTTGGAGTTTTGTGATTCGAAATGGATTATGTCCCCAAACAAGCAAAGAATAATTTATATGTGGCAATACAAGGGAGTTGTAGAGTAAAAGTAGAACATCTATTGGTACAGTGTGTCTTAGTCTTGTCAATATCCCAACTACTCTTGATATTTTTAATGATATGTGATCTATATGGTTGTTCCAATTTAAATGTTTATTGATTATTAATCCGAGAAAATTGAAATTATTGACACAATCGATTTTGTTTCCATCTATTATTATTTCTGGTTCTATAATTTTTTTCTGTGGCTGATGAAATAATATGCATTTTGATTTAGGTACATTTAGAGATAATTTGTTAACTTTGAACCAGATAGATATTTTACATAATTCTCTGTTTATTAAATTATTATTTATGTCTTTCTTTGTTAAGAAAGTTGTATCATCGGCAAAGAGAATAAACTGGAACAATTTACTTGAATTGTGGCAATCGTTCACATATATCAGAAACAATAATGGACCGGGTATTGAACCCTGTGGTACACCAGTGGAAATTTTTTGATGGTCTGAATTAACATTATCAAAGTTCACATATTGCGTTCTATTTTCTAGGTGATTTTTTATCAATCCAGTCGAGTTTTTAGATAATCCGTAGTGTTTTAATTCATGGAGTAAAATATTGTGGTTCAGAGTGTCAAAAGCTTTTGATAAGTCCAAGAATATGCCAATAGGAGTATCACCGTTATCCATAAAGGATACAATTCTGTCTACAAGTTCTAAAGATGCCATTTCAGTGGAATGGCCTTTACGGAAGCCATATTGACCCTTAAAGAACATGTTTGAGTTTTCAAAATAAGCATATAATTGCTGGTATATAACTTTTTCAAATATCTTTGATAGAGATGGGAGAAGAGAAATAGGTCTATAATTAGTCAATAGGGTGGGATCTCCTTTTTTAAATAAAGGAATAACTTTCGCAAGTTTGTCTGGGAAACCACCAGTTTCCAACATTTGATTAATAATAATGGTTATTGGTTTAATCAAAATATTGATTATGGATTTCATAATAATGTTAGATATTCCGTCTATTCCACAACTCTTTTTATTGTCCAATTTATCAGCTATTTTTCTAATATCATTTTCATCAACAGCTGTGAAATTAAAATTTTCATCTCGTTTGTCCGACAAAAAGTGACTAAATTTTTTATCGGAGGGAGCATTTATTTCTCTTTCTAATTTTGATCCAATATTGACAAAAAAATTATTTATGTTATACAATAGACATAGACAATAGACATACAATAGACATGATGACGCTTGACAATATATACCATGATATGATGGGTATAAAGTGATGCATTAGGTTCACTAGAGATGGTGTGAAATCTTGAGTAGGAAAATGAAATGAAATGAAATGAATCGGGCTTTAGGCCACCTTTGTGCACATATAGGCTAAACTGGGCCAGGAGAACCTCCTGAGGATGGTGAGATGTTTGAGATGACACTGTCCTCCAGACACAGGATTCGAAATTCGCGCCCTGGCGGTCTGAGGCCGAGCACGCTACCTCTCGGTCACGGAGGCTCCCCACAATAATGACTCTCACACGTGGATGGGAAAGAAACATTTTTGTCTCTTTCAAACCGCCGAGACCGGGAACCGAACCCCGAGCTCTGGCGTGAAAGGCAGCGGTGCTAACCACTACCCCTAGGGCCCCCGCCCATCTTGAGTAGGAACGGATATGAATGGAATATTGCTGTTAAAAGATTGGGGTGTAGACTGATGTAATAAACAAGATGCACGCGAGATGATTAGAATAGAAATTGGATTACTATCCAAAACTGAAGTGTTTGTGGTGATGAGGGCAATTACAACATAAAATGATATAGCAGACCAAGAACTATATAAAGTTCTTAACCTTTTCACTACCATACATGACGGAAATTTCCGTCGTCATTCGTCAATGAACGTAACCATAAAATGACACAAATTTTCGTCAAATATATACCACATTTATGTATTTTTCGTCATTTGAAGCTGGAAATTGCGTTAGCAATTCCAGCTTCAAATGACGAAAAATAGAACTCCTACACCAGTATATCTGGATCCTGGCATGCACTCCGGCCTGGAAGTCAAAGGGTTAAGCAGATATAACGGGTTGTTTTATAGGAATTAAAATGGTAAGATAGACATGAGGGGTTATTAGAACGATTACAGTAAAAGTTGATACAGTAGACATGACGAGGTCTTAGAAAATATAAGAATACAATGTGATACAATATAATGGTGAGATTATGGAAAATATGAAAATATCACAATGAAGTGATGCAATACAATTATATGATGGGGTTATGGTAAATATCTCAGTATGAAGTGATACAATATAACTATAGGATGGGGCGATGGAAAATATCGCACAGAGAGACAGATATTTTATTGACAGAAATAAAATCATTACAGACATATTTGTCATAGAAATGAGAGATATATATGTATATCTATACACACTATTGTTAAATTGTTAAAATCATATGACAATATACATAGTATGACATACATAACTAAAATCATGTTAAGTGGCATTGCCATAAAAACACTTGCTATTTCGATAATATAAATGACTTCTAATTAAAAGGCATTGCCACGATAACATATAGGGGTCCATCATTTTGTTTCCCGCACCAAAACCAGAGATAAAATAGCTAATTATATTATAGTAGCAAAAAAGACACTCTGGAAAGCTTAGAAACCTAAAAAGTATGAAATGATACAATATAATTTTATGATGGGGTTGTGAAAAATGTCACCGTAGGAAGTGATACAATATAATTATATGATGGGGTTGTGGACAATATCACAGTATGAAATGATATAATACTTATATGATGGGGTTGCATGAAATGTCACTGTATGAAGTGATACAATGTAATTATATGATGGGTCAATGAAAAATATCACCGTATGAAATGATACAATATAATTATATGATGGTGAAATGGAGAATATCACAGTATGATGTGATACAATATAATTATATGATGGAGTTGGGGAAAATAGCACAGTATGAAGTGATACAATATTGTAATATGATGGAGCAATGGAGAATGTCACAGTATGAAGTGATACAATATAATTATATGCATGGGTCAATGGAAAATGTCACAGTATGACGTGATAAAATATAATTAACTGATGGTATTATGTTTGTCATATTGTTGATTTTTAAATAACGATCGGCTGACTAGCCTCTGGCTATAATGTTTTCTGTAGATGGACCGCTCTGAATTAAAATTTATCTTATTTATCTTGTCTTATCTTATGGGGTTGTGGACAATATCACTGTATGAAGTCACACTATGAAGTGATACAATATATGTAAATGGGTACTGACAAAATTAATGTTAATAGTATGGAAATTATACAGTAGACATGGGGGATTCAAAAAGGTGAATTGTAATAAAATAAATCAATTTGTCTAATACTGGATACATAACGTAAATAAAGGGGGAAATTCCATAATTCAGATAATGTGTGATCGTGAATCTTTCTACATAGCGGTGAATTGTCGTCGTTGTCATATAATTAATTTGATTTCAAAGATAACGAGATTATGTTTATTTCTTAATAATTCGATTTTCCGATGTAATTAGTTTAGTTTGAATTATTTATATGGTTAAAAAATTGCACACTATTTGACAATGTATTTAAAAACTACATATAGTAATCTAAATAAAATGTGATAAAAAAACAAATTTAAAAAAATGTCTATATTTAATTGGTTGTTTGAGCCCAATCCGATTATAGCCTCCATTTGGGATGCAATATCTAGATTCGGTAACGAGACGGCTGTTTGTTTAATGTCGGTCCGACGCTTTCGACGCTGGCCCAACCTTAAACAAACATTGGGTCAACGTACTGTGTAATCCTGTGGAGGCTCTCATCCCAACAAACACGAGACACTGAACCAATGTTGATTTAATGTTGGCCCATCGTCTTCGACTCTGGGCCAACATTAAATCAACATTGGTTCCGCATCTCGTGTTTGCTCCCATGGTGGACTCGTCATCGCGGTGTAATAGACATTGGAACAATATGGGTTGCTGTGCAGGTCGCGTAAGCGGTCTAATTAAGCACTCCCCTGGGTGGTATGCTCCACTACACACAAAGAGCGCTCCTAATGGTCTTCTAAGACCGCGACTCAAGTACTGCTCACCGATTTGAGGACATTTCGAAAAGCAACATACAAGAAATTGAGTAGATATCATGGTGATTGTGGTACGATCTAGAAAAGCACTCATAACTTTAAGATAACGTCAGGCTTTACCAAACCAATGTCGGCTTAATATTCAACCATCGTCTACGACGTTGGCCAGACAATAATCAGCATTGATTCATTGATAGCTGGGTGAGGTCAGGTTAAGCCTGCTCCTGAAAGCGGATTTGGTTTCCTGAAAATACCACCCTTATCCGCTACAATTAATAATTGAAGTGAAGAATATTACAAGTGAAGAACATCATATGATGTTTAACAGTGTTTATTTTTCAACCAAGACACACGCTTTAAGAGAATAAGTTATCTTAATCATATTTTTCATAACAATATTTATTATTATTTCACTCCCAGCAAACAGAAAACATTTGTATATAGCATAACTTTTATACAATGCTGGACCAACGTTGAAGACGTTGGACCGACGTTGTATAAAATGTTATACAAATGTTTTGTGTTTGTTGGGCAGTAGTATTAATAAAGCGAAGGTCTGATATACAGAGTGGAGTAAACAGAGCATGGAAAGAACATTATAAAAAATGTATGAGGCTATTCAAAAGCACACGTAGCGAATGTTTTTTATTTCTACTTCTTTTGAGCCTGAGAACCTTGCCTGTAACTATGCGTATGGCGTTTACACATACCATTTCGTCTTGCAGGAGTCACTGTAGGTCTTTACATCTATTCAAGGCAGAATGTTATCCGACAATAAACGTTTATTTTAAAAGTTTAGTTCTGTCGTCTCTAACAAGTAGCCATCATGACATTGATTCAATTGAAAATGGCCACACCATATAAACTACAATAACTTATGAAAGATGCCTACATATAATGAAGTAGATGACTCAATCCGACACAAAACAATCCGACACAAAGCAACATTGCATGTAAGACGGATATTTACATAGAGCGTATCTAGAAGTTTCTACCAACCCAACAGACACGGGACGTTTTAAAACCAAATGTTGGTTCACTGTTGGCCCTCCGTCTACGACGTCGGCCCAAACAGTGAACCAACATTGGGTTAACGTCTCGTGTCTGCTGCGAAGTTGCCCAATATAATATGTATAGGCCTATATACATATAGGCAAACCTGGGGCGACCCCCGGGTTACCGCACATTCAGTTTGTGTGCACTATGTAGGCTTACCGGGGAATTAACCCCTTCACCGCCGGTCCTGAACATATTGGGGTTTTTTCATGTTTTATTATCATGTTAAGAAACATGTCAAATATAAAATGTAACATCAAGCAGCAATACTTGAAAATAGTTGACCTCCATTTTGTCAAATCTTAATAATTTTCACTCACTTGAAGTTGTGGATCGCGTCAGCGAGACACAGCTTCAAGTGGGTGAAAATTCCACTTGAATGCACTTGGCGTTAACACGACAGCGAATCGTATCTCAATTGTGTGTGACAGAATAACTGACATAACTAGCATAATGATTACTTTTTCATTCTATTGAAACTATTATTGCACAGAAATACGGGCATATTAATAATGTATCCGGGTTATAGACTGGTCCCGGCCAAAAAAATCTTGGCATAGGCCTATAACGTTGCATGTGTGTTTTTAAAGTAGGCTCCGCGGTTTGGGTGTTTGCTTTTGACGTCACGTCTCACTTATAGATTTGTGATTGTAATTTATGACATTGCCGGCAATATATGGAACAGGCCAGATGTCCAGTAAAGCCCAATCGCTTAGGCTGTCAAATCCCGCCCAGCTCCCATCCATAACTGCCCGCAGTCCGGCACCAGATAACATCCGGGTCGTGCAGGGTTACTCTTTATTCATGGAGCAATGGTCTGCAGCACTCGTGCCAGACAGAAGGTCAAAATCAACCACTCCCGACGTGCATCTCTGTATAACAGGGACATGATGTGCGTTGTATCTTATGTAACTCATCCCTATGCTTCCCATTCTACATGACGTACACATCTTATTGTACAGACTAAATCACCCTGTATTATATGGATTATCTACCTCCTATGGCATACAATGTCTCTCTTCGTAACATATCTACAAGTGACCTATACATGGTGTAATGTTGTAACTCATTGTAAGCCTACAATCATATCCACCCCATACCGTGTCTCTCTTTTCAACATAATATAATAGACATGTACATGACGTAATGTTGTAACTTATTGTATAATCATATCCACCCCCTATACTGTGTCTCTCTTTTCAACATATACGCACGTGAACATGGCGTAATGTTGTAGCTTATTGTATACTAATATCAACCCCCTATTACTGTGGCTCTCTTTTCAACATATACACACGTGTAGATGGCGTAATGCTGTAGCTTATTTTACAATCATTTTCACCCCCTATACTGTGTCTCTGTTTTCAACATATATAGACGTGTACATGGCGTAATGTTGTAACTCATTGTACAATCATACCCCCGCCCCCCCCCCTATTTTGTGTCTCTCTTTACATCATATATAGACGTATACAAGGCGTAATTTTGTAACTTATTCTACAATCATATAATTTTGTAACTTATTCTACAATCATATCGATCCTATGATAATGTCTCTCTTTTCAACATATATGACATGTACATCACGTAATACTGTAACTTATTGTACACTCATATCTACCCTATACTATAATATTTCTCTTGTTTCAACATAATATAGGGGTGTACAGGATATAATGTACAATCATATTCTCCCCCATACTGTGTTTCTTTTTCTAACATACATACACCAAGGAGTTTTTTTTAACCTCCTTGCATACACTTTTACATGACGTGATGTTCTCATTGGACAAACTCGATTTAGCTGATTGTAAATGATCTATATGTGAATTGGTCATGGTTTGCCTCCGTATAGAAAATTATATATCAATTGTGAGAAAGTAAAATCTCACAACAAATCAATATTATGTTTAGGTACTAATAGATAGTTGAACCTCATATTAAATGTGTTTCAATAGTTATCGGATATATACAAAAATAAGCCACACGCGAATGATACCTTTATACTGTATGCAATAATCTATATACATAATTGTGAATGTAATCTGATAACGGCATCAGATAATATTACCAATCCATATTGACTGTGATCATATCAATAAGTTACACATACTTCGTCAGTCATGTTTTGCAACAACTTTGCAATGCTTAAAATTATGATGTCGATTGATGTAATAGTATAAGCAAGAACTTCAAGTTATTGGTATAAGCATATATCATCTGGTATATTATACCACATCAGTTCGCTAATTTGCGTTGATATGTATATGCCTGGATTCAACGGTAGCTAGCAGACTTTGGCATAGAGATGGAAACCTTCTCTATGTCACTATAAAGCGAATAACTGCATCAGTTTTTTTAAATTTTACAATCCATCATACATGTTATAAAGGCAGGCAAATTGTTGATATGTGAGCAGGAATGCATTTATGTATTAATTTGATGTATCTATATTGGCCAGTGATGTCTGTGCGGTGGGTCTCAGGGTGGGCATAAACCGACAAACCAGAGACGTTCAACCAGTGCTGGTCCACTGCTGGGCCAGCGTCGTAGACGCGGGACCAGCAGTGGGCCAGCACTGGTCGAGTTTGTTATGTCTGTGGGGGATATCAGTTCCATTTGACCGTCACCAGAGCGTTTGGCACGATCAGACCTGTGTGCCGCCTCAGGGGCAGACGGACACTCTGACGTCTGAACACAGAGATCAATCACATACCGCCCGCTATCTAAAACCACAAAATGTCCACGGGCCGCAGAGTCCTCCATTATAGCTTGACCTATATAGAAAAACATCTGATTCTTACAGATCAAAACACTGTATATGACGTGTTCAGTAGTTTTATGTTTCTTTTGGTGAAAGTGCATGAAAGTCCATTAATCATGTTAATGGGACATTATCCCTCAGATGCCCCGCGAAGTGTCAGACCTTCTTTGCCCAATGTAGCGCCTCGTTCCATTTTGATCATCGTTCTTTATAAAGACAACAGTGATTGATCGCTCCGTTTCACCCACTGGGAAGTGTTTTCTCAAAGGTGGTGGACAGAGATTGTTTTTGACGTCATGAGTGTTCTGGCAATAACAGTGCTATACAACATGTACAAGTACACTGTATATGTTGTTGTACAGCATAGTGTGAAATACTGACACACGTCAATAAGAAACGCTGCAGAGGCAGAGGCAGCATTACAAATGATGGCCGTGATCGGGACCGATCCTGGAGAAGGGGACGTGGCGCAATGGGTAGAGCGCCTGACTCCCTCGCCAGTCATGCATGTGTCCCGGGTTCGAACCCCGCTGATCGGAGAAATATCCTTGTTCCTCCTTTCTCAATGTGACTAGGCGTCACGTTAATGACGGCCTCGTCGAGATAAGGTTGAGACCAGCTTATCGACGTTAATTTCGCGCGGAGCCACGCGCTGCGCGCTCCTCGCACACCACTCCTGGCAAACGTATGACATTAAATCGCTCTTCATGCAGGCACACTACACTAGGCATAGTTCATCTGTTCATGTAAATGCCAGCAAACAGGAAACGTTACCCAGACGCCAGTCCAGTGCAATCCCAACAAACACAAAACATTGCTAAAACATTTACACAATGTTGGACCAACGTCGAAGACGTTGGGCCGACGTTGTACAAATGTATAAAAATGTTTTGTGT